>JAEVLN010000016.1:370788-881337 GCA_018350325.1 Globodera rostochiensis | reverse complement strand
ATAATTCCCCCCCCCCTCACCCATAATTCCCCCCCCCCCTTCCATTTTAAGACATTCGTAGAGAATAATGTAGCAAATGCGTGTAAAAATACTCTAATGAAATTTTTTGTAAATAAAAAAGATTTTTGTGGTAATGTTTTATGGATAAGTTGAAAATATCCACCGAAGAAGAAGGGATTTATTCCTTCCCTTAAAGGCACTTTTTGGAGAACTAATGATCAAAATAGGGCATTACGATCGACGAGATTATGTAAAGGGAGAGGGCTGGGGGAGGGGGGTCTGATCAGAACTATTAAGCATGGCTTAAAGAAGAACGGAGACAGTAAATGTGCATAAATGTGGTAGAGAGGGAGGGATAATGGGAAACGCGCAATATGGCATTGAAGTGGGCAAACGGAAATTGAACAAAAAGGAACAAATAAAAGCTCTTCATGAAACGGCATCGACAGTGAGAATGACTTGGCATGCCTTCTTCCATCGTCCACCAGCGCCGAACATTCGTTCGGTTCGTCACAGCTCCGCCCCGCCATTGCCGCTTAGCGGCTGCAGCTCGTTCCTATCCATCATCACTCTCTCCCTGGACCTGACTCCGAAAGTGGACATGCCCGTCGATGTCATCGGATGGTCAATACCTTTCCCCGCGTCCTCTGAAAAGTTGTTAAGCAGACAAGCCGTTGTCGTTGTGGCGACGCTGCTTGTCGAGATCTGTTTGCCTCCTGCTGGGTTCATCGTTGCTGCGTGCTGCTGCTGATGGTGCTGCTCCGTCCCGCCCCCGGCGCTACTTGGCGAGTGGAGTTGAAGCTGTTGAGCTGCCCCATGGTGGTGTTGCGCTGCTGACAAGTTGGCCATGTGCTGATGATGGAGTAATCCGCTCGGAGTGGTCAAATTCTGCTGCTGTTTGGTGATGACAGTGCCGGTGGTGTCCGCCATTAATCGCGTGGTGGACGTAGCTCCGAGTTGCAGTGTGGTGGCGTTTGCACTGGTCCCTCCACTACAACCTTCTTGAAAAGCCTGCTTAATGCCAACAACGCCCTCCCCTCCCCTGAAATCCAGCTAACTTTTTGAGTCTGCAAGGAAGTTTTTGTCACGATATCCTTCGAAATTTAGTAAGGTTCTCGGATTCAGTGGTTGGTCCGGTTAGTTTTTCGTCTGCCATTTTTCCCCATTCCGACCTGTGATTTTGCATCGTCCCGCCGCCTGTTCCGCTATGCCTCATAAAGGAGGGAGCCTGTCTGTTGGCCGCCCCGGCTCGTCCTCCCATGCCGAATTGGGGTGCCCCCGTGCCAATGCCACCGGCTGCGCCGTGACCCGCACCGCCTTTGCCTCCAGGCAGCGCCCCGTCACTTCGCACCGACACCAAATCGTCCGAGGTCTGTCCAATATTGGTCTGAGCACTGATAGCATTTTGGTACTCTTCGCCCTGACAATTCGTAATCAGCTGGTCAAGTCAATGTCAAACGCGTTCATGGTTAACTGATCATGAACAATTCCGTTCATCTTTTCGCCTACCTGGAGATCCCATCTTCCCCTCTGGCGATTTGCGCTGGCGCTTCCACTGTTCACGTGACGATGATTCCTTCGCACGCACCAACTCACAAAATAAATGGCCAAAATGAGATAAACCTTAAAAGAATTATTGAAAGAAAAGGGCTAAGATTATTCTGAACTGTGCCAGTAAGTAACAGAAAGCAAATGCGCATTTCGTTGAGATAGCTAGCAACGTCGTGTAGGTCGTCGGCCATCCGAATGAATTTGTGCGATTCACTAAAATTAGAAGAGTTGTATGGATCTGATTTGTGAGGGCCCAGGCCAAAATCGAACGAAATATATATCAATCGACTCCTCTCGGTCTGCAATGTATGAATCCGAAAAATAATTTGTTGGGCAACCATTCCCTGAAGAGTTACAGACCCGGGACTGAAGTGTCTTTTGACTGGGGACTCAGATGTCCACTGTTTAAAAAATGGGAAAAATCACTCATATGTATAGGCTTTCAAAATTACTAATTTGTCGATAGAAAATAAAATTGATAATTTAAAGCGGTTTTGAACCGGTTTAAATTTTGAAAATTAAGGAAAAACGAATTTTAAGTAACAAAAGCCGGCTTAAATAATGAAAGGCCGTGTAACGGCCCGCCAACAGCGAGCATGCGATGACGGAGCAAGTAGTGGGGCGAGACGGAGGGCGGAGGAAGAAGTCTGACGAGCGCCACTGGGGGGCGAGCGCGCGGGGACCCGCGGAGCGGGCGCGCGCGAGACCCCCAGCCGGGTCACGCGCGGACTCCTTCCGGAGCCCGGAGTCTCGCCCCACCTACTGGCCGCCGTAGTCGAGTGTGCGGTACTTTGGCTGCTATTTTCCACAACTGAGTCCCTAGTCAAAAGACACTTCAGTCCCGGGTCTTTAACTCTTCAGGGAGTGGTTGCCCAACAAAATTTTTTTGGATTCATACATTGCAGACCGAGAGGAGTCGATTGATAGATATATTTCGTTCGATTTTGAGCCTGGGCCCTCAGATCCATATTTTCCGAGTTGGTTAGCCGCCATTAGGTTCATTCAACTCTCTTGCCCCCCCCCCTCCCGACTCTTTCTCTCGCCCTCACAGATCGTCAGACTCGAGTATGCCCCTATCGATTTGGGTTGTTTTTCTAAAATCAAATCTTTCCCAGAAAAAATGGAGTTTTTTATCAGATTGATTTGCGTTAACGGTCTTTTACTTCCAAGGAATCTTCTCTTCCAGGTTTTACTCTTCACAGTTGCACCTCTTGTGCACAAGGTAATAGTCCATGAAGTCGGACATCATTGGGTCCTGTGCCATTGCAGCGCCAGTGGTAAATCGACTGGCAGTGTAAGTGCCGCTCTGACGCTCGTGGACTATCCGCGCATGGATTGGTCCGCAAGGGAAGAAGACGGAGAAGAAAATGCAAAGAAATCGCTGAGAGAGTGTTTTTGCCAAATGGAAGTGATCGGAGTGGAAGGGAAAGTACGGGCTTATGCCAAATGGAAGTGATCGGAGTGGAAGGGAAAGTACGGGCTTATGCCAAATGGAAGTGATCGGAGTGGAAGGGAAAGTACGGGCTTATGCCAAATGGAAGTGATCGGAGTGGAAGGGAAAGTACGGGCTTATGCCAAATGGAAGTGATCGGAGTGGAAGGGAAAGTACGGGCTTATGCCAAATGGAAGTGATCGGAGTGGAAGGGAAAGTACGGGCTTATGCCAAATGGAAGTGATCGGAGTGGAAGGGAAAGTACGGGCTTATGCCAAATGGAAGTGATCGGAGTGGAAGGGAAAGTACGGGCTTATGCCAAATGGAAGTGATCGGAGTGGAAGGGAAAGTACGGGCTTATGCCAAATGGAAGTGATCGGAGTGGAAGGGAAAGTACGGGCTTATGCCAAATGGAAGTGATCGGAGTGGAAGGGAAAGCACGGGCTTATGCCAAATGGAAGTGATCGGAGTGGAAGGGAAAGTACGGGCTTATGCCAAATGGAAGTGATGGGAGTGGAAGGGAAAGTACGGGCTTATGCCAAATGGAAGTGATCGGAGTGGAAGGGAAAGTACGGGCTTATGCCAAATGGAAGTGATCGGAGTGTGTCCGGTCAGAATGGCTGACGCGCCGCCTTGGGGGACGGACGAATGATAGCCTGGGGGGCAGAAGCGCGGAAAGTCTCTTCGGATGGATGGACGACGACAGATACTCTTTTAAAAGAAAGAGAAAGGACGACTGGGGACAAATAACGGGGGGGGGGGATAAAGCCGGGGGAGGCTTTAACGAACCCAATTTGATAAGTAACGGAAAGAAAGGAAAGGAGACGGAAAGGCACAAATTCAATTGGCGCAACAAACGCTTCTGAGGGAAAGACAGGGAAAAGGGTGAAGAAAAGAGAATTAATTCTTAGCGCTTCGGGGGATCAAAATAGCGAAAGAATTGAGGGGGTGAAAACAAATTTGAAGGGTGGGGGCAGGCAAAGCGGGCAAACGATAGACGAGAAAAGAAAGGGTAGCGAAAGTGTTTCGGCAAGTTCGGGAGAAAATGGGTATGAGGACTGGTGGGGACAAAAGCATCGATTGGCCAAAATAGATGGAGGTGGAGGATTCAGTGAGGGGGAAGAATGGAAGAGGGGAAACTGAAAGAATGGACGGACGGAGTGCGGGGAGGGAGGGGAGGGAAGGGCGGGGAGGGGAGGGGAGGGGAGGGGAGGGGGGGGGGGAACCCGGCACGGGCATTCGCTTGTCTTGTGAGTTATGTTGACGTCAAAATGGATCTCCATGAAAATTGCAAAGTTTTGAGGCAGGTTGAGAATATTAAGGGCACTTTTATGCGTGCCAAGTAGGTAAGTTGAAAAAGCCACCCAAAGCGACAAATTTGCAGTGGTTTTGTACAATTTTGGAGATTAAGCCTGGGGGAGGGAGATTAAGCCTGGGGGAGGGAGATTAAGCCTGGGGGAGGGAGATTAAGCCTGGGGGAGGGAGAAATGGCTGGTGGCACTTAAGGAAAGAATGAATTGAATTTATGCTCTCTAGGAGTTGTCATCTAATTAATAATACTAATGACATAACAGCAGTGAGACGAGGCTTTTTAGGGCTGGAAAATAATGTGCAATTATTTGGTTGTAAATGGTATAAATTGGCCGTTGGGTGGGGGAAAGTGCCAATCGGAGAAGAATTGGTCACGATAGAACATTAATGTAAAGTGAGTAGTGAGTGTTATTGGTGCTGCTTTTGTCGGCACTTGAAAAATGCCCGGATGGGTAGTTGGGATTGGGATGAAGAAGCCCAGAAGATAGAGCCAACCCCAACGCCAAACTTTTTCCAGAAGCCGATTGATCATGGGATGATGGATGGGTTGGAGTTGGGACGGGAGTTCTTTGAATGGCGGCAAAATCCCCTCACAATCAGGAAGTAATAGAATGGTTAGCAATCAACACATAGAAACAAGGTGCTCTATGTGAGCAAGCATCGGTTAGCCGCATTGGTTTTTGCTAATAACAACCACCAATTCCCCCCCCCCCTCCCCCCTTCCCCTCCTTCCCCCCCCCCCCTCTCCCCCCCCCCCCCTCCCCCCTTCCCCTCCTTCCCCCCCCCCCCCCTCTCCACTCCCCCCCCCCTCTCCCCCCCCCCCCCTCCCCCCAATCCCCACTGCCCCTCTCACTCCCCCCTATCCCCCCTCTCTCCACTCCCCCCCCCTCTCCCCCCACCCCCTCCCCCCTCCCCCACCCCCTCCCCCCCTCCCCCACCCCCTCCCCCCCCACCAGGGCTGGACGCAATTGCGGATTGCTGAAATTGCTGCCTTTTTTGGGTTGCGGATTGCGGGTTGCGGATTTTTTGATTTTTTCCGCAATTTGGATCTGCAATCAGTGGTTTCAGAAAATTTATTTTTCGAAACAAATATTTTTATTAGCTTCAATTTTCTTAATAAAGATTGCAAATTTTTGCACCCCTAACAAATAAGGATGGGATTTTTGACTGGGAATTGCGATTTGGTTGTGGTGTAGTGGTGAGTGGTGTATACAGTTTAAGTGTGGGTCAGGGATGGGCGGAATTCCGTTTTCCGTTTTTCCGTTGTTTTTGGGCCTTTTTTTCCGTTTTCCGTTAAAATGCCCTTTTTAACGGAAAAAATATACATCCCTAAGAATGGGATTTTTGGAGAAGTGGAATGCTGTTTGGTTGTGGTGTAATGGTGAGTGGTTGGTGTGGGGAGATAAGTGTGGGTGGGTGTTCAGATCCCCGACTGTGTCAGTGATTATTTCTTATTTTTCTGTACAGTTACGGTGTTTAAACAATTTTAAAAATTCTTTTTAACTTTTTCCAATTTAGAAACAAATATTCTAGATGATAATTAAGCTTTTCATTCATTTTTTGTTGACAAAATCAAAAAACTTAGGGGGATTTTGTTTTGCATTTTCATTTTTGGAGCGCTTTTCTTAACAAATCTTGTTAAGTTTTTTAAAAAAATTCTTCCGGCGGCGCTTACCATTCCTAAAAACTTCAAAAAAAGTGCCGATTTTTTAAATTTTTGTTGAAAATCTCAGCAAATTAAGTCAAAATTTCAAAATTTTCTCCGGCGGCGCCTATCGGCACCGCCGACCCCCCCCCCACCCAAAAGCTTAAAATAGATTTAAAAGACCGCTGAAAAAAAGACATCCTTCAAAATTTTTAAAAATAATTACTGTTAATATTTCGAAAAATTTTATTAAATAAATTATTTTTTAAAAAAAAATAATTTTTTTATTTTATTTAAAAATTTTTCCGTTTTCCGTTTTTCCGTTGTTTTTGGCCCTTTTTTTCCGTTTTCCGTTAAAAAAAATATTTCCGTTTTTCCGTTTTCCGTTTTTTGAAAAAAAATTTCCGCCCATCCCTGGTGTGAGTGGGCTGTGGTTCAAATCCCCGACTATGCAAATCATTTTTTCTGATTTTCCTGGCGGCGCTTATCGGCGCCGCCGACCCCCCCCCCCCCCCCGAAAAGTTAATCACAATCTCAAAAAAATTTATGATGAATGAGGCAATAGAAGTTGAAGAAAATGAGAAAAATATTTTTAATAATAATCAATCCCGATTAATCCCGCTCCCGGCCAACTCTACTCTTACGTAAACCTATTATTGTTTACGAAAATTTTTCCGGAATTCCGAAGCAAAATGATAATTTTGCGAAAATTTTGGTGAAATTTCTGAACAAAAAGCCCAAAATTTTTCCCGACGGCGCCTGTCGACACCGCCGGGCTCTCCTTCCCAGAAAAATTAAACCAATTTTTTAGAGGCGCATTTTTGGTCCAAAAAAATATTCTTTTTTAAGGGTTGAAAAAAAATTTTGATTTTTAAAAAAGATCCCCCGAAAAATTGTTTTTCCAAAATTGCGGATTGCTGAAATTGCGGCCTTTTTGGGGTTGCGGATTGCGGCTTGCGGATTTTTTTTTGAGATTGCGTATTGCTGATTGCCCGCAATTAGAATCCGATTGCGTCCAGCCCTGCCCCCACCCCCTCCCCCCCTCCCCCCTCCCTCCTCCCCCCTCCCCCCTCCCCCCTCCCCCCTCCCTCCTCCCCCCTCCCCCCTCCCCCCTCCCCCCTCCCCCCTCCCCCCTCCCCCCTCACCCCTCCCCCCTCCCCCCTCCCCCCTCCCCCCTCCCCCCTCCCCCCTCCCCCCTCCCCCCTCCCCCCTCCCCTCCCCTCCCACCTGACAATGTCGACCACTCCCTGGTCTACCGGATTCATGAATTTGTTCTGATGAGTGGCGTAAATTCCTCCCTTATGCTGGTGACTGGGAGTATTTTGATAAAGTGAACGAACAACTTTTGCCGAGATGGGATGGACGAAATTGCGATGGATTTGGGAGGGCAACAAAACGGACATTTTTTCTGGTGGAAGTGGGGGACGGGGAAGATTCGGGACACAAAATGTATGTGGGCAGGCGGTTGGGAGGATGAGAGGAGGAGGAGGGGGGAGGGGGTGGGGGAGGGGGGAGGGGGTGGGGGGGAGGGGGGAGGGGGTGGGGGGGAGGGGGGAGGGGGTGGGGGGGAGGGGGGAGGGGGTGGGGGGGAGGGGGTGGGGGGGAGGGGGTGGGGGAGGGGGGGGGGGGGTGATGGGGGGGGGCGGTCGAATGGAGCGGCTCGTCATGAGACGGAAGGGCTTTTAGCCTATAATCCAATTGCAAGACGGTTGGAGGACCATTTTGCCGGAAAGGGTCTATCTTTCTAACGACAGCCAATTTCAAATTCCCCGTGGGATCGACGCAATTTCGGAAAAATAAGAGACGAGATGACAATTTGAAATTGGGAAAAAAGTGTGGACAGACCGTGCAGAAAAGAAGAAAAGCTGTCAAGAGAAGTGGAATTGAATTGGGCCCAATTTGACCATTTCCCAGGGCTTCCAGTCGATTAGCCCGCAGGGGAAGAAAAACTTTTGGCGTGAAATTGGGAGGGAAAGCCAAGAATTGGATTAAACGCTCCTTCGCGCTCACTTCGTTTACTCACTCAATCACTTGCCCATTACCCGTTCTTCATGCTCCTTTCCAGGTCCGACAGACTGAGGATCAAAACACTCATTCGCACGGACGGACGCTCATTCACCGATGACGCACAATGAATTTGTGATCGGAATAAACAAAATATTTTTTATTAATTGGTTTGACGGTCGACGGAAGAGTTGCTTAATAATGACAGAATTGTTGAAAGTGGCGGGCGGATCAGCTAGAAGAGCGAATGGTCGGTCGGTTGGATGGATTCGGCCAAGAGAATTCAATCCCCGGAAGGGTATAATCCATCATCTCGACCGATAACAGAGCATCTGATAAGGACAATCCCAGCATATGTGGGCCCGATTCATAGCCAATCCATCAAAATATTTTCCCAAAAACATTAGGGGGGGGGGAATAAAGAGAGGGGAAATTGGTTGGCTCGAAAAATGGGAAAGAGTTTGAGATGAAATAAAACGAAATTTTCTACAACCCAGGCCCTGTTAATATTTAATGAGAAAAGGAGGGGGGGGGGGATTTGTGCGCAGATTGGAAAGAATCCATTTGGCTAATGGAAAAGTTGGGAAACGCGGAGGGGAGGTGGCGGGGAGATGGAAGAGCTATCGACCCCCCCCCCCCCCCCCCTCCCTCCCTTAGGAACTCTAAATCTGCCATGTTTAGATTGCCCCCTGCTGGTGTGCGTTTTCCGGTTGTATTGCAATCAACTCCTCAACCCTCTGCCGTCAAGCATTTTTCCGTCGAAAATGGAAAAATAGGATTGGAGGGAGGTGGGAGGGGGGGGGGGGGGGGGGTAGCGTATCGATCCCGTCACCTCCTCCCCCCCCCCCCTCTTCACTCCACCCACTTCTTTAATGGAGGTTTCTATGGGGACAAAAGGCAAGTTGGGACCACCGCGGGGGGGGGGGCTCTACGGCGAAGAGGGGTTTTTACTTTTTTCTCACAGAGAGGGATCCGTCGCTGTCGAAAAAATTTTTAAAAAGACGATTTGTAAATAAAAATGAACACATTGAAATCTGGAATCAATGTTTTGCCTGAAATTAAATACGTTCAATCGACATAGGCGATTGGCACTCCCTCTTACAAATTAGCAGGCACGCACCGGTTACGCTTATGGGATCCCAGCGGGGACAAGGCCTAGAAGACGGAAGTAAAGCAAAAGGTGGGTGTTTGGGAGAGGGGGGGGGCACGCATTAGCAATTCTTTTCAAATGAATGGGGGAATGGTGCCTGAGGGAGATTTGGAAGGATTTGCAACTTTGTTAAAAGCTTCGCCTGTATGCGCATTTTCCCTTTGAATTTTCTTTTTGAATAAATTTCAGTGTCTCATTTTGTGCCAAAAGAGATGGCGAGAAAAGGGACGGCTTTGGGAAGTGGTGAATTGTTTGCCCCCGCCGATTTGAGTGGGTATCAATTGCTGGTGTGAAAGTTTCGACTGTTACGACGATAAAAGAGGATTGAGGTCAACGGCGAAGGATGAAATTGCAGAGGATTGAATTACGCGGGGGGAATTGAGGGGGGGGCTGACGGATGAGGAGGGGAACAGAAGAAAGGATGGAGCAGGACGAGAGATGCGGAAGAGGAATGAGGAACAAAGAGCGGGGCAAAACGAACTCAGCCCGGGATCCAACCGCCTAAATTATTGCCTCGGGAAGCCATTGCCAAAGGTCTGATTGAGGAGCAAAACAAAAAAGCCGGGGGTTTGCCTTCCTCCCCTTTGGGTGGGGGGGGGGAAGGGGGCAGGCTAAACGGTAGAAAAAAGTCTTTGCTCTAAACAAATTAGCGAATTATCCATTATTACTCACTATCTTGGACGATATACAGACATTCTGCAGTCAACGTTGCGCAAATGTGGCGAATTTCAGCAGTTTTATGGACAAAGTGTTCAGAGGGTGAATTATCCGTGACGAATCGAAGGGAGCGGACGGACTTCACAAGACAAAAGTGCGTCCTCCACTTATACACGGGGATTTGCTTTTTCTCCACTGCCGATAAATAAATGCCAAGGCACGACGGTGGGCGGTTGTCGTTAAGAGGGCCAAAGCGTTTTTGAAAATCGACGTGGTGGCAATGGAAAGTGTCCGCTGCCGGCAAAAAGAGGAAGCCCGAGAAAGAAAGAAGAGAAGGAAATATCTAAAGAAAAAGGAGGAAGAAGGACAAGAAAGAAGAAGAAGGAAATATCTAAAGAAAGAGGAGGAAGAGGAAGAAAGAAGAGAAGGAAATATCTAAAGGAAGAAGGGAAAGAAAGAAGAAGAAGGAAATATCTAAAGAAAGAGGAGGAAGAGGAAGAAGGGAAAGAAAGAAGAAGAAGGAAATATCTAAAGAAAGAGGAGGACGGAAAAAAAACAAGAGAAATATCTAAAGGAAGAAGGGAAAGAAAGAAGAAGAAAATATCTAAAGAAAGAGGAGGAAGAAGGGCAAGAAAGAAGAAGAAGGAAATATCTAAAGAAAGAGGAGGAATTTCGTTGTTGGTGGATCCGAGTGCGCCGACAGGCGCCGTCGGAAATTTTTTTCTAATTTTTAACATTTTTGTTAAGAAAATTGCGCAAAAATTATGAAAATTTTATGATTTTCGGTTTTTTCAAAAATACAAGTTTTTTTTGCGAATTCTGCTGAGTGGGGTTGGCGGTGCCGATAGGCGCCGCCGAGAAAATTTTGAATTTTTGACTCAATTATTAAAAGATTTCTAACCATTTTTGAAGTAAAAGTTTATGGGACGCGTAAAAAATTCTTGGGACGCGTAAAAGTTTATGGGACGCGTAAAAGTTTATGGGACGCGTAAAAGTTTATGGGACGCGTAAAAGTTTATGGGACGCGTAAAAATTTATGGGACGCGTAAAAGTTTATGGGACGCGTAAAAGTTTATGGGACGCGTAAAAGTTTATGGGACGCGTAAAAGTTTATGGGACGCGTAAAAGTTTATGGGACGCGTAAAAGTTTATGGGACGCGTAAAAGTTTATGGGACGCGTAAAAGTTTATGGGACGCGTAAAATTTATGGGACGCGTAAAAGTTTATGGGACGCGTAAAAGTTTATGGGACGCGTAAAAGTTTATGGGGACGCGTAAAAGTTTATGGGACGCGTAAAAGTTTATGGGACGCGTAAAAGTTTATGGGACGCGTAAAAGTTTATGGGACGCGTAAAAGTTTATGGGACGCGTAAAAGTTTATGGGACGCGTAAAAGTTTATGGGACGCGTAAAAGTTTATGGGACGCGTAAAAGTTTATGGGACGCGTAAAAGTTTATGGGACGCGTAAAAGTTTATGGGACGCGTAAAAGTTATGGGACGCGTAAAAGTTTATGGGACGCGTAAAAGTTTATGGGACGCGTAAAAGTTTATGGGACGCGTAAAAGTTTATGGGACGCGTAAAAGTTTATGGGACGCGTAAAAGTTTATGGGACGCGTAAAAGTTTATGGGACGCGTAAAAGTTTATGGGACGCGTAAAAGTTTATGGGACGCGTAAAAGTTAAATGGGACGCGTAAAAGTTATGGGACGCGGGAAAAAAGTTTATGGGACGCGTAAAAGTTTAGGGACGCGTAAAAGTTTATGGACGCGTAAAGTTTATGGACGCGTAAAAGTTTATGGGGACGCGTAAAAAAGTTTAGGGGGGACGCGTAAAAGTTTATGGGACGCGTAAAAGGTTATGGGACGCGTAAAAGTTATGGGACGCGTAAAATTTATGGGGACGCCGTAAAAGTTTTATGGGACGCGTAAAAGTTTATGGGACGCGTAAAGTTTATGGGACGCGTAAAAGTTTATGGGACGCGTAAAAGTTTATGGGACCGGGTAAAAGTTATGGGACCGGTAAAAAAAGTTTATTGGACGCCGTAAAAATTTAGGGGACGCGTAAAAGGTTACTGGTACGCCGTAAAAGTTATGGGACGCGTAAAAGTTTATAGTGCACGCGTAAAAGTACTGGGACCGTAGGCGTAAAGTTTATGGACGCGTTAAAAGTTATGGGGACGCGTAAAAAGTTTATGGGACGCGTAAAAGTTTAAATGGGACGCGAAAGGGCGTAAAAGTTTATGGGACGCGTAAAAGTTTATGGGACGCGTAAAAAGTTTATGGTGGGACGCGTAAAAGTTGAAATGGGACGGCGTAAAAGTTTATGGGACCCGTAAAAGTTTATGGGACGCGTAAAAGTTTATGGGACGCGTAAAACGTTTATGGGACGCGTAAAAGTTTATGGGACGCGGTAAAAGTTTATGGGACGCGTAAAAAGTTATGGGACGCGTAAAGTTTATGGGACGCGTAAAAGTTTATTGGGACGCGTAAAAAAGTTTATGGGACGCGTAAAAGTTTATGGGACGCGTAAAAGTTTATAGGGACGCGTAAAAAGTTTATGGGACGCGTAAAAGTTTATGGGACGCGTAAAAGTTTATGGGACGCGTAAAAGTTTATGGGTACCGGTAAAAGTTTATGGGACGCGTAAAAGTTTATGGGACGCGTAAAAGTTTATGGGACGCCGTAAAAGTTATATGGATGCGTAAAAGTTTATGAGGAACGCGTAAAGTTACTGGGACCTAGTTGACGCGTAAAATTTATGGGACGCGTAAAAGTTTATGGGACGCGTAAAAGTTTATGGACTCGTAAAAGTTTATGGGACGCGTAAAAGTTTATGGTACACGTAAAGTTTATGGGACGCGTTAAAAATTTATGGGACGCGTAAAAAGTTTAATGGGACGCGTAAAAGTTTATGGGACGCGTAAAGTTATAGGACGCGTAAAAGACTTGGGACGCGTTAAAAGTTTATGGGAGCGTAAAAGTTATGGGGGACGCGTAAAAGTTTATGGGGACGCGTAAAAGTTATGGGTACGCGTAAAAGTTTATGGGACCGCGTTAAAAGTTATGGGACGCGTAAAAAGGTTATGGACGCGTAAAAAGTTTATGGGACGCGTAAAAGTTTAATGGACGCGTAAAAGTTATGGGACGCGTAAAAGTTTATGGGACGCGTAACAGGTTTATGGGACGCGTAAAAGTTTATGGGACGCGTAAAAAGTTTATGGGACGCGTAAAAGTGTTATGGAACGCGTAAAAGTTTATGGGACGCGTAAAAGTTTAGTGGGACGCGTAAAAGTTTATGGGACGCGTAAAAGTTTATGGGACGCGTAAAAGTGTATGGGAAGCGTAAAAGTTTATGAGGACGCGTAAAATTACTGGGACGGCTAAAAGTTTATTGGGACGCGTAAAAGTTTATGGGACGCGTAAAAAGTTTATGGGACGCGTAAAAGTTTATGGGGACGCGTAAAAGTTTAGGGACGCGTAAAAGTTTATGGGACGCGTAAAAAGTTATGGGACGCGTAAAAGTTTATGGACGCGTAAAGTTTATGGGACGCGTAAAAGTTTATGGGACGCGTAAAATTTTATGGGACGCGTAAAGTTTATGGGACGCGTAAAAGTTATGGGACGCGTAAAAGTTTATGGGACGCGTAAAAGTTTATGGACGCGTAAAAGTTTATGGGACGCGTAAAGTTTATAGTACGCGTAAAATGACTGGGACGCGTAAAAGTTTATGGGACGCGTAAAAGTTTTATGGGACGCGTAAAGTTTATCGGACGCGTAAAAGTTTATGGGACGCGTAAAAAGTTTATAGGACGCGTAAAAGACTGGGACGCGTAAAGTTTATGGGGACGCGTAAAAGTTTATGGGACGCGTAAAAAGTTTATGGGACGCGTAAAAGTTTATAGGGACGCGTAAAAGTTAATGGGACGCGTAAAAAGTTAATGGGACGCGTAAAGTTTATGGGACGCGTAAAAGTTTTATGGGACGCGTAAAATTTTATGGGACGCGTATGGACGCGTAAAAGTTATGGGAACGCGTAAAAGTTATGGGACGCGTAAAGTGTTAGTGGACGCGTAAAAAGTTTATGGACGCGTAAAAAGTTCATGGGACGCGTAAAAGCTTTATGGGACGCGTAAAAGTTATGGGAGACGCGTAAAAGTTTATGGGACGCGTAAAAGTTATAGGACGCGTAAAAGTTATGGGACACGCGTAAAAGTGTATGGGACGCGTAAAGAGTGTATGGGACGCGTAAAAGATTATGGGACGCGTAAAGAATATTTATGGGACGCGTAAAAGTTTATGGGACGCGTAAAAGTTTATGGGACGCGTAAAAGTTTATGGTACGCGTAAAAGTTATATGGGACGCGTAAAAGTTTAATGGGACGCCGTAAAAAGTTTATGGACGCGTAAAAGTGTGAATGGACGCGTAAAAGTTTATGGTACGCGTAAAAGTTTATAGGGACGCGTAAATGTTTATGGGACGCGTAGACGTTAGGGAACGCGTAAAAGTTATGGGACGCGTAAAAGGTTAATGGGAAAGCGTAAAAGTTTATGGGACGCGGTAAAAGTTTAGTGGACGCGTAAAAGTTTATGGGACGCGTAAAAGTTTATGGGACGCGTAAAAGTTTATGGACGCGTAAAAGTTTATGGGACGCGTAAAAGTTTATGGGACGCGTAAAAGTTTATGGGACGCGTAAAAGTTTATGGGACGCGTAAAAGTTTATGGGACGCGTAAAAGTTTATGGGACGCGTAAAAGTTTATGGGACGCGTAAAAGTTTATGGGACGCGTAAAAGTTTATGGGACGCGTAAAAGTTTATGGGACGCGTAAAAGTTTATGGGACGCGTAAAAGTTTATGGGACGCGTAAAAGTTTATGGGACGCGTAAAAGTTTATGGGACGCGTAAAGTTTATGGGACGCGTAAAGTTTTATGGGACGCGTAAAAGTTTATGGGACGCGTAAAGTTTATGGGACGCGTAAAAGTTTATGGGACGCGTAAAAGTTTATGGGACGCGTAAAAGTTTATGGGACGCGTAAAAGTTTATGGGACGCGTAAAAGTTTATGGGACGCGTAAAAGTTTAGGGACGCGTAAAAGTTATGGGACGCGTAAAAGTTTATGGGACGCGTAAAAGTTTATGGGACGCGTAAAAGTTTATGGGACGCGTAAAAGTTTATGGGACGCGTACGTAAAAGTTTATGGGACGCGTAAAAGTTTATGGGACGCGTAAAAGTATGGGACGCGTAAAAAGTTTATGGGACGCGTAAAAGTTATGGGACGCGTAAAAGTTATGGGACGCGTAAAAAGTTTATGGGACGCGTAAAAGTTATGGGACGCGTAAAAGTTTATGGGACGCGTAACGTTTATGGGACGCGTAAAGTTTATGGGACGCGTAAAAAGTTTATGGACGCGTAAAAGTTTATGGGACGCGTAAAAGTTTATGGGACGCGTAAAAGTTATGGAGCGTAAAGTTATGGGACGCGTAAAAGTTTATGGGACGCGTAAAAGTTATGGGACGCGTAAAAGTTATGGGACGCGTAAAAGTTTATGGGACGCGTAAAAGTTTATGGGACGCGTAAAAGTTATGGGACGCGTAAAAGTTTATGGGACGCGTAAAGTTTATGGGACGCGTAAAATTTATGGGAACGCGTAAAAGTTTATGGGACGCGTAAAAGTTTATGGGACGCGTAAAAGTTTATGGGACGCGTAAAAGTTTATGGGACGCGTAAAAGTTATGGGACGCGTAAAAGTTATGGGACGCGTTAAATTATGGACGCGTAAAGTAATGGACGCGTAAAAGTTTATGGGACGCGTAAAAGTTTATGGGACGCGTAAAAGTTTATGGGACGCGTAAAAGTTTTATGGGACGCGTAAAAGTTTATGGGACGCGTAAAAGTTTATGGGACGCGTAAAAGTTTATGGGACGCGTAAAAGTTTATGGGACGCGTAAAGTTTATGGGACGCGTAAAAGTTTATGGGACGCGTAAAAGTTTATGGGACGCGTAAAAGTTTATGGGACGCGTAAAAGTTTATGGGACGCGTTAAAAGTTTATGGGACGCGTAAAAGTTTACTGGGACGCGTAAAAGTTATGGGACGCGTAAAAGTTTATGGACGCGTTAAAAGTTTATGGGACGCGTAAAGTTTATGGGACGCGTAAAAGTTTATGGGGACGCGTTAAAAGTTTATGGGACGCGTAAAAGTTTATAGGACGCGTAAAAGTTTATGGGACGCGTAAAATTTATGGGACGCGTAAAGTTTATGGGACGCGTTAAAGTTTATGGGACGCGTAAAGTTTATGGGACGCGTAAAAGTTATGGGACGCGTAAAAGTTTATGGACGCGTAAAGTACTGGGGACGCGTAAAAGTTTATGGGACGCGTAAAAGTTTATGGGACGCGTAAAAGTTTATGGGACGCGTAAAAGTTATGGGACGCGTAAAAGTTTATGGGCGCGTTAAAACGTTTATGGGACGCGTAAAAGTTTATGGGACGCGTAAAAGTTATGGGACGCGTGAAAGTTTATGGGACGCGTAAAAGTTTATGGGCCGCGTTCAAAGTTTATGGGACGCGTTAAATTTTATGGGACGCGGTAACGTTTATGGGACGCGGTAAAGTTTATGGGACGCGTTAAAAGTTTATGGACGCGTTAAAGTTTATGGGACGCGGTAAAGTTTATGGGACGCGTTAAAAGTTATGGGACGCGTAATATTGGGACGCGTTAAAAGTTTATGGGACGCGTAAAGTTTATGGGAAGCGTTTAAAGTTTATGGGGACGCGTAAAAGTTAATGGGACGCGTAAAAGTTTATGGGACGCGTAAAGTTTATGGGACGCGTTAAAAGTTTATGAGACGCGTTAAAAGTTTATGGGACGCGTTTTTAAAGTTATGGGACGCGTTTTTAAAGTTTATGGGACGCGTAAAAGGTTTATGGGACGCGTAAAAGTTTATGGGACGCGTAAAAGTTTATGGGACGCGTAAAAATTTATGGACGCGTAAGTATGACTGCGTCAAAGTTTATGGGACGCGGTAAAGTTTTATGGGACGCGTAAAAGTTTATGGGACGCGTAAAGTTTATGGGACGCGTAAAAGTTTATAGGACGCGTAAAGTTTATGGGACGCGTAAAGTTTATGGGACGCGTAAAGTTTATGGGACGCGTAAAAGTTTATGGGACGCGTAAAAGTTTATGGGACGCGTAAAAGTTTATGGGACGCGTAAAGTTTTATGGGACGCGTAAAAGTTTATGGGACGCGTAAAAGTTTATGGGACGCGTAAAAGTTTATGGGACGCGTAAAAGTTTATGGGACGCGTAAAAGTTTATGGGACGCGTAAAATTTATGGGACGCGTAAAAGTTTATGGACGCGTAAAAGTTATGGGACGCGTAAAAGTTTATGGGACGCGTAAAAGTTATGGGACGCGGTTAAACGTTTATGGACGCCGTAAAAGTTTATGGGGACGCGTAAAAGTTTATGGGACGCGTAAAAGTTTATGGGACGCGTAAAGTTTATAGGACGCGTAAAAGTACTGGACGCGTAAAAGTTATGGGACGCGTAAACGTTTATGGGACGCGTAAAAGTTTATAGGACGCGTAAAAGTTTATGGGACGCGTAAAGTTTATGGGACGCGTAAAAGTTTATGGGACGCGTAAAGTTTATGGGACGCGTAAAGTTATGGGACGCGTAAAAGTTTACTGGGACGCGTAAAAGTTTATGGGACGCGTAAAGTTTATGGGACGCGTAAAAGTTTATGGGACGCGTAAAAGTTTATGGGACGCGTAAAAGTTATGGGACGCGTAAAAGTTTATGGGACGCGGTAAAAGTTTATGGGACGCGTAAAAGTTTATGGGACGCGTAAAAGTTTATGGGACGCGGTAAAAGTTTATGGGACGCGTAAAAGTTTATGGGACGCGTTAAAAGTATGGGACGCGTAAAAGTTTATGGGACGCGTAAAGTTTATGGGACGCGTTAAAAGTTTATGGGACGCGTAAAAGTTTATGGGACGCGTAAAAGTTTATGGGACGCGTAAAAGTTTTATGGGACGCGTAAAAGTTTATGGGACGCTGTAAAAGTTATGGGACGCGTAAAAGTTTATGGGACGCGTAAAAGTTTATGGGACGCGTAAAAGTAAAAGTTATGGGACGCGTAAAAGTTTATGGGACGCGTAAAAGTTTATGGGACGCGTAAAAGTTTATGGGACGCGTAAAAGTTTATGGGACGCGTAAAAGTTTATGGGACGCGTAAAAGTTTATGGGACGCGTAAAAGTTTATGGGACGCGTAAAAGTTTATGGGACGCGTAAAAGTTTATGGGACGCGTAAAAGTTTATGGGACGCGTAAAAGTTTATGGGACGCGTAAAAGTTTATGGGACGCGTAAAAGTTTATGGGACGCGTAAAAGTTTATGGGACGCGTAAAAGTTTATGGGACGCGTAAAAGTTTATGGGACGCGTTAAAAGTTTATGGGACGCGTAAAAGTTTATGGGACGCGTAAAAGTTTATGGGACGCGTAAAAGTTTATGGGACGCGTAAAAGTTTATGGGACGCGTAAAAGTTTATGGGACGCGTAAAAGTTATGGGACGCGTAAAAGTTTATGGGACGCGTAAAAGTTTATGGGACGCGTAAAAGTTTATGGGACGCGTAAAAGTTTATGGGACGCGTAAAAGTTTATGGGACGCGTAAAAGTTTATGGGACGCGTAAAAGTTTATGGGACGCGTAAAAGTTTATGGGACGCGTAAAAGTTTATGGGACGCGTAAAAGTTTATGGGACGCGTAAAAGTTTATGGGACGCGTAAAGTTTATGGGACGCGTAAAAGTACTGGGACGCGTAAAAGTTTATAGGACGCGTAAAAGTATGGGACGCGTAAAAGTTTATGGGACGCGTAAAAGTTACTGGGACGCGTAAAGTTTATAGGGACGCGTAAAAGTATGGGACGCGTAAAGTTTATGGGACGCGTAAAAGTTTATGGGACGCGTTAAAAGTTTATGGGACGCGTAAAAGTTTATGGGACGCGTAAAGTTTATGGGACGCGTAAAAGTTTTAAGGACGCGTAAAAGTTTATGGGACGCGTAAAAGTTTATGGGACGCGTAAAAGTTTATGGGACGCGTAAAAGTTTATGGGACGCGTAAAAGTTTATGGGACGCGTTAAAAGTTTATAGGACGCGTAAAAGTTTATGGGACGCGTAAAAGTTTATGGGACGCGTAAAAGTTTATGGGACGCGTAAAAGTTTATGGGACGCGTTAAAAGTTTATGGGACGCGTTAAAAGTTTATGGGACGCGTAAAAGTATGGGACGCGTAAAAGTTTAGGGACGCGTAAAAGTTTATGGGACGCGTAAAGTTTATGGAAAAGTTTATGGGACGCGTAAAAGTTATGGGACGCGTAAAAGTTTATGGGACGCGTAAAAGTTTTATGGGACGCGTAAAAGTTTATGGGACGCGTAAAAGTTTATAGGGACGCGTAAAAGTTTTATGGGACGCGTAAAGTTTATGGGACGCGTAAAGTTTATGGGACGCGTAAAGTTTATGGGACGCGTAAAAGTTTATGGGAACGCGTAAAAGTGTATGGGACGCGTAAAAGTTATGGGACGCGTAAAAGTTATGGGACGCGTAAAAGTTTATGGGACGCGTAAAAGTTTATGGGAGCGTAAAGTTTATAGGACGCTTAAAAGTTACTGGGACGCGTAAAGTTATGGGACGCGTAAAAAGTTTATGGGACGCGTAAAAGTTTATGGGACGCGTTAAAGTTATGGGACGCGTAAAGTTTATGGGACGCGTAAAGTTTATGGGACGCGTAAAAGTTTATGGGACGCGTAAAAGTTTATGGGACGCGTAAAGTTATGGACGCGTAAGTTTATGGGACGCGTAAAAGTTATGGGACGCGTTAAAAGTTTATGGTACGCGTAAAAGTTTATGGGACGCGTAAAAGTTTATGGGACGCGTAAAAGTTTATGGGACGCGTAAAAGTTTATGGGACGCGTAAAAGTTTATGGGACGCGTAAAGTTTATGGGACGCGTAAAGTTTATGGGACGCGTAAAAGTTTATGGGACGCGTAAAAGTTTATGGGACGCGTAAAAGTTTATGGGACGCGTTAAAAGTTTATGGGACGCGTAAAAGTTTATGGGACGCGTAAAAGTTTATGGGACGCGTAAAAGTTTATGGGACGCGTAAAAGTTATGGGACGCGTAAAGTTTATGGGACGCGTAAAAGTTTATGGGACGCGTAAAAGTTTATGGGACGCGTTAAAAGTTTATGGGACGCGTAAAAGACTGGGACGCGTAAAAGTTTATAGGACGCGTAAAAGACTGGGACGCGTAAAAGTTTATGGGACGCGTAAAAGACTGGGACGCGTAAAAGTTTATAGGACGCGTAAAAGACTGGGACGCGTAAAAGTTTATAGGACGCGTAAAAGACTGGGACGCGTAAAAGTTTATGGGACGCGTAAAAATTTATGGGACGCGTAAAAGTTTATGGGACGCGTAAAAGTTTATGGGACGCGTAAAAGTTTATGGGACGCGTAAAAGTTTATGGGACGCGTAAAAGTTTATGGGACGCGTAAAAGTTTATGGGACGCGTAAAAGTTTATGGGACGTGTAAAAGTTTATAAGACGCGTAAAAGTTTATGGGACGCGTAAAAGTTTATGGGACGCGTAAAAGTTTATGGGACGCGTAAAAGTTTATGGGACGCGTAAAAGTTTATAGGACGCGTAAAAGTTTATGGGACGCGTAAAAGTTTATGGGACGCGTAAAAGTTTATGGGACGCGTAAAAGTTTATGGGACGCGTAAAAGTTTATAGGACGCGTAAAAGTTTATGGGACGCGTAAAAGTTTATGGGACGCGTAAAGTTTATGGGACGCGTAAAAGTTTATGGGACGCGTAAAAGTTTATGGGACGCGTAAAGTTTATGGGACGCGTAAAGTTTATGGGGACGCGTAAAAGTTTATAGGACGCGTAAAGTTTATGGGACGCGTAAAGTTTATGGGACGCGTAAAAGTTTATGGGACGCGTAAAAGTTTATAGGACGCGTAAAAGTTTATAGGACGCGTAAAAGTTTATGGGACGCGTAAAAGTTATGGGACGCGTAAAAGTTATGGGACGCGTAAAAGTTATGGGACGCGTAAAAGTTTATGGGACGCGTAAAAGTTTATGGGACGCGTAAAAGTTTATGGGACGCGTAAAAGTTTATGGGACGCGTAAAAGTTTATAGGACGCGTAAAAGTTTATGGGACGCGTAAAAGTTTATGGGACGCGTAAAAGTTTATGGGACGCGTAAAAGTTTATGGGACGCGTAAAAGACTGGGACGCGTAAAAGTTTATAGGACGCGTAAAAGACTGGGACGCGTAAAAGTTTATGGGACGCGTAAAAGACTGGGACGCGTAAAAGTTTATAGGACGCGTAAAAGACTGGGACGCGTAAAAGTTTATAGGACGCGTAAAAGACTGGGACGCGTAAAAGTTTATGGGACGCGTAAAAGTTTATGGGACGCGTAAAAGGCGTAAAAGTTTATGGGACGCGTAAAAGTTTATGGGACGCGTAAAAGGCGTAAAAGTTTATGGGACGCGTAAAAGTTTATGGGACGCGTAAAAGTTTATGGGACGCGTAAAAGTTTATGGGACGCGTAAAAGTTTATGGGACGCGTAAAAGTTTATAGGACGCGTAAAAGACTGGGACGCGTAAAAGTTTATGGGACGCGTAAAAGTTTATGGGACGCGTAAAAATTTATGGGACGCGTAAAAGTTTATGGGACGCGTAAAAGTTTATGGGACGCGTAAAAGTTTATGGGACGCGTAAAAGTTTATGGGACGCGTAAAAGGTCATGGGACGCGTAAAATGCACTAGAACCAAAACTTAAATGAAAAAGTGTAAAAATTGGACTTTTTCATTTTTCTGGTCATAACTTAGTTCATTTTACAATTCTTTTTCGAATGCTTACACATAGCTTATTCTTATTACGGCCTTTTGAATGTTATAAAGATTGATTTCTTGAAAAAAGTTATGAGCTGCTAAACGTTCCTGAGACGCAGTTGGCCAGACGCAATTAACCCCTACAGCGAACGGTATGCCATGCCAATAAAGATATGCTACCCTTCTACGCCCAATCTAATTTGTAAGTCAATTCCCCAATTCATCCGCTCACCTTATTAAGCTCTCCAAATTGCCTCCAACACCCATTGTTGGGGGGGGCCCGGCCCTGCTGCTGAACAAAGTCCGACTGTGTAATGAGCCTACCGTGTTTAAGGCGGTATTTGACAGTCTAAAACGGTTAACACTTTCGTCAACGCCGCACCGGGACGTTTGGGCACCGGGAAGTTTTTGGGCACCGGGACGTTTGGGCACCGGGAAGTTTGTGCACCGGGAAGTTTGGGCACCGGGACGTTTGGGCACCGGGAAGTTTGGGCACCGGGACGTTTGGGCACCGGGAAGTTTGGGCACCGGGACGTTTGGGCACCGGGAAGTTTGGGCACCGGGACGTTTGGGCACCGGGAAGTTTGGGCACCGGGAAGTTTTTGGGCACCGGGACGTTTGGGCACCGGGAAGTTTGGGCACCGGGAAGTTTGGGCACCGGGACGTTTGGGCACCGGGAAGTTTGGGCACCGGGACGTTTGGGCACCGGTAAGTTTGGGCACCGGGAAGTTTGGGCACCGGGAAGTTTGGGCACCGAGACGTTTGGGCACCGGGAAGTTTGGGCACCGGGACGTTTGGGCACCGGGAAGTTTGGGCACCGGGAAGTTTGGGCACCGGGAAGTTTGGGCACCGGGACGTTGGGCACCGGGAAGTTTGGGCACCGGGAAGTTTTTTGGGCACCGGGACGTTTGGGCACCGGGAAGTTTGGGCACCGGGAAGTTTTGGGCACCGGGACGTTTGGGCACCGGGACGTTTGGGCACCGGGAAGTTTGGGCACCGGGAAGTTTGGGCACCGGGACGTTTGGGCACCGGGACGTTTGGGCACCGGGAAGTTTGGGCACCGGGAAGTTTGGGCACCGGGACGTTTGGGCACCGGGACGTTTGGGCACCGGGAAGTTTGGGCACCGGGACGTTTGGGCACCGGGAAGTTTGGGCACCGGGAAGTTTGGGCACCGGGAAGTTTGGGCACCGGGACGTTTGGGCACCGGGAAGTTTGGGGCACCGGGACGTTTGGGCACCGGAAGTTTGGGCACGGGAAGTTTGGGCACGGGACGTTTGGGCACCGGGAAGTTTGGGCACCGGGAAGTTTTTGGGGCACCGGGACGTTTTGGCACCGGAAGTTTTGGGCACAGGGACGTTTGGGCACCGGGAAGTTTGGGCACCGGGACGTTTGGGCACCGGGAAGTTTGGGCACCGGGAACGTTTGGGCACCGGGAAGTTTGGGCACCGGGACGTTTGGGCACCGGGAAGTTTGGGCACCGGGAAGTTTGGGCACCGGGACGTTTGGGCACCGGGAAGTTGGGCACCGGGAAGTTGGGCACCGGGAAGTTTGGGCACCGGAAGTTTGGGCACGGGAAGTTTGGGAACGGGACGTTTGGGCACCGGGAAGTTTGGGCACCGGGACGTTTGGGCACCGGGACGTTTGGGCACCGGGAAGTTTGGGCACGGGGAGTTTGGGCACCGGGAAGTTTGGGCACCGGGACGTTGGGCACCGGGAAGTTTGGGCACCGGGAAGTTTGGGCACCGGGACGTTTGGGCACCGGGAAGTTTGGGCACCGGGACGTTTGGGCACCGGGAAGTTTGTGCACCGGGAAGTTTGGGCACCGGGACGTTTGGGCACCGGGAAGTTTGGGCACCGGGACGTTTGGGCACCGGGAAGTTTGGGCACCGGGACGTTTGGGCACCGGGAAGTTTGGGCACCGGGACGTTTGGGCACCGGGAAGTTTGGGTGAGAAAAGTCTTGGAGAGCCCGTGGGGTTCTTGAAGACGTAGAATTTGTTTCCAGTGGTTCTTCTGAAAAGCAGCGTCACCGAACCGAATCCGGCCCGGGGCAAAAACCCTCACCCACCCTACCAAAGGGCAAGGGGAATTCCCTCAGCGGCCGACTCTCTGTCGGGAGCCCGGTTATGACAGTACGGCTGCGAGTGCGGCTGGGTGAGGTGACATGGAGAAAGGGCGGTTTGCCTTCTCCTCACCTGCTGGTCCCGTCAGTGCCTTCGACTGTGCCGACTGCTGCTGCTGTAGTTGCCCCGTGCCCGCCGCCTCCAATGAACTGATGATGTTGCTGGTAGGAACCAAACGGCCCGTCGGTCTCCGAGTGATCGTAGATGGAGGAGGAAAAATGCTGAATAAAATCGGCAGAAGGGAACGGCAGAGGGGGAAAGAGAACCTCCGGCAGAGACGGCGATGGTGACAGAGCCGAGTCTGATGAAGCTGACTTCTTAGCGTCTTTGCTTCAATCGCAATATTGAAAGTTAGTTAAACTGATAGCGGAAGCAATAATAATAAAGAAGAAATGGACTGCTTTCTGGCTGTTTTGTTCAGAGGAATGGAAGAAGGCCGGAGAATAATGGACTCTATTATTAAAGATGGGAGGGCGAGGGGGGGGGAGGGGGGGTATTACGAAAGAGAGAATGATTAGCCATGCAAATCCAGCCATGGGAAAGTCGTGATAGGACAGAAAGCAAATTTGGGAGGGCACAATTAAGGAAAGTCTGCAAATTGAGAAAAATGAATAGTCTTAATTCATTTTGCTATTTTAAAACAAGCCCGGTTGATGGGTGAAGAAGAGAGAAGAATGACAGTGAGGCGACAGCTGAGGGAGGGGGAGGAAGGGTGGGGGCATCGGGGGAAAGGCGCTGCAGCGGTCGGGAAGGGCCGATGGGGAAAAGCATCCGAACTCATTCACTCTTTCCCCATTTTAAAGGTCAGCGTCGCCTCTGGGGTTGAATGGTGACGGGCCAGGACTCACTTTTATGTTCTGAGGTTCAATTTAAGGATGTGTGTTTGGGCCAATGCCGAGCTTGTCGGTTGGCCAACAAAGGCGTTGAATATTTCATTGATTGGCACTGGTACATATGTCTTCTTTGGCAAGTAATTTGATAGGCGGCAGATGAAGGAGCAAGTGGGGAATGGAAAAGAAAGGTAAGGAGGAGAGAGAGGAAGGGCATTTTAGAAAAAATTCAATTGTGGAAAAATTCGAAAACACTTAATCGTCTCCAAAACATCATCTCATCTCCTTCACCGTAACAGGCTAAGTAAATTGAGGGGAAAGGATGGAGCTGAAAGAAAAGAGCGGTGAGAAGAAAAGAAATTTATTCGAAAAGCCTTTTCCAAGGGCAGGGAAGGAGCCGGGCCGTTCGGTGGTCAGCGGAATGCCGGCCCAATTCAGCCCAAACTGAGTGAAAAAGGCTTGCCCTTCGTGGATGGTTCAGTGCATGAAGACAATTAGTCAGTCCTTTTGGGTCCCAGCGGAAGGGGTGGGCGCGAATGCAAAGCGGAAGGCCATTTCCGTCGTGGACGAGCAAATTCGGGGACGATTTGCGGGTGACGGGGGGGGGAGGGACGGGTGCGGGGGGGGGGGGGGAGAAGGGACGGGAAGGGGAAGACGGGGGGGGGGGGTGGCGGAGAAGGGACGGGGGGACGGGGGGTGGCGGAGAAGGGACGGGAGGGGAAGGCGGGGGGGTGGCGGAGAAGGGACGGGGGGGGGGGAGAAGGGACGGGGGGGGATCGGCGGGGGGGGGAGAAGGGGACGGGGGGGGGGAAGGCGGCGGGGGGGGGGGAGAAGGGGACGGGGGGGGGGGAGAAGGGACGGGGGGGGGGAGAAGGGACGGGGGGGGGAAGGCGGCGGGGGGGGGGGGGGGAGAAGGGGACGGGGGGGGGAAGGCGGCGGGGGGGGGAGAAGGGACGGGGGGGGGGAAGGCGGGGGTGGCGGAGAAGGGACGGGGGGGGGGAGAAGGGGACGGGGGGGAAGGCGGCGGGGGGGGGGGGGGGGGGGGGGGAAGGGGACGGGGGGGGGGAGGGGGACGGGGGGGGGGAAGGCGGCGGGGGGGGGGGGGGGGTGGCGGAGAAGGGACGGGGGGGGGGGGGAGAAGGGACGGGGGGGGGGTGGCGGAGAAGGGACGGGGGGGGGAGAAGGGACGGGGGGGGGGAGAAGGGACGGGGGGGGTGGCGGAGAAGGGACGGGGGGGGGGGGAGAAGGGACGGGGGGGGGGGAGCTGACACATTTGGGCACACTTTTGTTTATCTGCAGATGGAAGGGAAGGATGGGCCTTTTGCTGTCGTTTATTCACTGGAGGGAGGCTGTCTGGGAAGGGAAGGTTAAGTCCCGGCAATTGGAAATGAGAGGAGGCGGGGTGGGGGTGGCGAGTTTAATGGGACGGAAAATAGGACTAGTGAGTGGGCCTTGTGAGGGACACGCGGGTAAATTAAATTTCGGAGAAAGTGTGGAAGCGGAGGTTCGGGGGGGGGGGGTGCCATTGATAAGGCATGGCGAGGGAGGCCCGCGGGGGGAGAGGAGGGGGGGGGGGGGGGTCGGTAATTCGCTTCTCCGTTTTCCGGCCAGGGACGGGATTGGATTGTTTGATGATATACTCACTATAATCAAAATAATAAAACTTTTAATTCCTGTTTCGTATTCCCTTTTTTGAGTCGTGGTTCGATTCCTCCCAGGGGCTACGATTTTGCATATCTCTTACTTTACGAGTGTTGGATTTTATTTTTGTTATTTTTGCTTTTGACTTATCGCACCCCCTGGGTTAAAGTCCATGGTTAAGGGTTAAACCCGCCGGTAGGCACTTCGCATCAAAAGACTAATTTGTAGTGACAAAATGACAGAAAGCGGGCGAAGGTCGGGTGAAGAGCCCCTAACAAATCATACCGTATCGCAATTTGTCAATATGGAAATAGGCATAAACTCCCGTATTCAGACGAATTGATTTAACACATAGGGGAGAGAGCTGGTGGGGCGAAGGCGGGAATTCCCCCGAGGACATATTTGGCGGGAGATGGATCGGACAGGGAAAGGATGGGGAGAAGAGAAGGAAGATTTGCCGTTCGAACAGAGAGATAAAGGGGGGAGGGGGGGAGGACGAAAAGGTTGAGAAGTTGGAGATGAACTCACATGGACTTGAACAGGACGCGTGACACCAGCCAGGCAGCCAGGGCGGGCGGGCGGATGGGGAGGCGTGGACGTGCGATGGAAGGCCAAAAGAAGAATAACGGGCAACTCCCCTCCCAATTGCAGCAGAAATGGACGATTCTGGAATGCGCAAAGTTGTCAAAATTGCTCAAAAAAGTCAAATTGCACAAAAAATACATAAAAGTTACTAAAAGCAGAATCGATTGTCTGCTCTCCCGTCTCCTGAGGAAAGAAGAGTAAAATAATAAAGCAACATGGGGGTAAGGAGGATACTTTGCGTAACCCCTGAACCCCTGAGGCAACCCAACCTCTGTTATTTGCCTTGAGGCGATCCCCTGAAGGGTGGCTCCCCCCTCCCCCCCCCCCAATCCTGCAACGATGAACAATCACAGCGGGAAAACCCAAAAGACCAAAAGAAAACAATTTCTCTTGAGCAAAAAAAGAAGTAGGGCAAATTAATTGCTGAAGTTGGAAGTAATGGGCCCACCTTTGGGATTGGCAAAATATGGCTTATGGCGGACACGAAGTCCCCAGGCAAAAGGTTCCAAGGAAAAGTCATCGAATTTTATCGGTCTTTTTGGTTGAAAGGGTTCGGTTGAGCGGAAAATATGCATAAGCGAAGGACAGAGGACGGGCCATTCTTTTGCGGAAGAAATCTGGAGTGATTGGGGAAACCGCCTGATTAGGCAATGAGTGGAATTTTTTGGAAGTCGAGACTTGCAATTAGTAATTCTTTAACGAATAGAGCCCGAGAATCAAGAAAAGTTGAAGATTCAAATAATTCAAAAGCTAACCGAGAGTATACTGCTAAAGGACCTAATCGCAGACAATATGCAACAAGTCGATGTGAATGCTAAAGTTTGCACTTTCTAAATCATACGAAGTTGTTCCTTATCGCGCTTTTCCCCTACCCCCCCCCCCCCCCTGCTCTATCCCGCCACCCCCAACTCTCCCGCCACGGCTGTAGGTTGCTTGGCTTTAACCGAATAAGTTCGATAAACCGGAAGAAAGTAAAGCACTCTCTCTCTACAAGGGATTGGTGAAGGAGGGATGAGGACGGAAACGGAAGAGAGGGGGGGGGGGAGGGGGGGGGGGGGAGGGGAGGGGGGGGGGGGCCGGCAATGACGCGTTTGGTGGGGATGGGCGGGCACTGACTACCATAAAATAAGGGTGTCCGTGAAAAAGATTACGCTGTTAAGTTTTCTGGATGTACGAGGGGCAAAAATTGGCCAAATTTGAAGGGCACGACATTTTGCCAATATTCTCCGACTCTATAAAGTCTCCTCCCCCAGCCCCCGCCGCGCCCTCGCATTGTTTTGTACCGGACCATATTCAATCCAATTATTATGGCGAATTATTTCATTTCCCTTATTACACTTGCTTCCGCTCATAACGACTTAATAGCCAATTCTATCCTCCCCCCCCCCTTCCCCTGAGGGGTGGGTGACTCATCCGATCATCCACTATTTTCTTAGTCATCATCATTACATCATTTCTACACATAAAAGTCCGATTTGTCCCATTTTCCAAAAGCTATTGGTACCCAAACACAATCAAAGCCGTTTTATTGCATTACGTGGTATAGCTCCTAAATGGACAGCAGCGGCCCAAAAACCCGTCGCAATGTTTTCTTCGATTTATCGTTTAATCGGTGGGGAAGGATCGATTAATTTGCGCAGTTTTGCAGCCAAATCATTTGCTCAGATAATCTGATCATTGACTATTCACTGATCGTCGGACAGTTTGTTCTCCGGTTACCTTTGCGACCAAACGATGGCTTCTCCGTGTCTTCATCCTTCTTCCTTCATCTTGCTCTTCCTTCACCTCATACCGTCCCGTCTCTTCCAGCAGCCGTCACCGGATCTTCCGCCACTATTCCCTCCCCCTCCGCCGCCTCCCCCACTCGCGACACAAATGCCCTTCGAATGCCTTCGGATCCCCTCGACTTTTTGTTGTGCCAGTCGAATTCGACAAAGCTGCCCGCAACTGTGCTTGTCCTCCGGCTATTTGCCTTGCATTGCTCCCTTTCATCATCAGGCATTTTCCCCCACTTTCCTTCCACCAAAGCAAAGCATCTTCCCTCATCTTCCAGTCGAGTTCTGTCCCTCCTCCGCCTCGTGCCACATTTGTAGGCTCTTTCGGCTCCAACCCATCCGATTTTTTCGAAACTTTCGTTCCTCCGCCGCCCATTCTCACACAATTGTCAAGACAACGGTTGACGAATGTTCCTGTTGGACATCGTCATCAACATGGAGAAAACAGCAACTTTTGGCCGCAAACAGACCAAAGTTTGTTTACAAAGCATATTTGGACAACGGAAATCGGATTTATTCCACAGATGCCCATTCACTCGAGGGAAACACCTTCCAGCAGCAGCGACCTTCATCGTTCCTTTTTATGACGTCAGTTCCTCCTCAATCAATCCTTCCTTCCTCTCCTCCCCCTCCTCTTCTCCCTCCTTCTCTTCCTCCCCCTCTTTCTCCTACTCTTCTCCCTCCTTCTCTTCCTTCCCCTTCTCCTCCTTTTCTCCCTCCTTCTCTTCCTCCCCCTCCTCCTTCTCCTCCTTTTCTCCCTCCTCCTCTTCCTCCCCCTCCTCCTTCTCCTCCTTTTCTCCCTCCTTCTCTTCCTCCCCCCCCTCCTCCTCCTCCTCTTCTCCCTCCTCCTCCTTTTCCTCCAACAACATTTGTTATTCCCAATCTTTCTTCACCTCCTCCTCCTCCAACTGCTTTATTTCCCCATTCACCATATCCCCCCTCCTCTCTGATCCTTCCTCCGCCGGATGCGCCAATTGCGAAGGGAACTCCAGTTCCACTTGAGGATTTGGACATCACTGGCAACAATGGAAAGACTGAGACTGATTCTGCATTTGTCCAGCCCCACGGTCCTCCAGCACCTCCGGATGAACTTTTCACCTATACGACGACAATACCGCCGCCTCCGGATGAACTTTTCACCTATACGACGACAATACCGCCGCCTCCGGATGAACTTTTCACCTATACGACGACAATACCGCCGCCTCCGGATGAACTTTTCACCTATACGACGACAATACCGCCGCCTCCGGATGAACTTTTCACCTATACGACGACAATACCGCCGCTATCGCCTCCCTTTCCATCTAACGAAAAATCCTTTCCAACTCTCGTCCCGTGGGTTTTATCAAGCAAATTGCCAGTGTTTTTTTGTTTTTTCAGCCCCACATTTCCCAATTTGGAGCGATCCATTGACGGGGGATCACTCACTGAGAAGAAAGAAATAGCTGAGGCTGTGCTGAAGAATGCTGAAGGACTAATGGATGGGAGTGCCGGAAGTGAGCGTGGGAATGCGAGTACCAGTGAGGGGAAGACAATGGCACTCAAACTGCCGGAACTGATGGGGGAGCTGGAAGAGTTTGGCGAAGGGATGCAGAAGGGATCAGAGAATGGGAGAGACAGTGCGGGGGAGGACGAGAGGGGCGCGGGGACCGCCGACGTTCGGTCCGCGCATCAAAATGGAGAAGACCAGCAGCAGGTCGGGCAACAGTCGACCAGCAGAACTAAAGTGCCCGAAAGGTTGCACTCTTCGAGTCGCGAAAATGGTCCTTCATCTTCATCCTCCTTCGACCGTTATGGTCCCGTCAGTTCGGCTCATCAGTGGAATGTCCGAGTTCGGCCACACGGAGAGGGCCAATCCCAAAGCGTTTCTGTTGCGAGTCGACGAGATGTGCCAATGCCTATTTTTGTAGGGAAAGGGAAAGAACGGCAGCAAATTATCGGAGAGGAATCAGCTAACGGGAAAGGTGGGAGGGAGCATGTCTTTTAGTTTGTATTGTATAAATGAATTATGTAGAATTCTGAGGTTTGAATAAACGTAGAGATTGTTCTATCAGAGATAGAAAGTGTTTGTGGACCAAGTGTTCAGCCGGGAACTGATCCGATCCATCGCAGCGATCACTGCTCAAAGAGGCGATGATCAGCAGCGCAGCAATTCTGAGCTAGTCCCTGGCCACCCCTTCGCCTCCACGGCTCTTCTCACTCGCTCAGCCTCAAGCCAGTCGACGCCGGATCAATGCGGTGTTGGCCCCAATTTCGTGCCTTGTGTCCCACTCGGCCAAGCCAATGCCCGCATCCTCTCCTGCTGTCAGCAGAAGCAAATGCCAACGGGCTGTTTGGCTCTGTGCCGCTACGACACCACACAAGCCCAAATGAAGCAAGCGTTCGAGAAGGGTCAGTGCGGCTTGCTCAACATTGCACCGGTAACAGCCTTTTCACAAGTCAATAATCCCTCACTATTGGCTCTTCCCACCTCACAAATCAGTTCCTCAGCTGTGCGTCCCAGGGGCAAAACAATGTGCAGTGCTGTCGGCATCGCGAGATCGTCAAGCGAAGCGGTGTCCAATGTGAAGTGTTTTGTAACCCGTCAGCGGGTTTTGGACTGCTCGGCATCCAGCATCTGATCTGCCAGAATGCCTTTCAGACAATGCTCGAGTGCCACCACGCCGGTCTTCAGTAAATTGATTAGCCATCCTTCCCCCCCCCGCCCCCGCCACACATCCGCTGCTTTGTCGTTGTCACACTTCGGGTAATCCTTCCTTTCATCCAGCTAACATTACTTTCAACTTTATAAATTCACAAGGAATTAACTTTATATTCGTTGTTCTTTATTCATTCATTCATTTCACTTCCATTGATTCTCCTCTCTCCACTGAAAAACTCGTTTATTTGTTTGTTTCTACTTTTTATGGGTCACTTCACATGAAGCAGGATTGAGGAAAGGCTGCCTGGCGTGCTAAACTTGTCCATTGTCCTTCACAGTTTATCCCGTTTTAAGAATTTCGGATTGTTTGTCTTTTTGGATGAATGAAGATGGCAACTCATCCCATCCATGCCGGTCCTTGAAGGGCAACTCATCCCATCCATGCCGGTCCTTGAAGGGCAACTCATCCCATCCCTGCCGGTCCTTGAAGGGCATCCCTGCCGGTCCTTGAAGGGCATCCCTGCCGGTCCTTGAAGGGCATCCCTGCCGGTCCTTGAAGGGCATCCCTGCCGGTCCTTGAAAGGGGCAACTCATCCCATCCCTGCCGGTCCTTGAAGGGCATCCCTGCCGGTCCTTGAAGGGGCAACTCATCCCATCCCTGCCGGTCCTTGAAGGGCAACTCATCCCAGGAATCTGTGAAAGTTCCATAATATTCGCCCTTCCTTCGCATTGAACGAACGAATCTCGCGAATCCATCACATCTTCCTCTCCTCCTTCTTCGGCATCGATTCTTCTCCCATCCAACAAAAAGTGATCGCCCAACGCCCGCCGTTTGTGCTCATTTCTTTTTGCTTTTAGTAAGGAGTCCTTCGCTTCGGTGCCTCTCCCCGCTGAAATCCTTTCCTCCCCGTCCATCTCCGCCAGTCGGTCAGTCATTCGTTGGGATGTGCCGGTCAAAGTGCTCCTCCCTGCTGCTACTTGCGCACCTCCGTCTGATCGTCTTCCCCTCATTCATCCTTTTCTCGTCCACTGTCGCCTCATTTTGTGGCAAATCCGGGGTTCCGTACAGTTTTGAGGTTTCCTATCTTATTCTTGCTTGTGTTAAACAAACTAAGCAACTCTTTTTCTCACCAAAGGTGCTCTCAACTGGAGCGCCTGTGTTGGGATGTGCCCAGCCGAGTTGTGTAATTTCAGCAACCGATGCGGAAAGGGACTTCCACGAAGACAGTCAATTCTTCACCAATGCAGAAGGCCAACCGGACGGCTTCTTCCGGGACGGCGATAGGGTTCTCAAGCGATACAGACACGCAACAGCCCCTAAACTGATCGCGGTTAGCTGTCTGTTACTTTGGGTAAAGGCAACTGATCGAACGATCACTTTGTTCAGAACTGCTCGGGTCAGTTCAATGAGCTGTCCTGTCCTCGGAAGAACCAATGGGTTGGCGGAATTGAATACATTGACCATCCACGACAACCGTAAATTAGTAGTTCGTTCCTGTTCAAATTCACTTCAGACTAATTTTGCAATGTTGCACCTTCGAGGGCCTTCGTTTTTCTCAAGAGGTTGGCTCAACGGCGGTCGGACCCGGCGAGGCCATTACCGGAGGGGAAGTGGTACGGGGTGGACGGCAAATTTCATTCGATGTGATTGCGAATGTGCGTAAAGTGTCCAAATCGGAAGGAGAGGCCCCCGGCAAAGTGCGATATGAGGTGGGTGGACGGAAACATTCTTCCCCAAGTTTATTCCGGACAAAAGGTTACCGTGCGGAGAATGAACTGCTTGCCGGATCCTCCCGAGCTCGAAGTGGAATGTGAGCAAAATAAAGGTTAAAATGACTTTTATTGTGCTTTAAGTTGACGGAGATGTGCCTTTGGAAGTGTCCAAACTGCTAGGAAATGCAAAAAACAAAGAATTGACGGACAAAATTAACGGAGTGCAGAATGGCATCGGAAAGAAAACGGTGATAAAGCAGAAAAGCCGAAAGGACGGACAACCAAAGGCAAAACAACAGTAAGAGAGAGGAGGAAGGGCGAGGGGCTCGGGAGGGGTGTCTGGGATCCCCCCCCCGCCCTTCCCGAGGAAGGGCGAAGGGCTCGGGAGGGGTGTCTGGGATCCCCCCCCCCCCTTCCCGAGGAAGGGCGAGGGGCTCGGGAGGGGTGTCTGGGATCCCCCCCCCCTTCCCGAGGAAGGGCGAGGGGCTCGGGAGGGGTGTCTGGGATCCCCCCCGCCCTTCCCGAGGAAGGGCGAAGGGCTCGGGAGGGGTGTCTGGGATCCCCCCCCCCTTCCCGAGGAAGGGCGAGGGGCTCGGGAGGGGTGTCTGGGATCCCCCCCGCCCTTCCCGAGGAAGGGCGAGGGGCTCGGGAGGGGTGTCTGGGATCCCCCCCCCCTTCCCGAGGAAGGGCGAGGGGCTCGGGAGGGGTGTCTGGGATCCCCCCCCCGCCCTTCCCGAGGAAGGGCGAAGGGCTCGGGAGGGGTGTCTGGGATCCCCCCCCCCTTCCCGAGGAAGGGCGAGGGGCTCGGGAGGGGTGTCTGGGATCCCCCCTGCCCTTCCCGAGGAAGGGCGAGGGGCTCGGGAGGGGTGTCTGGGATCCCCCCCCCCCCTTCCCGAGGAAGGGCGAGGGGCTCGGGAGGGGTGTCTGGGATCCCCCCTGCCCTTCCCGAGGAAGGGCGAAGGGCTCGGGAGGGGTGTCTGGGATCCCCCCCCCTTCCCGAGGAAGGGCGAGGGGCTCGGGAGGGGTGTCTGGGATCCCCCCCCCCTTCCCGAGGAAGGGCGAGGGGCTCGGGAGGGGTGTCTGGGATCCCCCCCCCCCCCGCCCTTCCCGAGGAAGGGCGAGGGGCTCGGGAGGGGTGTCTGGGATCCCCCCCGCCCTTCCCGAGGAAGGGCGAGGGGCTCGGGAGGGGTGTCTGGGATCCCCCCCCCCTTCCCGAGGAAGGGCGAGGGGCTCGGGAGGGGTGTCTGGGATCCCCCCCCCCCGCCTTCCCGAGGAAGGGCGAAGGGCTCGGGAGGGGTGTCTGGGATCCCCCCCCCTTCCCGAGGAAGGGCGAGGGGCTCGGGAGGGGTGTCTGGGATCCCCCCCCCCCCCCCCCCCGCCCTTCCCGAGGAAGGGCGAAGGGCTCGGGAGGGGTGTCTGGGATCCCCCCCCCTTCCCGAGGAAGGGCGAGGGCCTCGGGAGGGGTGTCTGGGATCCCCCCCGCCCTTCCCGAGGAAGGGCGAAGGGCTCGGGAGGGGTGTCTGGGATCCCCCCCCTTCCCGAGGAAGGGCGAGGGGCTCGGGAGGGGTGTCTGGGATCCCCCCCCCCCCCGCCCTTCCCGAGGAAGGGCGAGGGGCTCGGGAGGGGTGTCTGGGATCCCCCCCGCCCTTCCCGAGGAAGGGCGAGGGGCTCGGGAGGGGTGTCTGGGATCCCCCCCGCCCTTCCCGAGGAAGGGCGAAGGGCTCGGGAGGGGTGTCTGGGATCCCCCCCCCCTTCCCGAGGAAGGGCGAGGGGCTCGGGAGGGGTGTCTGGGATCCCCCCCCCCTTCCCGAGGAAGGGCGAGGGGCTCGGGAGGGGTGTCTGGGATCCCCCCCGCCCTTCCCGAGGAAGGGCGAAGGGCTCGGGAGGGGTGTCTGGGATCCCCCCCCCCTTCCCGAGGAAGGGCGAGGGGCTCGGGAGGGGTGTCTGGGATCCCCCCCCCCCTTCCCGAGGAAGGGCGAGGGGCTCGGGAGGGGTGTCTGGGATCCCCCCCCCCCTTCCCGAGGAAGGGCGAGGGGCTCGGGAGGGGTGTCTGGGATCCCCCCTGCCCTTCCCGAGGAAGGGCGAAGGGCTCGGGAGGGGTGTCTGGGATCCCCCCCCCTTCCCGAGGAAGGGCGAGGGGCTCGGGAGGGGTGTCTGGGATCCCCCCCCCCCCGCCCTTCCCGAGGAAGGGCGAGGGGCTCGGGAGGGGTGTCTGGGATCCCCCCCGCCCTTCCCGAGGAAGGGCGAGGGGCTCGGGAGGGGTGTCTGGGATCCCCCCCCCCTTCCCGAGGAAGGGCGAGGGGCTCGGGAGGGGTGTCTGGGATCCCCCCCCCCCCCGCCTTCCCGAGGAAGGGCGAAGGGCTCGGGAGGGGTGTCTGGGATCCCCCCCCCCTTCCCGAGGAAGGGCGAGGGGCTCGGGAGGGGTGTCTGGGATCCCCCCCCCCTTCCCGAGGAAGGGCGAGGGGCTCGGGAGGGGTGTCTGGGATCCCCCCCCCTTCCCGAGGAAGGGCGAGGGGCTCGGGAGGGGTGTCTGGGATCCCCCCCCCCCCCCGCCCTTCCCGAGGAAGGGCGAAGGGCTCGGGAGGGGTGTCTGGGATCCCCCCCCCCTTCCCGAGGAAGGGCGAGGGGCTCGGGAGGGGTGTCTGGGATCCCCCCCCCTTCCCGAGGAAGGGCGAGGGGCTCGGGAGGGGTGTCTGGGATCCCCCCCCCCTTCCCGAGGAAGGGCGAGGGGCTCGGGAGGGGTGTCTGGGATCCCCCCCCCCTTCCCGAGGAAGGGCGAGGGGCTCGGGAGGGGTGTCTGGGATCCCCCCCGCCCTTCCCGAGGAAGGGCGAAGGGCTCGGGAGGGGTGTCTGGGATCCCCCCCCCCTTCCCGAGGAAGGGCGAGGGGCTCGGGAGGGGTGTCTGGGATCCCCCCCGCCCTTCCCGAGGAAGGGCGAAGGGCTCGGGAGGGGTGTCTGGGATCCCCCCCCCCCCCCTTCCCGAGGAAGGGCGAGGGGCTCGGGAGGGGTGTCTGGGATCCCCCCCCCCCGCCCTTCCCGAGGAAGGGCGAGGGGCTCGGGAGGGGTGTCTGGGATCCCCCCCCCCTTCCCGAGGAAGGGCGAGGGGCTCGGGAGGGGTGTCTGGGATCCCCCCCCCCCCGCCCTTCCCGAGGAAGGGCGAGGGGCTCGGGAGGGGTGTCTGGGATCCCCCCCCCCTTCCCGAGGAAGGGCGAGGGGCTCGGGAGGGGTGTCTGGGATCCCCCCCCCCCCCCCCCGCCCTTCCCGAGGAAGGGCGAGGGGCTCGGGAGGGGTGTCTGGGATCCCCCCCCCCCTTCCCGAGGAAGGGCGAGGGGCTCGGGAGGGGTGTCTGGGATCCCCCCCCCTTCCCGAGGAAGGGCGAGGGGCTCGGGAGGGGTGTCTGGGATCCCCCCCCCTTCCCGAGGAAGGGCGAAGGGCTCGGGAGGGGTGTCTGGGATCCCCCCCCCCTTCCCGAGGAAGGGCGAGGGGCTCGGGAGGGGTGTCTGGGATCCCCCCCCCCCCCCGCCCTTCCCGAGGAAGGGCGAGGGGCTCGGGAGGGGTGTCTGGGATCCCCCCCCCCTTCCCGAGGAAGGGCGAGGGGCTCGGGAGGGGTGTCTGGGATCCCCCCCGCCCTTCCCGAGGAAGGGCGAAGGGCTCGGGAGGGGTGTCTGGGATCCCCCCCCCTTCCCGAGGAAGGGCGAGGGGCTCGGGAGGGGTGTCTGGGATCCCCCCCCCCCTTCCCGAGGAAGGGCGAGGGGCTCGGGAGGGGTGTCTGGGATCCCCCCCCCTTCCCGAGGAAGGGCGAGGGGCTCGGGAGGGGTGTCTGGAGTCTTTTCCCCCCCCCCTTCCCGAGGAAGGGCGAAGGGCTCGGGAGGGGTGTCTGGGATCTTCCCCCCCCCCCTTCCCGAGGAAGGGCGAAGGGCTCGGGAGGGGTGTCTGGGATCCCCCCCCCCCTTCCCGAGGAAGGGCGAGGGGCTCGGGAGGGGTGTCTGGAGTCTTTTTCCCCCCCCCCTTCCCGAGGAAGGGCGAAGGGCTCGGGAGGGGTGTCTGGGATCTCCCCCCCCCTTCCCGAGGAAGGGCGAGGGGCTCGGGAGGGGTGTCTGGAGTCTTTTTCCCCCCCCCCTTCCCGAGGAAGGGCGAGGGGCTCGGGAGGGGTGTCTGGAGTCTTTTTCCCCCCCCCCCTTCCCGAGGAAGGGCGAGGGGCTCGGGAGGGGTGTCTGGAGTCTTTTTCCCCCCCCCCTTCCCGAGGAAGGGCGAAGGGCTCGGGAGGGGTGTCTGGGATCTTCCCCCCCCCTTCCCGAGGAAGGGCGAAGGGCTCGGGAGGGGTGTCTGGGATCCCCCCCCCCTTCCCGAGGAAGGGCGAGGGGCTCGGGAGGGGTGTCTGGGATCCCCCCCCCTTCCCGAGGAAGGGCGAGGGGCTCGGGAGGGGTGTCTGGGATCTTCCCCCCCCTTCCCGAGGAAGGGCGAAGGGCTCGGGAGGGGTGTCTGGGATCCCCCCCCCCTTCCCGAGGAAGGGCGAAGGGCTCGGGAGGGGTGTCTGGGATCTTCCCCCCCCCTTCCCGAGGAAGGGCGAAGGGCTCGGGAGGGGTGTCTGGGATCCCCCCCGCCTTCCCGAGGAAGGGCGAAGGGCTCGGGAGGGGTGTCTGGGATCCCCCCCGCCTTCCCGAGGAAGGGCGAAGGGCTCGGGAGGGGTGTCTGGGATCTTCCCCCCCCCCTTCCCGAGGAAGGGCGAAGGGCTCGGGAGGGGTGTCTGGGATCCCCCCCGCCTTCCCGAGGAAGGGCGAAGGGCTCGGGAGGGGTGTCTGGGATCTTCCCCCCCCCTTCCCGAGGAAGGGCGAAGGGCTCGGGAGGGGTGTCTGGGATCCCCCCCCCCTTCCCGAGGAAGGGCGAGGGGCTCGGGAGGGGTGTCTGGGATCCCCCCCCCCTTCCCGAGGAAGGGCGAGGGGCTCGGGAGGGGTGTCTGGGATCCCCCCCCCCTTCCCGAGGAAGGGCGAGGGGCTCGGGAGGGGTGTCTGGGATCCCCCCCCCCTTCCCGAGGAAGGGCGAAGGGCTCGGGAGGGGTGTCTGGGATCTTCCCCCCCCCCTTCCCGGACTGCTCGTCCCCGAAACAGCGGGTCCGTGACTGTCCATCCCGAGATTTCCGAGGTCGAGGATTTCGGCCAGAAAGCTTCTCCATTGGCATCAGATCATTTGTTCTCTGTAGAACGGCACCTGCAGGACAAAGAAATGGACAACATTTGCAGCAACGGAAACAACAAGCCGAATTGCCGGAGGTGTCGGGAGGTGAGGGAGAGCGGTTGTTGGATCGAAACAACGAAGCGGCCATACATCCAAACAATGCAAAACTCCCGCAGCAGAGAAGTAATCATCGAGGACTCGGCGAACAGAATCAACGAGGAACACCTCAGCAGCAGCAGATCAACTCGCATCAGCCACCACAACATGAAGAACAGCAGCTGCAGCAGCATCAGCAATTTGAAGGAGGCCAGCAACAATTCAATGGAGGTGTTGGACAGCAACAGCAACAATTCGTTCCTATTCAAAATCAACAGAATACCGGAACTCACTTTGAGGAGCAGCAAAATCAGCAGCCTCTCCAGCAACAGCTCCGACAAACTGCTCCGACTTTATCCCAATTTGCATCTCCACAACAGCAATTTGATGCGGGATCGCAACAACAACAACAGCAGCAGCAGCAACAGTTTGTCGGGTGAGTTTTGTCTTGTTCGCCCCCGCCCACCTGCTAAGCCTGTTTTTCCTCTCCGTTTTCTCTAGAGAGGCCATCACCGCCGAGCCGTCCGCATTTGCCAGTTTCTCCGTGACTCCTCACCCGTTGTTCGGCACAATGTCGTTCCCGACTCTTCCGCCACATTCGTTCCCGACTCTTCCGCCGCATTCGTTCCCGACTCTTCCGCCACATTCGTTCCCGACTCTTCCGCCACATTCGTTCCCGACTCTTCCGCCGCACACTTTCTTCTCTCTGCCCCCTCATACATTTCCCACTTTCCCTCCACACACTTTTGCTTCCGTTGACGCATTTACGGCTGCCCCCGCCACTGGTGGAAGCAGTTCGGGTTGGTGTTGGCTCAGGTCGTCTCAGTCTTTTTTTTGGCAACATTTTCCCTTCAGGGGGGTCATCCGGTGCTTTTGCTGCTCCCACATTTAATGCGGTCAGTAGCGGTCCGATTCCATTGAGTTCTGCTGGCGGATCCTTCGGAGGCGCCTCTCAGCCCCGCGAGGTACGCCAGAGCGGGTTTTTTGCGGATGCCCAGCAGCAACCGATCACCCCCCAACCGCAGGCGGATAACTCCATCAACACTTCCGGTCAAAGACAACAACAGCAATTGCCCGATTTCCAACCGCAAAACACACCGAAAATGGCACCCGCTATGGGTACCATTCTAGCGGCTATGCATGGTGATCGGCGTCCGATCATGCACCCCGTCCTTGGACTGATCGGATACTCAAACGCACCTCAACCGGGCAAGAAGAGAAAGTGAAATGTGGTCAATGCTGTTTTGATCAGTTCTTTGATTTGCATGCTCTTCGACACCTTTATGTGTCTAACATTTACATTTGCAATAATCCTCCGATTCAAATCAGCTTTGACAACTTTTCAGCTTTGCCGGATTATCGTATCAGGGGACGAACTTAGTAAAAAGACCGGAAATCGTTTTGGTTGAGCTTTCAACGATTCGCCAGTCTCGGCTAATAAGCTTTCCTCGCGCAAACAATTTGAATACTATTTGGGTCATTCAATAGCAAGGGCGCTGTTTGCGGTGGATGTGGTTGTGTTGCTGTGGGGAAGGGGCGGCACAAATTCCTTTATCCTCCCCCCCAGTGATTCCGCGAATTCCATCGGCGAATGTTTGCCCGTTTATTCGCCATCCCTCCCGCCGAGACGACTTTGTTTCTCCTCCCGCTGGTTTGCCTTTTCCTTCCTCTTCCCGTCTTTGCCGTTCGTTGTTGTTCTCCCGCCCGTCATGTTCCTGCACGTCTCCCCTCCCCCTGCCCCTTCCCTCCGTTTGTGTGATCAGTGTTTAAAACCGATTTCATCTGATGAGGAGCAGACCATTTTGACGGCCAGCCAACGTCCCTTCCATCCAAATTGTTTCTTCTGCAGTGAGTGTTTGTTTTTTTAAGTTTAGTCATTGAAATTGAACTTACAAAATAGGGTGTATTATGCAAATAAATGCTTAATCGATTTGGTTCTTTTGCATTTAGTGATGGGAAGGCTTTTGCCTTGGAGCAAAAACAGTTTAGGACAATTTCGGTTGATTAATTTCTGGGAACTATCCGTTTTTGTCAATCGGCCATTTTTTATGTACCTATATCTTATTTTTGTTACTTCTCTTAAGGCAAAAAACAATGTGGCCGGGCACTTTCTTTGGAAGAGTACGGAGTGCACCAAAATCAGGTGGACAATTAGCAAAAAAGTAAATTTAAAAAAAGTTATAGATCTTCTGTGCGTACTGCTTCATTTCGTTGTTTTCCATCGAAAGGAATGTTTCGCTGCAACCAGAAAAAAACGGTCATGAAAACGATGTTGTCGTTCAAAAGGAAAAAGCAGCGCAACACTACGAACGACAACTTCGAATTGTTCAGTTGGGAGATGATGATAATGACGACGGGGAACATGAGATAGTTGTTTCGAGACGAACTTCGGATTGGCACGGGGATTTTGTAGCGGAAGAAGGACTGCTGTTGACGATGAGTCAGAAGGGGCGAGGGTCTTCGCCGCATCGTCGAGCCGGACGGTTTGCCCCATTGTTGACGAGCCCGATTCCGGAGCTGGACGAGAGGGAGACGACGGAGCAGGAGGATGGCCCTGTCAGTCAGTCTACCGCCAACAGTCCGTATCCAGAAGCCTCGGCCGCCTTCCACTTCCTGCCGCCGTGTAATCGGTCAAAGTCCACGTGCCCACCGCCGCTGGCCTTCCTTCGGCCGTCCGTCTGCAAACGGTGCGCACAGCGCGTTTTTGAGGCTGAAAAGGTTGTCGCCGCCGGCGAGGTAACGGACTGCAATTACTCGCCCATAACCCCGTTTTTAATTGGAATTTGGAAGGTGTGGCACAAGCGATGCTTCCGCTGTCTCCGCTGCGGCCGTTCCTTGGAACCGGGCAAATTTTCTGATAGGGTCGGCGAGATCTTCTGCAACAGTGAGTCTTCCTTCGCTATTAAGACGGAGAGATAACCGACCGAATGTTTTAGGTTGCTATGCAAAACAATTCGGCCCCAAAGGGGTTGGCTGTGGCATTGGCGCCGGCATTTTGCAGATGCACCAATGAAAGGCACTCACTAATCATAACTTTTCAAGAGCATTTCCTTCGACCGCTTCTTAGCCCACCAACCGCACTTTTCTCGCATTCTTATCGGATATAAAAAGCATCGCCAGTCTGTACAAACATCGGCAAAATATTACTACAACAAATATATGGGAAACGGAGGTTATTGCCGAAGCCCACACATTCATTCATTTGTTCTTCATTCAGTCACTCCCCGCCCCCCCCGCCGCCTCCCCGACATTTACGTTGCCATGGGAATTCTGTTTAAAAAACAGACTGAGAAAAAGAGTGGAGAGCAAAACTAATTATATCCCAGGGAATAAAAGGGAATTCGTCCAAATAGCGACGGGACCCCGCGCTAAGTCGAGAAAGAACTTCAATTCACCGCTCCCACCCATTCCATTCCATTTCATTTTATTCTCAAGTTCCAACGACACTCTCAGAGGTCGGAGATCACTCCAACGTATGTGTGTAGTGCAAGAGAACTGACTGAAAATGAGCACACATTAGTGTCACTTGCTGGGGTGGGATCAGCACCGCCATTCACCCGGCAACCGGCGGATTGTTAGTGCCGCCATTGTCTCCGAAGAGTCGGCGGGTTAAATCGAAAACGATGGATTGTCGCAACAAAATGCTTGGTCGGGCGGCGCTATCGCATTTCGTTCGGCCCATCCTCCAAGTTCAGTCGTCCATTTTCTCTCCCCCCCCCACTTAGCCTCCATTCTTCCCACTAACCCACAACACAAATCTATTTCCCGTTTAATACTCCATGTTGCGTGCTTTTACTGTTTCCCCCCCCCACCCCTGGAACTGTTCTAATAAAGGCTTCTCATGTCAACAAATCCCCCCCCCCGCCTCGAAAGAATGATTTCCCCCCTTTTTTTGTCTTTTCCAATGAAGGCAGCTGATTCGAAACTCGAGCCATGCTGTCAAAGTTAGGGACAGACGCTTTCCGGAATATTCGGAGGGGATGAGGTGATCTGCCAGCTGACTAACCACAAAGCATCAAACAAATTTCAAAAAACATTTATTTAAGCCTAGTTTTGCAAATTGTTGCCAGCCAATTGTTTGAGAGTGTACAGTAGAGGCAAAGGAATAAGACTGGAAGAGAAGAAGATACAATCGTTGCGAAAAGAAATGGAAGGGAATTTGCGGGAAGTGTTTATGTCGGACCCTCCCCCCCTCCCCCCCCCTCTCTTCTCCCCCCCCCCTAACTATCCAAATTTGGGACCATTCACTACGTATGTATATTGTGGAGGGCCTTCGATTAGTTTAATCAGCTGCAATAGATTGGGCTGAGCAAGTTAGTGAGTGCCAACCGATGAGACGAAGGGATGCGAGGGGAATGTCGCTGGAGGGGTTGGGTGATGTCCGGGGTAGGACGAATGCAAGGATAAAAAGGAGAGTGGGGGAGGGGAAGCTAATGGGGGAGGGGACTGTCTTCCTCCTCTCCACTTGCAAGGTTGGTGATGATGACGATATAGTTGTGGTTGTCATCGTCATTGTCAGAGCTCTAAAACAAGCAAAGTTTTGGCTTAGGTTCGCTCTACCCTATTTGACAGCAGACACGAATCGCTCGGGGGGCGTTTTGACGCCAAAAATTCAACAAACCGGAGAGCCTTTAAATGATATCAATTTTGTTTGATTTGCCTATTCAATCTCCCGCACCTCCTCCTCCCCCCCTCCCCCTCTACTTCATCCCTTCAGCCCCCCCCCCTCCCCCTCTTCATCCCTTCAGCCCCCCCCCCTCTCCCCCTCTTCATCCCTTCAGCCCCCCCCCTCTCCACCTCCCCCCCCCCTCACTTCATCCCTTCAGCCCCCCCCCCTCTCCACCTCCCCCCCCCCACTTCATCCCTTCAGCCCCCCCCTTCAATCCCCTCATTTGTCAGTGGTATTTCGCCTCCCTCTCTCTCCTTAATTTCCCGCACCCTCAATTTCCTACTCCCCCCCCCCACCTTCCTCAATCTCCTCGTCGGATGTCCTTCGCGCGGACGGTTGTTTCGCATTTCACGACTGCCACCCGCTGACTCCCGTCTCTGTCCTCCTCCACTTGCCTCCACTACTATCCAACCCCCTCCCCCCAATCCGCCGCGACCTCCGACCATCGTAAATAATATTCGTTTCGATCCCCCCCCCCCCCCTCCAGCGCTCTTTCATCAATTCATTCGCCCATTTTGATTTCGCGCCCTTAACCGTCCGTCACGTCACGTCAACATCTGTGCTGTTCGTTGTGTTCCTTCGACTGTCAGTACCACACATGTCGAGTCCATTTTATGACTTCTTCGCTTGTCCGACCAATCTCGTAAAATACTCCTCCAACAATGCGTTTATGCATTTACTTCTTAGGGCACCCATCGTTTTTTATTTGTTCCGTCCAATGCCCAAACCCAATTAAATTCGTACCCTCCCCCCCCCCCTATTTCTGCGTTTCAATCTTTTCCCCGGGGGCGCTCTTCCCTGCCCATCGGCCGGCCACTGGCGCGGCTGGGCAAATGTGGGGGGACAGTCTGTAGAGCCCCCCCCCCACTCCCTCAACCCTTCCGACAGACTTTGCCCATTCTGGACACTTATCCCACCCATCCCCCCCCCATACCCATCCTTTCACAAATTCGGCAACCAATCTCCCTCCCTCCACTCGTCCATCCGTCCTCAACCTCCTTTCAGGCATCTCTGGAGAGCGTTTCCTTTACACGCTTTGGGTACAATTCCCTCTCCCATTCCCCCCCCCCATGCCGCCTATGTGTGGCACTTTTTCGTCATCAAAGGAGCCGAAGGGAGTTCTTCCTTTCCTTTCCTGGCTGCGTTCTCTCTTCTTCTGTTGTTGTTGAGACGAACGAAATCGATATATATAAGAAGAAGAAGACTAAAAATAGGGGGTAAATGCAAATGGTGGGGGGGGGGGGGGGGGAGATGCCTTCCATAGGGCCAATTTTGAAACTCTCCAGTAACCTGGCACCGGCAGGCAGCTTCATGATTACAATATTTACTATTATTAACCCGGGCCATTATTCCCCCCCCCCTTCCTCAATACGGACAGAAATGAGTGAAGTGCCTTCAAATTGGATTTAATCCCCCCCCCCCCTCTCAATATACTCCGTTCTTTTCATTTTGGAAAGGATAAAATGAATTCAGTCCAAATGAGATTAACAAATAAGAGCGGAATTAATCCCTTTTCGAGCAATTCTAACGGACATTTGCAAATGCGTAGGAAGAGAAAATAATATTATCGAATGATCAAAATGTTCTCATCCCAAAACATTTGTCAATTTGTCAGTAAATAAAAATGCCTTCTCTTCCTCATTTTTCTGCCTTTTCCTTTTCTGCTGTTAATTTTCCTATTTAATTCGGCAACAACAGATGGGAACAGCCGTTTTTGAGACTGGGCAAGATGAATAGATCAGTGGGAAAGGTGGAAGACGGCAAAAAATGACACAGAAGAAAAGGGGAACGGATGGATGGGAGGCGGGGAGTGGGGGAGAGGGGGGGGGGGGGTAATTGAGGGGGGGGGGGGGGGGCAATTAGCGCGAAGATGAAGAGGGGGGGACACGGCGGAAGTCCCCGCCCACCGCCATCGACCGTCCATCCATCTCTTTGACCCCATTCGGCCCGGTCAAAGAGGGAGGGGGCGATGGATGTGTGTGCTTTGGTTGGTTTGTTGGCAGGCAATGCTTTCATCCCTTTCCCCTACGGGGGAATTCCCCTCGCTCCTTCGTCTTAGCCTCGCATCCCTTCTCCAAATCACCGCATCACTTCGCATTTTCTGCGCTTCCTCTTCTTTCTTTTCCTCAATTTGCTGGTGGGGGACAAACAACCAAACGCCAAAAGCCCACTTCCGTCTTCACCCATCATCATTTAGTACATCTGAGTCCTTTCCGTCTGCGCCTTGTCCTTCTCGTCCGTTTGCTTCTTTCTTTCTTCCTTTCTTTCTTCTTTTCTTTCTTCCTTTCTTTCTTCCTTTCTTTCTTTCCTCTTCTTTCTTTTCCGTCCTCCTCTTTCTTTAGATATTTCCTTCTCTTCTTTCTTCCTCTTCCTCCTCTTCCTTTAGATATTTCCTTCTCTTCTTTCTTCCTCTTCCTCCTCTTTCTTTAGATATTTCCTTCTTCTTCTTTCTTTCCCTTCTTCCTTTAGATATTTCCTTCTCTTCATATTTCCTTCTTCTTCTTTCTTTCCCTTCTTCCTTTAGATATTTCCTTCTCTTCTTTCTTCCCCTTCCTCCTCTTTCTTTTGGTATTTCCTTCTTCTTCTTTCTTTCCCTTCTTTCTTTAGATATTTCCTTCCTTTCTTCCTTTCTTTCTTCTTTTCTTTCTTCCTTTCTTTCTTCCTTTCTTTCTTTCCTCTTCTTTCTTTTCCGTCCTCCTCTTTCTTTAGATATTTCCTTCTCTTCTTTCTTCCTCTTCCTCCTCTTCCTTTAGATATTTCCTTCTCTTCTTTCTTCCTCTTCCTCCTCTTTCTTTAGATATTTCCTTCTTCTTCTTTCTTTCCCTTCTTCCTTTAGATATTTCCTTCTCTTCATATTTCCTTCTTCTTCTTTCTTTCCCTTCTTCCTTTAGATATTTCCTTCTCTTCTTTCTTCCCCTTCCTCCTCTTTCTTTTGGTATTTCCTTCTTCTTCTTTCTTTCCCTTCTTTCTTTAGATATTTCCTTCCTTTCTTCCTTTCTTTCTTCCTTTCTTTCTTTCTTCCTTTCTTTCTTTCTTCCTCTTCCTCCTCTTTCTTTTGGTATTTCCTTCTTCTTCTTTCTTTCCCTTCTTTCTTTCTTCCTTTCTTTCTTTCTTCCTTTCTTTCTTCCTTTCTTTCCTTCCTTTCTCTCTTTTTGCTTCATCAAATTCTTTGGAACTGGACTGTAATTTAGTGCACTGCTTAAAAACTACAAATTGGTTTACGACGGGACAGATGCCCAAAAAACATGTACATTGGCTGAATTAATCCCCAGGGGATTTCTCTCCTTTCTTATGTTCATTCCTTCCCATCCATCCACTCTTCTTCCATTCCAATTCCATTCGTCCCTTCCTCCTTTTCATTCGTCCCTTCCTCCTTCTTCCATTCCAATTCCATTCGTCCCTTCCTCCTTTTCATTCGTCCCTTCCTCCTTCTTCCATTCCAATTCCATTCGTCCCTTCCTCCTTTTCATTCGTCCCTTCCTCCTTCTTCCATTCCAATTCCATTCGTCCTTTCTCCCATCTTGGCTGGTTGAGTTGCAAGTTCCCTTTCAGGACATAATGGGCGAGAACCTGCTCGAGTCGTACAACCCTCTCTACGAGTGAGTCAATCGTTGCCTTTTCCCCTATCATTGACACCTTTTACAGTGTCCATCTTCGCCAATACTTCGCTCTTCCCCATATGCAAAAGCATTTGCGCAATTTGGGATTGGTAAGCGCTTAATCTGTGCTTGTCGTTTAAAATTTTTAATTTGAGCTTGATGGATCGCCTGTCCAGCAACAAAACGAATTGCATGCCGGACATTTGGCCATGATGGATTTATTATTAAGGAACCGGGAGAGAGTTCTCCAACAACTGATGGATCTGCAAAGAAAGTTGGATGCTGTGGAGAAAGTGGAGTTGTACAGACGCATTCGTGTGGGTGTTCGGTGTTTTGAGGGGCGATCTGATTTGCATACCGAATATTCAGAGTGGCATCACCAATGCGGACGAATCGGCGGATCGGCACCAGCACATGTCGCGCAGTCTGTCCCGACCGGCCAGAAGTGAGTGGCATTTCTTGCCATCGACCTTCATTCTCTTCTCCGTTGAAAGGTGCTGCTGCCCGGTTGGGTGAGCGACGGGGACGCCGCCAGTCGTTGAGTCCGGAGGCAGGCGAACTGATCAAACGAGTGGAGAGTGACTACCGCTCGGACAGCGCTCCGTTCAAGAACCCGAAGAGCATCTACAACCGGTTGGCAGCCAGCGTGTACAAGTACCAGTACTTGCACAAGGCAATCTTTCCCGAATTATGTTCCCCTATGCCTCGGTTTTTGATAACGGATATTGTTTATGAGGATCGAGAATTATATTTTATTAATTTAGCTCGATGACCGCACACTCCGTAAGGTTTGTGTCCACAACGGGGAGGTATGAACCGGATAATAAGGGAATAACGTTCAAGTACATGCTGTCGCTGCGAAAACAGCTCGCCAAGTTGGAACGGTTCCGCGAAGTGTCTTTCGGGCCCCACACAATGGCCAAGCATCCGCCGCTGCAGCTGCAGCAGTCCTGGTTCTTCCGAAGAAGGTCCCTGCCCTCTCTGAACAGCGCAAACGCTAACCAATCGCGAACGCACACCCAACAGACTAACGCGGGAGGGCAGAGGTGCGATAGGCAAACCGAAGGCCAAACGGTCGGCAAGCGAGAACGCCCGAGGGGCTTTGCTTTCGACCAATGCTGGGCACAGTTGCAGACTCTTTGCTGCCCAAAATTGGCTGATCTATTCGCACTTTTTGATTCACGCTGTCCTTTCCAGCTTTATTATTTTAACCGCTCTTTACACTAATTACCATACAATGACCGGCTTTTTTACGTTGGTTGAGTTTGGATTAGTTTACTGTGATTAATTGAATTTGGGAGTTGATATGAAGTCAATTTTCACGCTTTTGCTTGCTTATTTCCACCCTCCCCTCTCGCCATCCCTCAATCTCCGGCAATTTCAGGAGTTTGAAGTCGGGTCTGGCACCCAAAGCCCGAAGCGGTAAGTCCCAATCGCCGCTGAAGTTCGCAAGTGCAATTGACGAACCTCCGCCCAAAATGCAACGACGCACTTCCATCTCGCGCACCCGCCAGCAACGTTTGCCGCCGCTGCCGAAGAAGCGTTCTTTCGCGGCCAGCAGAACAAACACTTTGCCAACGAGCAAAACCTTGGAGCGGCTACCCCCAACAGCGACGACAAAGTAAATCGAAGCTTGTGACAGAATTGGAAAACGACCAAATTCATTTCGGCGGGAAACAGGAAATTCCGTCAAGAGAGTAAAGGGAGAGATTGTGTGGGGTGCCGTCTATTTACTCTTTCAACCAGGCCGATTCGGAACACTCCTTCTGATACACGCCGTGCGCTGCCGCCGTCATCGGCACAAAAGAAGACGCCCACGGGGAGTCGGCCCGGATCTAAGGGTTCGACCACGCCGGTTTTTGTGCAGAAACGGTCATCTGCCTCCAGTGGCATTTTGCCAGCCATTGGTGGAGCGGCGGTAGCTGCAGCAGCTGTTGGGTTGGTGCTGGAGAACGGGGGAAAGAGGGCTGAGGAGGGGCAGGGCCGCGAGAGTGTGGTGAGTGACTCCCGAATCGGCCGACCTTCACCTCCCAACTCGAAGGCGCCTTCACCGTCAATTTCGCTGGCTGCGTCACAAACGACAACGACAGATGGAGGACAACCCGGCGGGGACTCCGAATCGGAGGAGCAGCTAAAGGACAGTGCGAAAACGGCTCCTGAGGGGATGAACGGTGGGACAGAGACACGGCCTACTCCGGAACCCTTTTTGGAACAGGAAATTGGCCAAGGGAATTTGGTCTATGAGCCAGAAGTAAGAATAGAGTCAGAAGAACGGATCGAAGAACAGCAAACACCGGCACCAACGAATGATGGAGCGGGAATGGAGGAACATCAAACGGAACCGTTCCAAAAAGAGAGTTCATCGAGTCTAGAGGGACAAACCCCGCAAGAATATTCAAAAGGAGTTGCTGAAGTTGAGGCCAGTTTTCCGGAAGAAAGTCGGGAAGAAGGAATTAAAGAACTCGAGACCAGGTCTAATCATCCGCAAGAACGAATTGGCGCTGTGGAAGAAGCTTCACCGGAAGAACGGGTTGAAGAAGTGGAGACCAGATCATCGGAACATCCGGAACAACGGGTTGAAGAAGTTGAGACAAGATCATTGGAGCATCCGGAAGAACGGGTTGAAGAAGTTGAGACAAGATCATTGGAGCATCCGGAAGAATTTGTTGAAGAAGTTGAGACAAGATCATTGGAGCATCCGGAAGAATTTGTTGAAGAAGTTGAGACCAGATCATTGGAATATCCGGAAGAACGGGTTGAAGAAGTTGAGACAAGATCATTGGAACATCCGGAAGAATTTGTTGAAGAAGTTGAGACAAGATCATTGGAGCATCCGGAAGAATTTGTTGAAGAAGTTGAGACCAGATCATTGGAACATCCGGAAGAACGGGTTGAAGAAGTTGAGACAAGATCATTGGAACATCCGGAAGAACGGGTTGAAGAAGTTGAGACAAGATCATCGGAACATCCGGAAGAACGGGTTGAAGAAGTTGAGACCAGATCATTGGAGCATCCGGAAGAACGGGTTGAAGAAGTTGAGACAAGATCATTGGAACATCCGGAAGAACGGGTTGAAGAAGTTGAGACAAGATCATCGGAACATCCGGAAGAACGGGTTGAAGAAGTTGAGACAAGATCATTGGAGCATCCGGAAGAATTTGTTGAAGGAGTTGAGACCAGATCATTGGAGCATCCGGAAGAATTTGTTGAAGAAGTTGAGACCAGATCATCGGAACATCCGGAAGAACGGGTTGAAGAAGTTGAGACAAGATCATTGGAGCATCCGGAAGAATTTGTTGAAGGAGTTGAGACCAGATCATTGGAGCATCCGGAAGAATTTGTTGAAGAAGTTGAGACAAGATCATTGGAACATCCGGAAGAACTGGTTGAAGAAGTTGAGACAAGATCATTGGAACATCCGGAAGAACTGGTTGAAGAAGTTGAGACAAGATCATTGGAACATCCGGAAGAACGGGTTGAAGAAGTTGAGACAAGATCATTGGAACATCCGGAAGAACTGGTTGAAGAAGTTGAGACAAGATCATTGGAACATCCGGAAGAACGGGTTGAAGAAGTTGAGACAAGATCATTGGAACATCCGGAAGAACGGGTTGAAGAAGTTGAGACAAGATCATTGGAACATCCGGAAGAACGGGTTGAAGAAGTTGAGACAAGATCATTGGAATATCCGGAAGAACGGGTTGAAGAAGTTGAGACAAGATCATTGGAACATCCGGAAGAACGGGTTGAAGAAGTTGAGACAAGATCATTGGAACATCCGGAAGAACGGGTTGAAGAAGTTGAGACAAGATCATTGGAACATCCGGAAGAACGGGTTGAAGAAGTTGAGACAAGATCATTGGAACATCCGGAAGAACGGGTTGAAGAAGTTGAGACAAGATCATTGGAATATCCGGAAGAACGGGTTGAAGAAGTTGAGACAAGATCATTGGAACATCCGGAAGAACGGGTTGAAGAAGTTGAGACAAGATCATTGGAACATCCGGAAGAACGGGTTGAAGAAGTTGAGACAAGATCATTGGAATATCCGGAAGAACGGGTTGAAGAAGTTGAGACCAGATCATATGACCAAAAGGAGTTACTGGGAGAAGATGAAAGAGTCGGGAAGCCGACGGGTGAGCAACCAGACGAGTTTGTTTGGGAAGGGGCCGATTATGCTGCAGAGGAGAGGGATGAGCTACCGAAGGACAACGCGTGTCCCCCGGAGGGATGTCGACTTCAGCGAGATGATCTGGTCGAGAACGAAGAGGTGCTGAAGAGTGAGGAGGATCTGGGAAGAAAATTAAGCAAGACAGAGAAGCTCCCAAGGGAAATGGAGCAGAAGATTGTGATGGCTGAGAGCGAAGGTCTAGATGAACATGAAGGCAATCCCGAAAGGCGTATTTTGCTTGGGAATGAACACAATCTTCCGAAGTCTGAAGACAGAACAGAGGGTGCCCCAAACGAAGGACGACTTTCCCAAGAACAAGTGGACAATGAGTCACTGGAGACATGGATGAAGCCTGAGGAGGAGGAGGACGCGTTAAACTACTACGAAAAGCCAAAATGGACACCGCAAGTGGACGAAGATGCGGACAATGAGCAGGGGAAGGCTGGAGATGGGCGGGACGAGTCCGAGACGGGACAAGGAAGACGCCTTAGTCAGAATTTAATTGTGGAGGACCAAATTGGGACTGGGACTTCTTCGCTCTCACAAAGCGAGGATGAGGAGCAATTTGGACGGGAAGAAATGGCAGCAGCGGACCTGAAACGTTCAATCCATCATCACTCCGCTAAAAACGGGGCCTACCCCCAACAATCTGACAATGGCGCTCGTCCCGCAACCGCCGAGGCCATTCGCCAAGACTTCGAAGAGCCCATTGGAGTGAGTCTGCTCAGTCAGCCGTCGATCGAAATCACTCCGGCCTTCGAATACGGCGGTTCCGTTGAGGTTAGTAACAGGGAAAATGTTGAGTAAGTCCTGAGAACCGGGGGGGGGCAAGAGTTAATTTGGGTTGTGGTCGTTCGGAAGTGACGTATAATGTAAAAATTAAGGACAATCTGGCCAGCCCACAAGTGCACTCGGTGGTCAAATCTTTCGAGGCGGAAGTCCATCACTCCCCACACGAAATGTCCAAAAATCTTACACAGCTTATTAGAGGGGACATGGCCGATGAACAGGCAACCAATCTGGAAGAAGAGGTTTGGGCACATTATTCACTCGCTGACTGTCCATACCTTTCAGAATGACTCTCTGCCGATGAATGTCGCTGCAGGGCATAATTACCACCCGCCGACCAATGGGAAAGGGGAGAATGAAATGGTGGGAGAAAGGGTCAACGGAGAAGCAATAAATTGGAGTGATGTTAGTGGACGAGGAGGAGAAGTGGAGGGCGACTCGGAAGAACGCCCTTTACTTCTGCTGAAGGAGGAGGCGCAGCAGCGCGGGAAGAAGAGCAACGGACAGCTTCCGGACGTAGGCCGGGAAGAGGGGGAGACGTCGTCGGATGACACTGAAGGGGCGGACGATGGCGAAAGTGACGGGTCGGTAGTCATTCGCCACCAGCAGAGGTCGGATGAGGAACAACCGCAGCTTCAATCGTTCAAATTGGAGGCAAAAGAGGGAAGCGAGTAACGGCAGCACCGGTCGATCTGAAAGTTGACCCCGGGGTTACTTTCAGTCTGTAAGTCGGACACGAGCTTTTCCCCACATTTCCAGGCACCCAAAAAAGGTTTCACCGAGCCAATCCAGACCAACATGGGCCAAATACCCCCCCCCCCTCCTTCCTTTTCGCTGCAATCCCCACGGCACTTTCCTTGCACGACCCACCCTTCCCCCTCTGCCAATCCATTCATTACACCCATACGCTTTTAACAAATCATTTGGTTTGATGATTAATTGTGATTACACTCTTTTTTGTCAGTTGTTTGACCATTATTTATTGTGCTCAATAAATATCAATCTGGACGACCCAACACAGCATTTATCCATGTTTAGACCGCAAAACAAAATTAAGATGACAACGGCCACGAGAAAATATTGAAAGATAAAACAACAAATGACGCCACAACTATTAAATATCCAAAACTTTCCTAAATGCTTTTGCTGACGCCATTTTCACACATTTACAAGAGTTGACCGCAGTCGGCGATGGCAACCTGCGGAAAAAGATATGTACGGTATGGATACTTATGGCCTAACTTCGTTCGCAGTCTTTCCACTCTGATTTCCCTGCGCCTCGACTTTCTTCACCACGTCCATACCCTCAACAACGCGGCCGAACACAACGTGTTTGCCGTCGAGCCACTGAAAACACACATTCAATTTACGAGAATTTTTTCGTAGAATTCTTTCTATATTGCTTTTTAGTGGTCAATCCAGACCCTCGTTAAGACTAAAAATGTTTGTTTTTATTGCAAACAGTCTACCTCCGTTTTCACCGTTGTGATGAAAAACTGCGATCCGTTGGTGTTAGGACCTGCATTGGCCATCGACTTAAGCAAATTGTCTAATCATAAAAAATGTAAAATCCAAAAACTTTTAAGCATGTTTTAAAAACGGTCTCTTATATCTTCTTGCATAAAAAACCTTCAAAACAAAAGGGCCCCCCCAGGGCCGTAGCCAGGGGGGGGGCTGAGGGGGCTGCAGCCCCCCCCCCGAAATGAAATTTGTGAAAAAAAAAAATCCATAGGGGGGAGCCTATTGTTTTGCAAAATTGGTCATTTATTTGACCAATTTTCTTCACAAATCGCTTTTAAAATCGTCAAAATTTTTTCCGGCGGCACCTATCGGCACAGCCGGGCTTCTCTCATTCTAAAAATGTTTTAAAAAATTACCACATTTTTTAAATTTTTGTTGCAAATCCCTTAACAAATTGAGTCAAAAATTCAAAAATTTTTCTCGGCGGCGCCTATCGGCACCGCCTCCCCCCGAAAAGTTGCTTAAGAAAAATGCAAGAAAACCCAAAAACGCACCACTAAAAATCGATTTTTTTTTTCTTGACTCACCCCCCTTCCTGAAAAAAAATCATGGCTACACCCTTGAGAGGGGGGCCTACGATTTAACTATTGATTTTATTTTCAAAATAGCACAAAAGACGTATTTCCACTTCCTTCGTAAAAAGAAGCTGTGAAAAATCAGAGCGATTTTTGTTTGAAATTTTTTAATATTTTCTAATCAGGCCGTAACCGACCCACCCCAAAAATTTTTCTGCTGATGGTTCTGGTACGCCTATCAAAAAACTCACCAAGAGTCCCGGAACAGTGTGCTTCTCCTTGAAATTCTCATCGGGGAATTTCTCGCCTAAATGAAAACTTTTTTTTTTTTAATTTTTACAAAATCACCATAGATTGACTCGCCGCCCGTTCCGTTACCGCGAGTAAAGTCTCCGCCCTAAAAATAAATTAGTGATATAAAACAAAGTAATACAGTCGTACTTGAAGCATGAAATTCGGGATGACGCGATGAAACTTCGAACCTTTGAAGTGCAAAGGCTTGCCTGAATTGTGTTGAAATCCCAATTAGGTATCCAGATTATAATTAAGTACCACTTTTGCCAATGCCCTTCTCGCCGGTGCACAAAGCTCTAAAATTTTCGGCGGTCTTCGGGACAATGTCATTGTATAATTCCATGACAATGCGACCTAAACCTATCATTAAAAAATGAATGTGGTCTATTATTAGCGTTTTTCAATCTTGAACCTGTCGATTTTCCACCAATCGTAACATCGAAAAAGACCTTAGACCGAGCTGCCATTTTAATCCAAATTATTATTTTTGACTTTCTAAAGTATAAACGGAAATATAACCAGCACCGTATTCGAGGGAATAAACAGGCGCGCGCATATTAAAGAAAGATTGCAATTTTTATGATGCTACAGTGGCGGGCAAAAGTAAAGCGACAAAAAACAAATTGTTTTGTTTAACGCGGTATAACAAATTAGAGAAACAGCATTAGACAAAATGTTTTGGGCTTTTTTGTAGCATTTTGGCTAAAATGTCGTTTACGGGGGTAAAATCTTTTCCGTCGAATCATATACCAATCAACTCCTCCAGGGCCGTTCTAGGAAAAATTTTCGGGGGGGGGGGGGGGAAGTCGATTCTTAGGGGTGTACTTTTTCCTTTTTATTGCACACTGAGGCCCTCGAAATTTTGAACGACTCACGGACTTTCCCCGTCCCCGCCCGTCCCCCAGGGCAAACCGAGGTGGAATTCTCCTGTCTCATCCAAAACTGCCTCCGTGACTTGGAAGACGAGGACAAGTACACGCGGGAAATCACGGCGCAGATCGCGGATCCCATCGACAAATGGATGGCATTGCGCACGAACATGACCGGAGCGGAGCGAATACAGGGAGGTACATGTCAACTCGCCGATGGTCGACTCGCCGACGCCGACTCGCCGACATGTCAACTCGCCGACGGTTGACTCGCCGATGGTTTAACTCGCCGACGGTCGACTCGCCGATAATAGTTCATTCCTGTTTTTATCTATCAACTCAAATTTTTGAATTTAAAAAGTTAGATTTGTAAAAATCTCAATCTAGGTAGTTCAGAGGGAAAATATGTCGGAATTAAAAAATTAGTCAACCCAAAAAGAGGAATTGTTTTTGAAATATTGAAAAATGTTCGAATTTGGGTTTGGGGTTAGACATTCGGAAAACCGGATTCGCTGCCTAAGCTTATATTTATTCTAGAAAACATGCATTTTTAAAGAAATTTTGGGAAATAAATATAAACATCTAAATTTTAACATTTTTTCGGTCGAGCCCCCAATTCTTCATGATTGGCGCAATTTTTTTCCCAGAACAAAATTGTGATTTTTACAAAGCTAACTTTTTAAATTCAAAAATTTGAGTTGATAGATAAAAACAGGAATGAACTATTATCGGCGAGTCGACCGTCGGCGAGTTAAACCATCGGCGAGTCAACCGTCGGCGAGTTGACATGTCGGCGTCGGCGAGTTGAACTGTTCCCAATACAGGACAACACACTCTTCGATGACTTCGTCGCCGCCAACCCCTACCCCCAAACATTGAAGCGTCTTCGGGACGGAACACCACGATTCGGCGCGCACGTTTCGGCGCGCACGATTCGGCGCGGCACGATTCGGCGCCGAAGTTTGTAAAGTTATAACTTTGTTCAAAGTCAACCAAACCGAACATTCTTGGTATCATTCGAAAGCATGCATGAGTAGAAGCTTACAAAGGCAAAAGCTAACCGATTCGACTTTTAAATAAAAAAAGTTATGACTCAGCCGCGCAAAAAAAGCACGGAAAATTGAGATTTTTACACGTTTTAAGCTATGACTTTTTTTTGAAAAGACAAATCGGTTAGCTTAAGCTTGATCAAAGGTTCAGCATACTAAGAGCTTTCGTATGATACCAAGAATGTTTGGTTTGGTTGACTTTGAACAAAGTTATAACGTTTCAAACTTCGGCGCCTAATCGTGCCGCGCTGAATCGTGCGCGCCGTAACGTGCGCGCCGAATCGAGGTGTACCGTCTTCGGGATTATTCTCGCACCATGCGCTCTCAACGCCCGTCGTTGGAAGCCGCCACCCCCAAAGTACTCCGCGCCCCGCCTCCACTAATATGAATGCCTCTGTCATCCAGCTTCCAAAAACCGAACTCCCCAAATTCTCGGGCGACTGTGTCCAATACCAATCCTTTTGGAACTCCTTTAAGTCCAGTGTTGACGACCTCCCCCTCACCGATTCCATTAAATTCACCTATTTAAAGCAGTGCTTATCCGAACCCCCTCTAACACTCATAAGCCTCCTCCCTATTTCGGATCTCTCCTATTCGAGCGCGTTAGCGTTGTTGAAAAAAAGTTACGATAACCCGGAGGACCTCGCTCGGTCCCTCCACAACTCCCTTCGGAAATTGCCCCTCGTCCGAGGCGGCGATTCCTTTTGTCCCGACCTCCGCTCCCTCGTCGACCAAATCGAATGCATATGTGTGCAAATGAGCCAGCAAAATCAATCTCACGACACCACCTCCTTCCAAATGGAAGTGGAGCAGCGGCTTCCCCGCTTCGTGCTGGATGAAATTTTTAAAGCGAAGGAGGAAGAAGCGGATTGGTCTTCCAACAAGCTCAAGGACCGTCTGCAAACCATTCTCCGACGGAAGGAGCAGATCGACTGCCTGCAGCCGAAATCCTCGCCGGCAAGGCCCCCGTACAGCCCCAACCCCGGTGCCCATGCCCATCCCTCTCCCTCTTTTGACCAACCCTCAGGTCCAACTTGCCCCCAGTACAGTGACCCTTCCCAAACCAACACTTCCAGCATCAAACCGGCCCAACCCCTCACCCAATCCCCCCAGTCCTTTTAAAATGTGTCCGTGTCACGTTTTTCAATCCCGAAAATGAGACGCTATCCCAAAGCGGCGTCCTTTTGCTGGACGACGGCAGCACTAATTCCTACATTTCTTCACAGGCGGCTGAGGCGGTGAAGCTGACCTTGACCCCCACCTCTATTTGTTTGGGCGTCTTTAACTCCCCGGATTGTAAGACCCTCCCTTCCTTTTCGACCCGCCGGCATCCGAATGTTAAATGGAAAGTCAGTGATCGTCAAGGCTAACGCCGTCCAACACCTTACCCAGCTCACCCTATTCGTGCCCTTTACCCCCGAACTCCTTGACTGTCGGGACCTCCTCCCCAACCTCGTGACCGCCCGACCAGTCATTCTATTGGGGAGCGACTATTATTACGAACTCGAACCAATCTCCACCGGCCGCCTTCCCTCCGGACAGCATCTAACCCAAACAAATTTGGGCCTCCTGATTGCGGGAAGAGCATTCCCCTGTCCCCCGAATAAGGTTAGTCCAAACACGCAAATTTCAAATTTTAGCACCCAACTCCCCTTAGTCCCAGCGGATTTTTTCTCCTTGGAAACTATCGGTATTACTGACCCCCTGGAGCCCCTCTCCGATGCCTCTGTTTTCCAGAAATTCACAAACGAAATCGAATTCGCCGAAAACCGTTACCAAGTCAAGTTCCCCTTCATCAACCCTCCCTCCACCCTCTCCTTGCCCACAAATTTTGGGCTGTGTTGGGGCCGTCTCCGCAAAACTCGTGGGCCAACTCATTCGGTTCCGCGTCTCGAAGTTTGCCATAACCGCGGATATTGAGAAGGCATTCCTCCAAATAGCAATACATCCCTCCCATCAGATTGTACCCGTTTTTTGTGGCTTAAGGACCCCTCCCTCCCTCTTTCGTATGAAAATTTGCAAATATTCCGCTTTGCCCGCGTCCCATTCGGCTTTCCCCCTTCTTATTAGGGGCGACCATACTCCACCACTTATCACTGAAGCCATCCCCCCTTTCGGCCGAAATTTCATCTAATATTTATGTTGACAACGTGTTCCTTTCCGCCGAATCCCCCGCTGATGGCCAGGAAAAATGCTCATCAGCAATTTCATTATTCCAATCGGCAAACATGAACCTTCGAGAATTTTGCAGCAACTCTCCCGAATGTTTGGCCTTGGTCGCACAGGACCGCCGCCTGTCCGGCTTTTACCAGAATTTTTGGGCATCGATTGGGCCACCGACACGGACGATCTGGTCTTTCATATTAGCCCCCCGCCCTCCCCTTTTGTCGTGACTAAACGCACACTTTTAACTTTTATTGCTGAAATTTACAACCTCCTTGGCTTGATTCAGCCCGTCTTACTTGGCCACAAATTATTTCTTCAATCATTGTGGCACGAAAATTTAAAATGGGACGACCCCCTACTCCCGAACTTGGAAGAAAAGTGGGACGCCATCTTCAAACCTTGGCCCACCAAGGCTTCCGTCCTCGTTCCCCGGGGCATTTCCAGCCACCCCTCCTCGTCCTGCCGGTTTCAAGTGCACTGTTTCACGGACGCCGTGCTGTTTTTCTATTTCGTGCATTTGAATCGATTTTGGGCAATAAATGTTAATTTTTTGTAGCATTTTTTTTCGAAAAATTGTTCGAATTCGGGTTGAGGGTTCGGAAAAATTCTTGGTATCATTCGAAAGCATGTAATAAGTAGAAGCTTACAAAGGCAAAAGCTAACCGATTTGTCTTTTCAAAAAAAGGTTATAGGCTTAAAACCTACGAAAATTGCCATTTTTTGTCGTGGTGGCGTTTAATTCGAATCGCTTAGCTTTTGCCTTTGTAAGCTTCTACTTATTACATGCTTTCGAATGATACCAAGAATTTTTGGTTCGGTTGACTTTGAACAAAGGAACGGACCCCAATTCGTTTTTGGCCAATTCGTTTTTTACCCAATTCGTTTTTGACCCGATTCGTTTTTTTTTGGATGATTCGTTTTTTTGGGACGATTCGTTTTTAGGGACGATTCGTTTTTTAGTAAAAAAAAGCATTTATGAGCGGAATTTGAAGGTTTTATGCAACTTTTTAAGTGTATTCAGGGTTACTGAGGTAGCTGATCACGAATATGACATCAGATTTATCATAAGACCTCATCTAATCTATGATTTCGACATCTATGTTTTTGTAAAAAAATTAAAAATGTTTTTTTTCTATGTTGAGAAAAAGGTGTTTTTAGGGGTATTCGGGGCGTAGAATCAGAATCCGATATTTATATAGACCAATTTCGAACCCCGGACCCGAATTCGGCGGTACGACAATTGCGGATCGGCAATTGCGGACGCGACAATTGCGGACGACAATTGCGGACGACAATTGCGGACGAGACAATTGCGGACGACAATTGCGGACGACAATTGCGGACGAGACAATTGCGGACGACAATTGCGGACGACAATTGCGGACGAAAAAAATGCAAAATTTTTATTACGTGTCAAATTAAATTTTTTGACCTAGCGGGAAAAGAAATTGTTGAAATTTTTTGGCAATAATTTGAATTTGAAATGCGGAACTTTAACTAAGAAATGTTTATCGGTTTAATTCTATGTAAGCTTGATAATGCAACGCCCTAAATAGTTTTAAAAATCAACATAAAAATAATTCAAGGCTTCTTTCATTCAACATTGCGTACATCATCAGAATCGGCATCGCTGACTTTGAACGTCCAACTTTTTTATCTTCCGCATCTTTTGCTAAATTTCTAATGTAAACAAATGTAGCACTTTTCGCATACTGTAAAAGCAAATCTCGTCCACTGAACTGCGCCCAGTTAATTTTTCGACAGTTGAAAATATGTGCTGATAGTTGAAATCTTCTGCTTCAATCAAAATTAGAGCATTGCAATATAGACTGGCTAGTAACAACATTGATAATTGGGGGCATTGATCATTTAACTGTTGATGTACGCATTAATAAACGGCGCCAGAAGCATGCCATTTTTCTATGCAACAAATTTAATTTGTGCTAAATACCCATTTTTGTCGTCCGCAATTGTCTTGTCCGCAATTGTCGTCCGCAATTGTCGTCCGCAATTGTCTCGTCCGCAATTGTCGTCCGCAATTGTCGTCCGCAATTGTCCCGTCCGCAATTGCCGATCCGCAATTGTCGTAACACCCCGAATTCGAATTTTTTTTCGAAATATCAAAAAACACATTTATTGCTCAAAATCGTTGGAAATGCACGAAATTACAACAAGAGAGTCGGGTTCGGATTCTACGCCCCCGAATACCCCTAAAAACACCTTTTTCTCAACTTTGAAAAAAAAAATTTTTAATTTTTAATTACAAAAACATAGGTGTCGAAATCATAGATTAGATGATGTCAAATGATAAATCTTATGTCATATTCGTGATCAGTGATCTTATTAACCCCCGAATACACTTAAAAAGTTGCATAAAACCTTCAAATTCCGCTCATAAATGCTTTTTTCTTACTAAAAAACGAATCGTCCCTAAAAAAACGAATCGTCCCAAAAAAAACGAATCGTCCCAAAAAAAACGAATCGAGTCAAAAACGAATTGGGTAAAAAACGAATTGGCCAAAAACGAATTGGGTATTTACCGAACAAAGTTATAACGAAAAACTCGTCGGCGCCGAATCGTGCGCGCCGAATTGCGGGGTACCACCGAAAACCCCCGGAGTTTATGAGGGAACGGCCCAACTGTGGCCAACTGAGTCTGGGCTAATTGAGTCTCGACTGAGTCTGGTGGCTAACTGCGTCTGGTTGGCAGGAAAATTTTTTGATCTTTAAATTTTGAAAATAAAAAGAAATCAAGAAACATATCCTAAAAAAATATCTTTCTTAAACAAAAAATGGTAATCTAACAAACCCCAAGCCAGTGGCATAGGCCTAAGCCTAACAAACCCCAAGCCAGGGTGGTTTAGGCCTAAGCCTAACGAACTCCAGGTATCATTTTTTGGGCAACCATCAATATGCCATGCAGAATCAAAACCCCCAAAGAATAATCGATTTTCTTACCGGAAATTCCAAAAATTATCACATGAAGAATTGACTCAATGATGGATAAGTTATGTTTGTTTGCTTTAATTTTTGTTTAAGAAAGTTATATATTTTTCGAATAAGTTGCTTGACTTTTAATTTTATGCCGCTCAAAAACTTTTTCTCTTCTAACCAGACTCAGTCGACCCCTACCAGTTTATGACTTTAAAAAAATCTTTTATTTTTTCAAAAAGGGGGGGGGAGGCACAAAGCATAGTATTACCCCAAAAGGGCCCCCTATGGGTTTTTGGCTAACTTTGAGGGGCTATTGGGTATTTAGATGGTTCCCCCCCCCCTTTTTGAAAAAAAAAATTTAGTGTTCAATATCGAGATAAACTAGTTTCTATAGGTTTTTCTGGTCGTAGAATCTGAATCCGACCTCCGTTTCGACCAATTCCGAAGCCCGGACCGGAATTCGAACTTTTTTTGAAAATGACACTTTTTCTTAAATTCACCAAATGAAAGGCCGTGTAACGGCCCGCCAACAGCGAGCATGCGATGACGGAGCAAGTAGTGGGGCGAGACGGAGGGCGGAAGAAGAAGTCTGACGAGCGCCACTGGGGGGCGAGCGCGCGGGGACCCGCGGAGCGGGCGCGCGCGAGACCCCCAGCCGGGTCATGCGTGGACTTCTTCTGGAGCCCGGAGTCTCGCCCTACCTACTGGCCGCCGTAGTCGAGTGTGCGGTATTTTGGCTGCTATTTTCCACCTTACTGTCTAACTTTTCGTGCGTTAGGTTTAGAGAGGAGTGGATGGTAATAGTCTAGTTTGTCCCCCCCATTTTTGAAGAAAAAAAAACTTTGGTAATACTGAAGATGGTGCTCCCCCCATTTTTGAAAAAATTATTTGTTTATTTTAAAGTTGATAAAAAGGTGTTTTCTAGGGCATTTAATGGGCGTAGAATCCGAATCTGACCTCAGATTCGATCTATTTCGAACCCCGGACCCGAATTCAAACATTTCGTCGAAAAATTCAAAAATTTTTAAAATTCACATTTACGTCTCAAAATCATGCAAATGACCATTATTTGCTTTTTCGATGTTTGTTTGTGTTTTTTGAATGATTTTGAGGCCAATTTTGATTTTTTGAAAATTTGATTTTTAAAAAATGTTCGAATTCGGGTCCGGGGTTCGAAATTGGTCGAAATGGAGGTCAGATTCGGATTCTACACCTCCGAATACCACTAGGAACGCCTATTTAGCGATTAAGAAAAAAAAATTATTTTATTTTTTCAAAAATGGGGGGCACTATCTTCAGTATTACCAAAACTTTTTTTGAAGTCATCTAAAACATGTTTCCGGGGATTTTCGGGGTCAATGATCACGATTCTGACATTTATTTTACCCAATTCCGAACCCCGAACCCGAATTCGAACAATTTTTCGGAAATTTTTTTTTTAAATTCACATTTATTGCCCAAAATCGATTCTTTTGCTGAATTTCTCTGGCGAAAGCGATTTGGTGATGATGCATTTTATAAATTGTGGGAACATATTCGTCACATTCACCGATGTGAATAGTCTTATCTGTGCTGTTACTTGCCATTGCGTGCATTTGAATAGATTTTGGGCAATAAATGTGAATTAAAAAAAAAAAATTCCGAAAAATTGTTCGAATTCGGGTTCGGGGTTCGGAATTGGGTCAAATAAATGTCAGAATCGTGATCAGTGACCCCGAAAACCCCCGGAAACATGTTTTAGATGACTTCAAAAAAAGTTTTTTTTTTTCAAAAATGGGGGGGACAAACTAGGCTATTACCGAGTGGATTAGTATATGAATTGCTCGGTTTCGTTCCAGACCCATATAAGGTAGAAATTCCAAAATGGCATTTTCAAAAAAAGTTCGAATTCAGGTCCGGGCTTCGGAATTGGTCGAAACGGAGGCCGGATTCGGATTCTACGACCGGAAAAACCTATAGAAACTAGTTTATCTCGATATTGAACACTAATTTTTTTTCAAACAGGGGGGGAACCATCTAAATAATTACCGGGCTATTTTCTTCATAGTTGAGCCCGCGCAAAATTTTTGCAGATTCGTTTGTTAGGCTTAGAGTTGATCGTTTATAAGGATAGGTGTTAACGGGCTGCAACACGAACATGACCAAAATTGAAAAATATTACAATTGATTCTATCAATTTGTCAGTTTCACAGGTGCCTGAAAGTATGCTTTCGAAGCAGTTCGTCTTAGCAAAATGCAATTACGCACGAATTGTTTGTTTTTATGGAAGTCGACAGGCCCTGCAGGTTCACACACAATCGGCCGTAGAGAAAGCGAAAGGAGGTTTGTTTTCGTTTTTTAGAGTTTAAATTCCGTTTTGGAATTTTGACGAGCTGAGTACGAAACCGCAACCACAAAAATTTTACGGCGAGTTTGATATTTGGTCAATATTTTGTAAAATTTTTTTACTCTAAAAAATTGTCTAAAAAATATGTATTTGGCATAACAAGTGTAGCCGTTAACCGTTTTGGTGGGCAAGCGTTGACCAAAGCACCGTACACTCGACTACGGCGGCCAGTAGGTGGGGCGAGACTCCGGGCTCCGGAAAGTTCCGCGCGCGCCCATCTTCCTCCGCCCTCCGTCTCGCCCCATTACTTGCTCCGTCATCGCATGCTCGCTGTTGGCGGGTCGTTACACGGCCTTTCATTATTTAAGCCGGCTTTTGTTACTTAAAATTTGCTTTTTCCTCAATTTTCAAAATTTAAACCGGTTCAAAACCGCTTTAAATTATCAATTAGTGGTTTCCGGCAAATTTTGCGGATTCGTACTCAGCTCGCCGAGAGGAATCCATTGGTAGTTTCCACATAAGGTAGAAATACCTCCGTTTTTTTATTTTAGCCAAGCCTGAAGAGCTGGACAATCCAAACATCTTCCAGAAAATTGTGCTTCGCTTTAAAGGTTTATCTAATTAAAGCGAGTTATATCTGAATTTCAGGCATTCCACTGAGAGGCGAACCGCACAGACCGACTTCAATCTTTGACGACATCGGAAAGTATCATCTTTACGAACCGTTACCCAAAGTTCCCAAAGACTTTAAAGAATTCCCCGAACGTGACTTGGTATTATTTGTTGTCTAACCTTGAATATTTATAATTTGTCCTATTTCAGGTTAATTTTCCTTACCCAGAAAAGGCTGAGTATCCACCGAAGACTCGGTTTGCGGCCATTCCGGATTCGTGGTGCCGAGAAATCGAAAAAGTTACTGGAACATCTGGTAGTTTATTTGGCTATTTTTGTTTTAATTTGGAGTTTTAGGTCCTTATCTGTTTTTTGGTGGACTTCTGGCTTTCTTGCTTAATAAGGAAATCATTATCATGGAGGAAAATTTCTATTGCTTGGTATTTGGCTGGGTCGTTCTTTATCTCTTCTTTCATACGGCTTTTCGCTGTGAGTTGGAGCATGAAATTAGGGTAGCACAAAACCGGTTAAAAACCGATACACGCGGATATCGGTTAGCTTAAAACATACGTTAAACGTCCGGTTTACCGGTTAATTTTGCTTTATCTCGCCCAAAAATTAGTTGAAAATACCCGGTTAATGGCCTCGATTTAGCCGGTCTTGTGCTACCAAATAGCGGCAATTACGTAACTGACAATTTTGCTAGTTTATACGCCCCTTTTCAAATTTACTATTTATTCCTTAATTTCGCATCTTGGTGAATTTTTTGGTATTATTATTATAACGACCTGGTAGATAATTATTTTTAGTTTTCTGTCAAGCGACGCGACCTTTGAGTCTTGTTTTACTTTAAGATAAAATTGAAAAGTACGCCTACAAGGGAACTCGTGAAATGATTGGGAAAAAGAAGGCATACATTGATAACGAGCTGAAGGAAGCCGTCGAGTTTCGCAAGGTTATCCGGGGAGAGGGAACACAAGAGTGGCCTGTTTTAGGGTCGGGTGTAGGGACGCATCCCCATCTTGTCGCGGGATCCCCGGGGATCGTCATGGAAATAATTCTACTAAAAGCTCTTTCATTTTGACCGATTTCCTATTTTTCGTGAGAGTGTTTTGTTAATTACGAAACGTTTTTTAGACCTCAAAGGAGCAAGCCGATTCCTTAAAAGCTGTGCATGAGAACTTTCCCGTAATTTTCCAAGAGAATTTGGCTCTTCAACTCGAGGCGACCTATCGCAAAAATGTGGACTATGCCTGGCAGGAATTGAAACGTCGAATGGACTACCTGCAGGAAGTGCAAGCAACCAAGGAGCGCTTTACCAAGGAGATGCTGGTCAAGCTGATCACTGAAGGCGTAAGTCGCTATCAAATTAGACTGAATGGGTGTGGTGTTATTACTATACAACAAAATTACGTTTTATTTTGGGAATTAAATGGTTTATTCCTATCGAGTCGCTGTTATTAAGTGTTCGAGTGACGCATTTCTTTAGGTGCGAAAACAAATTGAGTCGAATGAGGGTGGCATCCGTGACAAATATTTGGACGAATGCATCGATCAACTCCGCATTTTGGCGCCAAAATAGATATTTAGAACGATTAGCAATTGCTTTATCGTTGTTTAAGTAGGTCGAAAGAAATTACCATTTGTGGACAATGTTTTTTTGTTATGATAGTGATGAAAATAAAAACTAAAGGCCAAACGGAAAAGAATATCGGCGTCACCGGTTTAACAGCTGCACGGTTCTCCCACTCCTTGCTCAAAAAATCACATGGGCAGTTTCCCGTTGTGTCATCGAACGGGCGAAGTCGGAGGACTTGACTCGAAATAAAAACAAAAAAACCTACCATAAGCGAACCATACGATCTTCCTTTACCCCGAAACGAAAGGTTCGGAAAATGCAATTTTTGGCCCAATTAACAGTAGATTTGGTCAAGAATATCGGCGGTTCCCAAGGACATAGCCCCCCCCCCTCTCCGAATTCGTACCCACCCCCTTTTTGAAAAATATAATTTTTTAAAGAAAATGATGTTTCTGGGGGTTCCGGGACGTAGAATCTGAATCTGACCTCAGGCCGGTAGGCGAAAATCGTGCAAGATGGCCGGTAGTGGGGAAAACGACAAAAGGTTCGGGCGTGTCCGAAAGCAGAATTCAGAAGAAAGTTCGAAACTCAAAAGACTTGTTTTGCTGCTGATTCGAATTTTAAGATCAATAATTTTCGTGCGGCAAAGCGTTTAAACTTTAAATAGTTAGGTTAGCTTTGAAAATAATCAAGAACGACCTAATCGCCCAAAATGGTTGGCCATGTTCTACACCTACATTTCCCAATTAAACTATAGAAGATTATGCTGTCAGGACTGGAATGTTCATGTTTGAGGGTTATTGAAATTGGCATTCAATTCCTAATCAAAAAGATCAAAGCAATCGGTTTAGTGGTGTCATTTGCAACGGTGTCTTCCGTCCGCAGCCGTTGTTCTGATTGAAATGGCAACCGCCAAATCTGTCTTCATCCGCCGTCATTTCCCGGCCACACATTTTGTGGAAAATACGAAGGAATTCACGTCGAAATCTGCGCGACATAACATTGTAAATGATTGGGTTTAGGGTGGCGCTGATGTATTGCAGAAGGCCGGTGATTGGGTAAAGGAGAACGCAGACTCGAGCACAGTACTCCTGCGCGTACTTGACAACCAGACGCTCCAGGTGGTACGGTAGATAACATATGAAGAACAGAATGGTGATGGTCACTGCGAATGGACGAAAATTGTGGGGCGAGTGTTCGGGTGACCAACCCAGCATCTTCAGTACAGTTTTGTGCGCCTGCTGACTACGGATGGAGCCCCTTCCGGACGAATTGCGCGTCAATTTTCGCCGTGGCGTCAAACTCGACGCATTTTTGGATCGTGTCGGTCCTCCGCCGAATCTCTGCTCAGCCCAATTTTCGGCGAGCGATGGCGGGATGGACTCTCGAGGTCTAGGCCCCTCAACCACCAGCACTTGCTGCTGTTGATGATTCAACCTTTGCCACTTGTTTGCGCGTCCATCGCTATGCTTTGTCTGCGCAGCGTTCAGCTGGTGAGAGTTGGAAGTGGCCTCGTTCAGTGTTTGCAAAATTTTGACGTAACAATAAAAGACTGAAATGAATTTGAGAGGTTGTGAAGCGATCATTCAATCAATCACTCACTGAAGATCACTGGGAAAACAAATGTGATGAGGAGCTGTGCCTGGACATTTCAAAAAGGACGAATTTAAAAAAATATTAATTCAAATGTTAGAAAATTCAACTGCCAGGTCTGAATTCCGCAACATCCCCCAGCCTTGCCCATCGCAGGGGCGGAGCCAGGCGGGGGGCCGTGGGGGCCCTCGAAAATGAAATTTTTTTTGAAAATTTTAAAGTGATATCCAACTTTTTTCGGAAAAATTGCTTAACAAAAATGCACTCCCTAAGAATCGACTTTTTTGATTTTCAAAAAAATACACCCCTAGGAATCGACTGTTTGGATCGCCCCCTACCCGAAAAAAATTCCTGGCTCCGCCCTTGGCCCATCGTGAAGAAAACTCCTTAATTCAAGTGAGTCGGGAAAGATGTTGTCGGTTTAGGATTGGACAAGGCCGGTCAACTGTCGGGTCAAGAGGGGCCGGGTTCCGGCTCGGCAAAACCTCAAAAGTATAGTGATCCTGGCCATTCTGACTGTTCCACCCGACAAAGTCACAATTGCCGAAAATGTTTGAGTGCGTCCGTCCTGTGAGCAATAACACAAGAATGTCAAGAAAATATAGCCAAAATTACCAAGGACTTACCACAAAAGTCCCGCACAACCGTTTTGAACTTTAATCAAATTAGTTAAAAATAAGGAACAAATTCCGGAATACGTGTACCTCGGCAAATTGGACGAATTATATATATCAATCGAACCAAGCTAAGCCTAGCGCACGAATCAGTAAAAAATTTTAGTCGGAAACCACTTTGAAGTAGGGTTGGACGGGACAGGGACTTTTGGGAAAAACCGGGACCGGGACCAAGATTTTCAACCGGGACTTTTCACGGGAAATTTTTTTTGTGTTCAATGGTAAAACAAAAAATTTTTTTGTTGTTCAAAAATATCTTCCTGTCTTTAACTTCAATTTTATCATATTATTTTTTTGAGATTCTGCCTTTTAGGTGGTGGGGGTCGGGATAGGCGCCGCCCTTTGTTAAGAAAGTTAATCAAAATTTTAGCAAAATTAAGCATTTTGCTTCGGAATTTCGGGGAAAAACTGGTTACGTAAGAGTGGAGGATGTCCCCGCCGGAGAAATTTTTTGAACATTTTAATGATATTTGTTAAGAAAATTGAAGCAAAAATTCAGGAAGATGTGATGAATTTATTTCAAAAATTCTTGTTTTCGCTCGCAATTTAATTAAAAAATATTTAAAAATTATTAAAATATTTTTATTATTAGGGGAAGAAAATTATGTGAGTAGAGGAAAAAGGGTAAATAAATGTTTGTACTCAAGCGGAGTCCCGACACAAAAATTTGACTTGACGGAAGACAAACCACTAACAAATAAGACACCGATTTTTTTTTGGGAGTCCCTTGTAAAAAAAGATTGAAATTGTCGCTCAATGATGCCATCATTAGGGGTGTAAATTTAGTCCCGGTCCCGGCGGGACCAAAAAACCGGGACCGGGACTTTCAGTTTTCAAAAAGTCCCGACCGGGACCTGAAAAAACCGGGAAATCCCGACAATAAAAATTGGGAATTAAAGCGGTTTTTGATCAGTTGAAAATTGAAAATTAAGTAAAAAACGACTTTTAAGTAAACCAAGGCCCGATAGGGGTAAAAGTTAGACAGTAAGGTGGAATACCGCACACTCGACTACGGCGGCCAGTAGGTGGGGCGAGACTCCGGGCTCCGGAAGGAGTCCGCGCGTGACCCGGCTGGGGGTCTCGCGCGCGCCCGCTCCGCGGGTCCCCGCGCGCTCGCCCCCCAGTGGCGCTCGTCAGACTTCTTCCTCCGCCCTCCGTCTCGCCCCACTACTTGCTCCGTCATCGCATGCTCGCTGTTGGCGGGCCGTTACACGGCCTTTCATTATTTAAGCCGGCTTTTGTTACTTAAAATTCGTTTTTCCTTAATTTTCAAAATTTTAAACCGGTTCAAAACCCGTTTTAAATGCTCAATTTTTATTTTCTATCAACAAATTCGTAATTTTGAAAGCCTATATGTGTGAGTGATTTTTCCCATTTTTTAATCAGTGGACAACTGAGTCCCCACTCAAAAAGACACTTCAATCCCGGGCTCATAACTTGCTTCAAAATGGTTTCCGACTAAAAAATTTTTACGGATTCGCGCGCTAGGCTTAGAGTCGGTCGGGGTCGTTTCGGCGCGACCAGTTCGGCGCGATTTTTTCGGTGCCCACACAAAAAATTTATTTTGGCGCAGACGAATCATATTCAAGAAAAAAATATTTTAATTAAGATTATTTACTTCAATTCTATTTCCTAATGTTTTAGCATGCACCATCAAGACTTAAGTTGATCTTTTAAACATCCAAACAAGCTTTTTGTCAAAATACAATAGTAATAAATATCAAATATTAAACAAAAATAATCGATACGCGTCCATAACGCAGTTTTGAGCAATTTTTGAAAATTAAGGAAGAACGATTTTTTGTTTTAAGTAACCAACACCAAAGCCGGGTAGAATAACTGAGGAAAAGTTAGACATTTAGGGGTTCATTAGGCTTAGGCCGAACTAATATTTTTTGTGTGGGCGCCGAACTGGTCGCGCCGAAACGAGCGGCGCCGAAACGAGACCGCGCCGAAACGAGACCGCGCCGAAACGAGACCGCGCCGAAACGAGACCGCGCCGAAACGAGACCGCGCCGAAACGGTACGGCGCCGAAAAAACCGCGCCGAACTGATCGCGCCAAACTGGTCGCGCCAAAACGAGCGGATCCGCTTAGAGTTGAGTCGATTGAATATAATGCGTCCAATTCGGCGAGGTACACGTATTCCGAAAGTAAATTGACGCAACTTGAAGGCCGATGTACAGTGAGGGGAAGAAGGAAATGACCCACAGCACACCGACCAGCCAAATCTGACACAAGAATTGGACTTGGAATAAACATACATTACCATTGAACTGTGGTAGAAGTATGGCCTTAAGCTGAAGGGGTAACAAATGGCGACGAGCCGCTCACCAGTCAGCCTATTGAAGAGGACAAAAGCATATGAATAAGCTAATAAGAGTTATCGCAAAACGCCAGCCACCCAACGATGGTCAGAATGGAGCAGAATGTGAACCAACTGATTGAAGTGCCTTGTGATGAAGCGGGTGGACGAATAATGGGAAATGGAGGTAAACATTATCGCACATACTGGTGGCCTCGCAAAAGCCACTGAATGCCGTCCATCCATTGAAATGGCGTCTCCAAAGGCTGAATATGTCGAAGGAGACGCCGACAAAAATGAGGAGCAGATCGGAAACCGCTAAACTTGCCTTAATGAAGAAAGGTGAAAACTGTCTCTTACTCTAATTATAAAAACCCCATGTAGTAATCTTATTTGGTACTTTTGGTCGTTACTTATCATTATTTTTTTGACGGTTACGAGCATCCCTGATTCTAATGCACATAAAATCCTGTAATACCACAAAGCACAAGCAATTCCCCCCAGGGCTAGGAAAAAATTTGGAGGGGGGAATTGATCCATCTGAGCGCGGCGCTCATATGGCATTCCCATCTGAGCGCCAGGAGCGGCCCGGCGGTGCCGATAGGTGCCGCCGGGGAAATTTGAATTCCCCCCCCTCCCCCCTCCCCCCCCCCCCCTCCTCCTGGCTACGTCCTTGATCCCCCTCTCCTCCACCCCCCCCCCCCCCCCCACCCGCCGCTCAGTGAGTAAGCCCGGGCTTTTGTGAATGCTGTTGCAGGCGGATGTTTTCACTCTTTTTTTTTGTATCGCGGGGGTTGTCAGCCACCGGAGTATCTTCTAACTTGGTTATTTACCGCTTGCATGCTCATCCGATGTTAATTATCAACTATTCGACTCAGTACCAAAAAAGCCCGTCCGATCCTATTTTCACCAGTCAGTGCCCTCCACCGATCTAAAGAACCTTCAGTACTCACCAAGAAATAGTTGGTGTGGGAATGGAGAGACGGAGTACGGAAAATAACCTGATTAATGGTTGGAATTATAGTACAAAAGAAAGTATTGTGGTTAGCACTGACGAGAACAGTCAACAAATTGCCCATGAAGCCGAAAAGCCCAACAGCAGAGAAAATGCAGGTTAGGAGCAGACGACTCCACTCACCCCCACGGGTCCTATGCAAAAAAGGACTCACAAATCAGCTCAACCAAAGCGCATTTTAATTTTCAAAAATCTCAACGGTCTTTTGGCCAAAGATTCTGCAAGCAATTTGGCGAAATCGGACACATAGTTCTGAGCACAGAAGGGGCGCAGTGTGTGAATGAGGGCGTCCGGGTCGGGCTCAGACTGGGGCTGGGCAAAGAGTTCAGCAAAAAACTGTTTATTTTGTCGTACCTCAGCCATGAAAGTTCGATTCCCTCCGATCTCCAATAACTGATCGACCTGCTGACGCATTAATAAAACAAACAGCAAATGCAAACAAACCAACCATCCCATCCATTTGCGATGAGAGGAGAAATGAGAGGGAGCTGGGCGGCGAGGACCAGCTGAGTGGCGGGCAAACTGCAGCAGCAACAGAAGAGCCACTGCTTTGCGCGGAGATGTTCATCTCTAAAAGGAGAATATACGGTAAGTGAATGGACGAAGGAGTTGGATGTGCAGGGAAGAAATGGCTTACGGTAAGTGAATGGACGAAGGAGTTGGGAAATGGAGTACGGTAAGTGAATGGACGAAGGAGTTGGGAAATGGAGTACGGTAAGTAGATGGATGAAGGAGTTTGGAAATGTAGTACGGTAGTGAATGGGTGAAGGAGTTGAATGTGCAGGGAGGAAACGGGGTACGGTAAGTGAATGGACGGAGGAGTTGTTCAAATTGTCCAAAAAACGCAAACCCAACGCAAAAAGGCTACTACTATAAGCATAAAAATATGCAAAAACATAAATCCCAGCCCTAAATCATCATTCACATATTCTTCACTGCTGGCGTAAGGACAAGGCGAGCGACGATTTTCCAACAAGCTAATTGTTTTGCTTTCTGATATTCTCAATATTTCATTGATTGGATTGATTGACGAAGATTGGTCGATAATAATATAAATGGGTTAAGGAAAAACCAAAAATTCTTGGAGGATGTAATTCTGAGAAGAAAATGCTGCGGAAGCCATTAATACACGACCGCCGGCCACTTCCTTTGTTGGGAAAATGCATAATGGAATGGCATCAAATTCAGGCACAACCAACTCCCATCTCTGATGAGGAGAATCAAAGTCATGGGAATTTTTTTTGACTCGCTAAATGCAATTTCAGGAAATTGTGAATCTCCAAGCCATTCGGAAGCTGGCGAGAAAACCGCTTCCGGTCCGAATCCCCCCCGTCCGAATCCCACCCGGTCCGAATCCCCCCCAAGCCAAAAATGGTCCGAATCCCACCCGTCCGATTCCCACCCAAGCCAAAAATGGTCCGAATCCCCCCCAAGCCAAAAATGGTCCGAATCCCCCCGTCCGAATCCCCCAAAGCCAAAAATGGTCCGAATCCCCCCGTCCGAATCCCCCAAAGCCAAAAATGGTCCGAATCCCCCCCAAGCCAAAAATGGTCCGAATCCCCCCCAAGCCAAAAATGGTCCGAATCCCCCCGTCCGAATCCCCCAAAGCCAAAAATGGTCCGAATCCCCCCGTCCGAATCCCCCAAAGCCAAAAATGGTCCGAATCCCCCCCAAGTCAAAAATGGTCCGAATCCCCCCGTCCGAATCCCCCAAAGCCAAAAATGGTCCTTATCCCCCCAAGCCAAAAATGGTCCGAATTCCCCCCGTCCGAATCCCCCCAAGCCAAAAATGGTCCGAATCCCACCCGTCCGATTCCCACCCAAGCCAAAAATGGTCCGAATTCCCCCCGTCCGAATCCCCCAAAGCCAAAAATGGTCCGAATCCCCCCCAAGCCAAAAATGGTCCGAATCCCCCCGTCCGAATCCCCCAAAGCCAAAAATGGTCCGAATCCCCCAAAGCCAAAAATGGTCCGAATCCCCCCAAGCCAAAAATGGTCCGAATTCCCCCCGTCCGAATCCCCCCAAGCCAAAAATGGTCGAATCCCCCCCAAGCCAAAAATGGTCCGAATCCCCCCAAGCCAAAAATGGTCCGAATCCCCCCAAATTTTTTAAAAAGCTAAAATTTTTTTCTAACTTTTTCAAAGCCAATTAAATCAAAAAGTGTCCGAATCCCATTAAGCATAAAATGTTTCGAATCCCTCCAAATTTTAAAAAAGCCAAAATTTATTTCCCAATAATTGATGGCTTCATTTATTTGACTTTAAACTTTGCGATTAAAGTGGAATGGAAAATTAATTCGAAAAGGCTGGTGGAATCGAATAATAATTAATAAACAAAAAATCTCCTGATCTTGGAGGAATGAGGGCCAATAATCGTGATCGCTAAAAGTGGAATGAGAACTTCAAGAAAAATTCTCCGCATCGTTTTCATTCTGATCGTCCGTGTGTATCATTCCTAGCTTCTTCTGCCACCGGGAAGTCCAGGAGGTTTGGTTCAAGACGCTGTAATGCAAGAGAAAAGGCCTCAAGTTAAACATCTGTGGCTTTTTTAGAGCCCGTCCTGGACTTGGGTCCAGAATTTTTCAAAATAACGGGCTCTATTTTTTTGGGTTTTAAATGCATTTTTTAATCAAAATTTGCTTAAACTTTTAACCTGAATTTGCCAAATGGGTTGCTTCCATCGAGGCTTGACTTCTTGGCAAGGCTTCTTCACCCGTCCACGCACATTCCAGAGTCCCCATGGATATTTTTGCCGCTTAACAAGCGGAAATTCATATCTTGGCCCAACTTAAATTTATCAGTAATACATTTACTCAGTTCATTTTTTTACCCTGATTTAAATTGTTCACGTCCGGGTTTCGTGGTTCATTTGCCAACTCAGCAAAAGTATTACGTTTTGCCAACGTTACGTTTTGCCAACTGTATATTTTGCCAACTTACGTTTTGCCAACGTTAGGTTTCGTAGTGGCCGGGACGGTAGTGGCCCGGGACGGTAGTGGCCCGGGACGGTAGTGGCCGGGACGGTAGTGGCCGGGACGGTAGTGGCCGGGACGGTAACAGGGTTGCAACGGATCATCCGAAATCCGTTATCCGAAATCCGGTGTTTTTCTCAATCCGATATCCGAAATCCGATCCGACAAATTTTGGCAAATCCGATCCGAAATCCGGATAATTGTCCGATATGATTGAACACAAAAAAATGAACCAACGAGTAAAATATAATAGCATACCGAAGGGCTTATCAATAGGGTCGAGATTTCAAGTTTTAACATGTTTTTTTTTGCGAATAGGGAATCATGAGAGAAGCCCGGAAATGGCATTCATTTTGAAAAATTTTAAAATTAGAGCGAGTTTTTAGTTAATATAAATCAATATTTTGGCTTTTTGAGAATAAATCAATAATTCGCGATTTTTCCGTAATAAATCAATATTTTAAGCAATTTTCTTGAGAAAAATGCAATTTTTAAGCATTTTTTAGAAATTTCTTGAAGAAATTCAATATTTTTCCCCAAAATTTCGCAAGAAAAAAGCAATAAAACAAAATGTACCCCCTAAAAAGGGACGTTTTCTATTACCAAAAATCCACCCCAAAGATCGAAATTTTCCCTAAAATTTTTTTATTTGGTATTTTTATAAATAAACTTTTACATTTTTTTGACCAATTTTCTTAACAAATTCACATTAAAATTCAAACTTTTCTCGGCGGCGCCTATCGGCACCGCCGACCCCTCCCCCACCCCGCAAGCAGAATTCGCAAAAAAAATTTGTATTTTTGAAAAATAAAAATCGACAAAATTTTTAGTTAAACTTCAACAAAACTAAGAATCGACTTTTTTTTTTGGCTTGCCCCCCCCCTCTAAAAATTTTTCTGGTTACGGCCCTGGATGGGAAGTTAAACTTTTTCTTCATCATAATTTGCCCATTTGCGATTTTTCTTATTGAACTTGAGTGTTACAATGAATAAATTATCATTTCCCGGAAATCTTCTAAAAAAACACCAAAATTTCAGTTTTTTCCACTAAAAAATTTTTTCATCCGAAATCCGTTATCCGGTGTTTTTTCAAATCCGATATCCGATCCGACAAATTTTGGGTTATCCGATCCGAAATCTGTATCCGACTTTTCAATCCGTTGCAACCCTGGACGGTAATGACCCCTATTCCCACCACACCACAAACAAACTGCAGTTTTTTGCTCAAAAATTCCATTCTTAGTGGTGCATTTTTTATCCCGATTAATCCAGACCCTACCGGGATCGGGATTACGACTTTTCAAAAACCGGGGCCGGGATTCCATCGGGATAATCCCGCCCGGGATCCCGTCCTAATCTAGTTTTGCGGTGCTAATTTGCCGTCAGCACCCAATTTTCCCGATATTTTTTGCAGAGAAAAGTTGAATAAAATTGTAGAATAGAGCAATTAAATGTAAGCATGACGTAATATTAGCAGAACGTAACAAAATTTAAGGTGGCAAAAAGTAACATTTTTGCTTGGGAGGCAAAATGTAACGGTGGCAAAACGTATCGGAGGCAAAGACTTATTCAGGTTTTAAACTCAACCATATCGAACAAATAAAATGCCATTCGGAAGATCTAAGCTTTTTAAAATGAATTAAACCGTTTGGTTTTTTAAAAATGATATCTCATTTAGAGCTTTCAAATGATATCGTTTGTTCGATTTTGTTAAGTTTAAAACCTGAAATGTCTTGTATATTCGTTTTTGAGAAATTAAAAAGAACACTGCCGAAACGTCCTCTGCCGAAGAACCGTCCACTGCCGAAACGACTACTGACGACTCATCAGAGCGCCAATAAAATGACACTGACGCTCAGATGGGAAAGCCATTCCCCCCAAGGACGTAGCGCCAGGGGGGAGGGGGGGCGGGGGGGGAATCCCCCCCCCCCGAAATGAAATTTGAGAAAAAAAAAACAAGAGGGGGGACCCTATTGTTTTACACTTTTACAACTTTTTGATCAATCTTAACAAATTGCCATCAAAAATCAAAAAAATTTTCCCGGCGGCGCCTATCGGCACCGCTCCTGGCGCTCATATGGCTTTCCCATCTGAGCGCCGCGCTCAGATGGATCAATTCCCCCCTCCGAAATTTTTTTCTAGCTACGGTCCTCCTGGGGGCTTAAGGTATTTACCTTTTTTAAAAATTTGAATCTGCAGGCGCATAAACGAAAAGTACCAAAACAATAGAAAATTTGCTGAGTTGGCAAAATGTACAGTTGGCAAAAAGTAGGGTTACCGGGGGGAGGCCCTTTGTTTTGCAACATTCCTAATTTTTGGACGGAATGACGATTCGTTCCAGGCCGATTCGTTCCTTTTACCCCGATTCGTTCCCCTTAATAAAAATGAGACCCATTTCTGACCAAAAATCACTTTTGACAAAATTAGATTTTAATATTTATGTGCAACTACGATTGCGATTCAGAAATGAATAAATAAAATTTTTTAATTTTACCTTATAAAATAATAGTGCCTATTTCGGGATTTTTTCCCAATTTGAGGGGGTTTTTAAATTAGTTTTCAAAGTCTCTTAAAAGGTGTTTCTAGGGGTATTCGAGGGCGTAGAGTCCGAATTTAATCTTTATTTTTATCCCCGGGCGCGAATTCGACAATTTTTGTAAATGTTTAATTGACGTAATGTTTACAACTTAGCCAAAAAGGACAAAAGCATGCCAAAATGAATCACTCATTTCTGAGATCGCGAGGAGAAAAATCCTGGCGGAGTGTCAGCATTGCAGTTGAGCAAACGAAGTGTCAAACCCTAATATTGTGAAATAAAATTAACAGTATGCTGGGCTTTTTAATTTAAAAAACCGATTAGGTGTTGTCTGAAACCAATGAAATTCTAAAGGGTGCTGGAGACCTGGGCATTATTTCAAACAACCTTGTTGCTAAGCACCGATCTAAAGCCCTTTTCAGCAACATCGCATTTTGACAACCGATGGTTGAATTTTGGACTGCTACTAACGAACAAATCCTTTGACATTTTTCTCGTAGGTATTCGCCGAAGTTCCAACTAAAATAGTCATTACTTTATTTAAACAACAGAAATTAATGCCTAACTGGCATTAGTGCCAATCAAAAGGAAACGAAATGGCGGTCAATCATCAAGAGATCGAGTAAAAGAATATTTTTGTCAAAACTTTGCATTCATTTTTCTCGACACACCAAGCAACGAAATTCGAGGCTAGATACGGCGTCCCCCCCCCCCTTCTCGGGTAGAACACAAAAATTAGACCACAAGTTTTTTTAAATATTTTCAAGAATATTCTTTAAAAAAATGCAATACAACCAAAAATGCACACCCGAAAATCGACTTTTTGGCTTGCTCCCCCTCCTTCCCCCCCCCCTCTTTAGTTTTCCGAAAAAGGGAAATACTACTACTCACGAATGGAGATGCCATACTATCCAAAGTGTCATTCAAATCTACGTTTGCGACGCATTGATTCATTTCCAATTCTCTCGAGGACTTCCCGACATAATCGGGGAATTTCTGACGTATTTCAATAAATCTTAATTTTCGTTACCGTTTCTAATTTAACGTAAGAATGTACCGCTCACACGGAGCCAATTCGGCAGTTAAGTTCATCGTAGAATTTCGGTCGAATTGCTGGGTCTGGTGGAATTGAACCGGGAATTTTGGAACCTGTAAATGAAAAAATTCGATCCTAATCGTTGAGCGTAACGAAAAAAAGAGATTTACTTACTGTTGAACAAAATGTAAAATCAGCAACTGAATTTAAATAATCGGACAATTCGCTCAGAGAAAATTCCATTTGTTCGAGAACTGCAATAACATCCACAAAAGTAACCTCAGCAGTGACAGCTTTCACTTAAATAACTGTAAATTAGTAAGATCTTAATTTAATCAATTGTCCCATCCCTACCCGAAAAAATATAAACTATTGAGCGATTTCCCTCACCCCTAGATACGCCCTGCTTACATTCCACAAATCTCTTCATCTTTTTTGCCAAACAATCTATAAATTTTATAAGTAAATCATTAAGAACATGAAGTGAAGAGCTTTTTGTTGTAGAGAAACCCATATTTTTTGAGATTGAAGCTGTCGAAATTAAGACCGATTTGGAAGCAAAATTTTTATCGCAGAACATAAAGCAGTTGTTTCTTCCAGAAAAAGGCATAGCTAAAGAAAATAAAATAATATTTATGGGTTGGAATAAATTGAAGAATATGGAAATATGGTGTCTTTCATTGATCCCGAATTTTTTTTTCGGAATCTTTTTGCCTCAAACATTCAAACACATGCTCAAATCATTCAAAAAGACGTAACATTGCCAAAACGTACCGGAGGCAAAACGTACCATTTTTGCTGGGGAGGCAAAACGTAGTGTTACCTACCAATATTTTTATCCTAGAAAACACGCAGGTAATAGTTTAGTTTATAGCCCCCTTTTTAAAAAAAATACAATTTTTTTTTCCAAGTTGATAAAAAGGAGTTTTCCAGGGCTATTCAGGGACGTAGAATCCGAATATAAGCTCTGTTTCGACCGATTTCGAACCCCGGACCCGAATTCGAACAATTTATCAAAAATTCAAATTTTTTCAAAAATCAATTTTAGCCTAAAACTCATTCAAAAAGCATGAATTCGATCATTACTTGCCTTTTCGTTGTAATTTTGTGCTTTTTGAATGAGTTTTAGGCTAAAATTGATTTTTGAAAAAATTTGAATTTTTGATAAATTGTTCGAATTCGGGTCCGGGGTTCGAAATCGGTCGAAACAGAGCTTATATTCGGATTCTACGTCCCTGAATAGCCCTGGAAAACTCCTTTTTATCAACTTGGAAAAAAATTGTATTTTTTTTTAAAAGGGGGGCTATAAACTAAACTATTACCAACACGCATTTGAACTTGCTAAGATTTTTTTTCGTCGGGACCACAATTCTTAAAGATTGCCGATTTTTGACGGATCCGCTCAGTTCGGCGCGATCAGTCAAGAAAGCAAACCAAACAAGATTGGTATCATTCAAAAGCTCTCAGTATGCTGAACCTTTGATCAAGCTAAAGCTAACCGATTCGTTTTTTCGAAAAAAAGTTATAGCTTAAAACGTGTGAAAATTTTTCGTGACAGTTTTTGCCACCATTACATTTTGCCACCGTTACATTTTGCCACCCCAGCAAAAATGTTACGTTTTGCCTCCCCTGCAAAAACTATTCTTCAATTTTATTCATATTTTGACATTCATAACTTTTCTAACTTTTATATTAAATTTATTGGGTGGAGGACGTGGGTTCGAGTCCCACCCGGGGTTACCATTTTGCCTATTCTTTACTAAAGATTAGCGGCCTGATTATACGATTTGGAGCAAGATGAGAACAGCCAAAATGTGGACCCGGATGAGGATGAAGAAGCTGCCTAACAAGTTAAATGCGAAAAAGGCACAACGACGAGCGGAGCATTAGCTACTGCTTACCCCCGCCTCTCTAAAAGTAAAGCAGAATTTCAAAAAAAAATTGATGTTGGATGAGGCAATTGAATTCAACATGCTGATGCCGGTCCCGTGCAACCCTAGTACTATTCCAACTGCATAGTACACTGGTCACAATTTACACCTTTGTCAGTCGCAATAAACCTTTCTTTTATATATATGTCGGGTGGCATATTTCGTGGCAAAAAGTAATATTTTTGCTGAGTAGGCAAAATGTAATATTTTTGCTGAGGTGGCAAAATGTAATATTTTTGCTGAGTTGGCAAAATGTAATATTTTTGCTGAGTTGGCAAAAAGTAATATTTTTGCTGAGTAGGCAAAATGTAATATTTTTGCTGAGGTGGCAAAATGTAATATTTTTGCTGAGTTGGCAAAATGTAACATTTTTGCTGGGGTGGCAAAATGTAAGGTGGCAAAACGTAATGGTGGCAAAATGTAAGGTGGCAAAACGTACGGACACCATCAAGAATGCTTGGTTTGGTCAAATAAACAAAAAGTTATAACGTTTCAAACTTGTCGGCGCCGAACTGAGCCGCGCCGAAACGAACCCGACCGGATTTTTGAGCCTAAAATCTGATAGGTATGTATTTTGATTCCAATGTACTGATTTTGAAAAATTTTTGTTGGCATCACTCTTCTATTTGATATGCAACTGTGAATCGCCACATTGTTTTATTGTTAGACACAGCGGCTCAATTTTGGGGCTCTAGTTCGGAAATTCCTTAGAATTTGAAGAATTTTTGGGAAGCCAAACGAGAGAAAGTTAGAGAAAGAAAGGAAATTTGTTTAATTCTCTCGCACTCTCTATTTATTGGCACACATCTCGCTTTTTGAGCCGCTGTGTAGAACAATAAAATTTTATTGAATTTTTACCTTAGAAATGGATTTTTAGGTGCATATTTCGCTTATTTGAGTATTTTTGTGCCTATTTAAAGAAAATCTCGTGCATTTAGGCACATATTGGCATTCTACTTGCCTAAAAGCTAAATAGGATAATCGGTTATGAACCCGTAAATAAATACCATGTATGAAGCATATACAAACGAAGAAATTGTTTTTAAGTTACCTATCGAAGCGTCATCTATCACATGCTATGGTTTGCATTGCACTATTTAAATATAACAAGAAATTACTATTCGATTTATTAACGTTATTATTTGGAAAATTGTTCGAATCGGGTTTGAGAGATCCATATTCGCATTCTACGCCCTTGATAACCCCAGAAACAAACTTTTCCTACTTCAAAATGCGGGGGGCAGCAGCCCCCCCCCCCGAAAAAATATTCTGGCTACGTGCCTGGGGACCAGCTTTAGTAAATCAATAACTTTTTCTTGTTTGTATCTCAATTTTAGCTTCAAAAGAAAAACTATTCATCGGCTCGAGACAGGGACATCTCATAACATGCAATCAGGCTGTAGAAGGTAATAAATAACATTGATTTTTGGTACTGCTGGGGGGGTGCGTTTTTTGGATAACAAAAATTTTAAATTAATTGTGCTAAAATTCCCAGACTAGAACAACCGTTTCTTTTGTTATACAATTATAGTTCAAGGCACTTCCAAACATCATTATGAATACCAAGTCTGCCGTACTTTTGAGAGACGACCGATAGTCGAACTGCAAGTGGTGGAGTCTCATGATTTAATTCTTTGTTTGACGGATTCACATTTGTCAGTTCACGATGCCATTGAACCTTACAAGTACTCTTAAGTATATGCATCTGTCTATTCTCGTTTTTCAGGACTTTATACCTCTTCACAAAATATAAGACGATTTCGGCATTTTCTTACTTTCTGGTCGAGGTAACAAAATTCCGCTTCTGAAATGTTTTTTTAGAAAATACCAGAGATTAGACTCAATTGTTTTGCAAAATTATCATATATTTTTTCCGGCGGCGCCAATTGGAACCGCCTATCAGGGGCGTAGCCAGGAAAAAATTTCGGAGGGGGGAATTGATCCATCTGAGCGCGGCGCTCAAACAATCCCATTTGAGCGCCAGGAACGGCCCGGCGGTGCCGATAGTAGAGCCCGGTAAAAAAAAATTTCCGGGAACGGGAACGGGGTTTTCAAAAAGAACGGGACGGGAATCCCGAACGGGAATCCCGTCTTTTTCCCGTTCCCGTAGAAATCCCGAATTTTCGAATTTTTTCCGATTTGCGAATTTTTCAAAATTCAAATTTTGAGAATTTCTTTTCTCGAGGTGGAGGGGGGGGGGGAGGGTCGGCGGTGCCGATAGGCGCCGCCGAGAAAATTTTACATTTTTTGCTCAATTTGATAAGAGATTTGCTACCAAAATCTTAAAAATACGGGAGTTTTTTTAAGCTTTTGAAATCTTAATTGATTCAGAAATCAGAAACCAACAGAATATGGCACATTTTGGGTGGGTTCGGCGGTGCCGATAGGCGCCGCCGTTAAAAAATTTTGAAATTTAAGCATTTTTGTGATGAAAATTGGTACAAAATTGTTAAATTTTTGAAAACATTTCGCCAAGAAAAATAAACGGGAACGGGAAAAATACTGAAATAAAATTTCCGGGAACGGGAACGGGGTTTTCAAAAAGAACGGGACGGGAATCCCGAACGGGAATCCCGTCTTTTTCCCGTTCCCGTAAAAAATCCCGCCCGGCGAAAAAGACGGGAACGGGACCGGGATTCCCGTACTTTTCCCGCGGGAATCCCGTTCCCGCCGGGCTCTAGCCGATAGGCGCCGCCGGGAATTTTTGATGGCAATTGTTAAGAAAATTGATCAAAAAGATGTAAAAGTGCAAAACAAAAGGGTCCCCCCTCTTGTTTTTTTTTCTTCAAATTTCATTTCGGGGGGGGGGGGAATTCCCCTGATTCCCCCCCCCTGGATACGCCAGTGCCGCCTATCGACAGAAGCAGGATTCTCAAATTGTATTTTTGAAAAATCGAAATCGGCAAAATTTCGAAATTTTTTAAACAAAAATGTTAAAATTTCTAAAAATTGGTTCGGGTATGCAATAAAACCCAAAAATTCACGACTTTTTTTTGGCGGCCACACATTATAGTATTTGATTCATTTTCACAGGACAAAATTCTGGTTGCAATTTCTGTGAGAAAGCGTCTGTACATTTTCAAATGGGTGGCGAGTGAGCTTTGCGAGGTCGACACTTTCGTGCCCATAAATCTGCAAGAAAATGCCCAAGTTATTGTTTGGTAGTTAGTTCTCTTTTCCTTTGACAGTGTTGTCTTTTATCTTAAGGTGTGAACCGAATATTTTGATTTTGGCAGTTAAAGGCGCATGCCAATTCTGGAACATTGAGCTGCTACATAAAAATGAATTTATTGATGAAAAGGTAATTAAATGCGCAAATTTCGGGGTGGTTGAGTCCGGGGCCTTCTCTCCCTATGCGGGGATTTACGACCACAATCAATCAAATTTCAGCCGTTTTTTAATTTAATGTTTGAGGATTTCGAACCGGCCAAAAGGCCAAGACTGCTGGAACTCATTCGGACCGGGTCGAGTGAGTCTGCTCCGTTGGTTGTATTTCTGCTCAAAAAAACTATTGTGGGAATTTGTCGAGAAGGCAGCGTAGTTGACTTTTATGAGCCAAAGACGGGAAAGATAACCAATGATTTTAGCAGTTGCAAATTTTCTGACCAAGTGCTTTCTTTAGGTAAATTCTAACATCAGAAGGCTCAGAACCAGTGTAATGGCCTCCAGAAAAACTTAATTGCTTAATGCTTTAATGGACGAGTCAAACATTTTCCGGCGTCGATGTTCCCCCCCCCCCCTAAATAATGGCGCTGGGCCTTTAATGACTACTTTTATAACATTTTAGTAAAGTTGTCGCGTTTAGTATACCATCATCCTTATTTGGTTGGAATATTGCCCAAAAACCTGCTAGAGGTCCGGTCAGTTAACCCTCCGATGTTAATTCAGAAGATACCGTTGCCGAAGGTTTCAATACTATGTCTGGGCAGCAGGTTAACTCTCTAAAAATTAATGGACAATTAAAATGTTTTAGAGGAACCGGTCAGTGTAATTTTTAGCATTAATTGCTGTGAATTGTTTAGTCTATGCCGCCAATGAGTCTCAAATATGGAAACTCTGTTCTGAAACTCGCATTCAGAAAAACATTCGATTTTTGATCGAAGAGAAGCAATTCGAGTTGGCTGCTCAGCTTTCTGTGTGAAAATAATTTTTCAAGGAAGTAGGTATTTTGGCAATTAAGGCATCGTCGACACAACAAATAGCGATTCAACGACAGTTGGCAACAAAATATTTTTTTGAGCGAAAATTCTCGAAGTGTTTTGAAATACACACCGAATTGAAGACTGGTAGGCTCGATTATTGAATTTAAGTCAAACAAACAACATCTAGATGTTCTGTTGGTCCTGAACCTGTTCCCATTTTTCATCCCGGAGAAATATGTCGCAGTGCTGACCCGGTACCCCCAAGCTGAATTGCAAACATTCGAAGTTTCGTTGGAAAACATAGCGGAAAATGAGAGAAAATTTGCAACGCAAGCGCTTATTCAGTATCTTGTTGCGGTAAAATTGACAACACCCTATAAATATGTTGTTATTCAAAAGTTCTCGGAGAACGTTAAACAAAAAAGTGCACCGAAGTTTTAGATGTGTGTTTAGAAATGAATAAGCAAACCCCCCCCCCCCCCCTCATTTAAACACACACGTACCCAAAATTTTTTTGAGAAAAATCATAGAGGGACTCTTTGGTTTCAATAAGGGCTCTGTACGCAAAATGCAAGTTAACGAATGTGGAGTCGTCGGGAGGAGTCAAAATATTTATATTGTATATTGGTGGATTTTGAGCTCTGTCTGCGGTTGATGTTGTAGGCTAAGTGCACGCGCACAATTTCATGTTTTGGGCTTTATTTGTCTGAGAGCTTTGGGAGTGCTACAACATATTTAAGGGTTTAGGAAAACCATATATTGCACATCAATGTTTTTACTAAATTAATAATTTAGCGCCGAGCTGAACAAATTGCATTGGTTAATCAGCATTATTTGGATTATAATAGCGGAAATAAGGCCAGAACTTTATGTACAAATGAGTTGAAAAGGCATGAGGCTTCGCTGGAGTTGATTGACACAGTATTGCTTAAATGCTACATTAAGGTTTGTTTTGATTGGGAAGGTCATGCTGTTTTGTGGACTTAAATCAACCTTGTGTGTTTTTAACATGAAATCAGGCGAACCCATCAATGGCGAAATCATTGTTACGCACGAAGAATTGCTGCTGTATTGTGTCGGAAGCAGAAAAGGACCTAAATCAGTATGGGTTGTTCGAAGAGTTGCTAATACTTTACGAGAAGAAGAAGATGTACAGAAAATGTGAGTTTTGACTGTCTTTCTGTCTTTATTCTACACTTTATAGATCTTGAACTGCTCCAACGGGAGGTCAAAAAACACGAGTCCTTCGGTATTAAAGACATTGCAAATTTTCTTCGACGCTTGAAACGTGACCAAATTTCCTTGGTTTTGGAATTCTCAGCTCCAATTTTGTTTGAAAGTGTTGAACTTGGTGTTCAGGTTTTTAATCATAACTAATCTTATCATTCGTGTAAACGTTTTTTGTTTGAGATATTCACTTCATCGACGGATGACCGAGAAACGGATTTAAAGCAAAGGGCTGAAAATGATCCGAGGGTGAAATTTGATCGGGAGATGGTGCTGCAATTTTTGAAGAAAGAGTGCGTACAGGCCGTCATTCCCTACTTGGTTAGTAGTTAGTTTTGAGTCTGAAATGAAAAATAATTTTGAAAATAAATCGCTAGGAACACGTAATTTACAAATGGAACGATGAGAGACCACGATTTCATGAGGAATTGTTGGAGCAGTACGTTATGCAAAGTAGGAGATTACTCGGCCAGTATATGCAATCAATCGCTTCGTCTTCATTTGTTGGCATTAAATATGACGACGATGAATTGTCAATATTGAGGAAGAAATTGCAAAAATTTTTAGAGATTGATCCGTATTATTCCGTTGAGAATGCAAGCAACCTTATCGGTGATGATGAAAGTGCGTTTATCTTTCTAACAAATATCATAGATTTAATTATAGATCTGATGGAGGAAAGCGCCATTATAATGGGAAGATTGGGCCAACATTTGGACGTATTGAAGATTTACACTGAGATTCTGATGGATTTTAATGGTGCCGAGCGACACTGCCAGACATATTACGATGAGAAAAATGCATCGACTCACAATGTAAAAAATATTAACGACAAGTCTCATTTGAGCTTAAGATTTTCTTCGACCTGTTCCATTATTACATAACCGGTGCAATGCCTAAGGAAAAAAGGATCGAAACTGAACTTCGGCGAAAACCGAACATTACGGAGGCACTGAAACTGTTCAAGAGACACCCGACAAAAATTAACACAGGCAAGTGGAGGGAAAGCACACTCTTTCATGGTCAAATTTGTTTCAAGTGGGCGCATTTGCGATTATTCCGCCATCGACTCTGTTCAACCGAATATGCGAAGCGTTAAAAGCGTTATTCGAGACATCGAACAATCAGCTAGCTTCTGTACGTTTTACATTCGCTTCTAAACAATCTATCTTTTAAACAATTCAGACGAATCTGATCGTCTCGCTCACGAATTTGCTGATTCAACGGAATAAGAAACGTCTAAAAGAATTGAAACGTCAGCGAATTTCGATCACGGAAAGTGCAGAGTGTTCACTTTGCAAAAAGAGGATAATGAACAGGTTGGTTTATCCCAGGAAAATCGGCTTATTCTGTATTTGAGATTGTTTTTAAGTGCATTCATCCGGAACCGCGATCACTCATTCTCACACTTTTTTTGCTACAAAAATAGGATGGAAAAAAATGAAAGAAAAGAAGGTGGCCAAGTTCGTCGTAGTTGAATGATTATTTTTCAGACAAATAAATTAATAACATATAATGCGTTGATCTATTTGGTTTGCTCCATTTTTTTATTTGTTTTTTTTTCTTTGTTTTAAAAAAAGTGGGGTGACGACGGCCTTTATTTTCGATGTTAGAAAGTGATGGATTTATTACGCCGACAGTTCTGGAGCAGGTTTTACTTTAGACGCCTTCCTGTGTATCGTGTCATTTTTCAGCGGAGAGTTGAGGAAATCGTTGTCAAACAAAAGCGAGAATGGACACGAACGCATGGCATGCACTTGCAGAACAAAAGCCATGTTGACTACATACTGGCATGCTTAGAGGGGTTGCCGAAATCATATTCGGCAGGTTCAAATAAATTTTACTGATGCAAAGTCTAGTTAAGGGTATGGACGCAAGCAGGAGTTGGTTTTGCTACTGGGGCCTTCACGGTGCACTTTTACCAATCTTGATCCCTAAACGTTCTTTTGCAGCTCTTCGGCTGCTCGGCCACAAACCTGGGAAGGCTCTGCAAAACGGGTGACCCAACTGGGAAAGTTGTATCTTTCATGGCACAGATTTAGAATTGTTTCTTTTCTTGCATCGTGTCAGACTGAGGACGGCGGTTACGGAGGTTTTAAATGTTTGTTTTCCCATTAATGGGTGGCTTTTCGTACTAAGGGGGCCCCGGCCAAATGGCTCATCTGGCTACAACTTACGCATCCGTTTGTTTATCGTCCTGGTTCTGATTATGGCATATTTGGCGGTAAACCCCTCAGGTTATGTCGTTGATTACCATTGGAACCGACGAAGCGTTGTCTTCAATCAATCTGAAGACCCTCAACTTTTTCATTCATTCCATGCGACAGCCAAATGGAAGCTTTACCATTCATAAGGGAGGAGAAAGCGACGTTAGGTAATAGGAAGCCGTGTGGTTTATCTTATCTTGCTGAATTTGGTTAGAGCTGTGTATTGTGCACTTGCTGTCGCGAACATTTGCGGATTGCCGGTACAGGATCAGCTTTTTGAGGAGACCGCCTCTTGGCTGACGCGTTGTCAAGTGAGTGAATACGGCGGCTGGGAGGGTACGTAGTGTCAATTAACATGTTTTAAGAGAAATATTTTTATATCCGGGATGTCATTCTAGGGTATTTATTCCCCCTTAAAATACCCCTCCCCCTCTCTTGAAATACTATACTAACTTCAAAATCAAGACGTACGAGGGTGGTTTTGGAGGCGAGCCGAATTGTGAGGCACACAGCGGTTACACTTTTTGCGGATTGGCGGGGCTCGCCCTGCTTCGCAAGCTCCATTTGGTGAACATTGACGCGGCGCTCAAATGGCTTGTAAATCGTCAAATGACTTTCGAAGGCGGGTTTCAGGTAGGTCGGGATTTAATCGGTTCATAACTTCAGTGTTTGTAAGGGTCGTGCCAATAAACTCGTGGATGGTTGTTATTCATATTGGAATGCGGCTTGTTTCTCCGCTTGGGAATGCTTTGACCCGGACCAAACTAAGCCATTCCGGAAGCTTTTTGACACAGCGGCATTGCAGTCTTATGTGCTGGAGGCGTGCCAAGCGCCTTCAGGAGGTCTGAGAGACAAACCAGACAAGCGAGTATTTAAAACCTTGATTTTACAAAGTGCATTATTGCAGAAATCCGGACCTCTACCACACTTGCTACACACTCTCGGGACTTTCGACTTCTCAGTTTTATTCCTCAACAAAGGACGAAGTTTTAGGCGGAAAACGAAATATCGTTGTTGGTTGAGTCGAATCTTTTAAAATGTTATTTTCTGCCTTTAGGAAACTGTGCACCCAATCTACAATATTCACATCGATGCTTATGCTAGGGCGCTGCGATATTTCGAATCATAATTAAATCACAGAATTCTGCGATTGGAAAACAGAGAAAATGAAAGATAGGGTTAAGCAAACAAATTGGAAATTGAGGGAACACAGGGGATAAAACAAACAAATTCTACTCTCACAAATCCAATTGTTTTGTTTGTTAATGAGTCGTTGCCGGTAGATAAAGTCACTGGAAGAAAGCGGAGGAGGGTTGGACAGTGGGGGTGGGGGTGGGGGCGGGGCGGGTCGGGTACACAATGTCGAGATAGAAATACGTCTCCTCTTCTGTGATGATCTCAGCATTTGTTTTAAAATAATCCACTGTAAGCCAACCACGAGATGAAGAACGGAAGCCCAGACAGGTTTTGTCGATTGGGGGAGGGAATGACCCTAACAAGCAAATTTCCCAAAGTTATTTCGACTCGTCACGTTTTGAAACCGAATGGGGACTTCAGAAGGGACAAAGTCAAGCCTTTAACGCATTGTGACCGATTCCATGGTTTCCTGTTATGTCAACATCATTCAGTGCGATGGCAGGGGCGGACCTACATCGTAGCCCCAACATGAACACTGGTGTTCATCGACTGCAACCATCCAATTCCTACCGCCATACTCAAAATGCTTCACAACAAATGCTGCTTCGACCTTATCGAGAGTATGCAAATAAGCCATTCACAAAGGTAGGACGCCGGTCGGTTGCCTCATAAGGGAAAAAGTTGTAATCGGTCCCCAATGAATAGAATAATTTGTTTTAATTTCTAGCAAGTCGACCAGCTTCTTTATGAACTTCCGCAGCAGAGCAAATTTTCAATTAACTCGCTTTGTCAACCGCCGGAATTTCTGAAAGTGTTTAGCGATGCGCGCTGTGTAGTGGGCGAAAAAGCAGTCTTTGATTGTGTTCTTTTGGGTTCTCCACGACCGAGAGTATTCTCTTAAAGATGCTTTTGTTTGCCCCAAATAGATCGATTTAAATCTAATAAAACAAACGCTAAGTAGACCCTGAATTTATGGCTTTAGGTCTGTTGGCTGTTTAACGATGAGAAAAGGATGTTTGACGACGTTTTTCTGGAGGATACTTCAGGTGATGGTTTCTTGGGGGTGGGGGGTAGGATGAAACGCAAATTAGTCTTCTACCTTGTCATTTAAATAATAAATTTTATGATAGAGCAAAATGCGCTGCCCCACATAATGTCGAAGCCACGAAATGTCGAAGAACCATAAAATTTTGTCGATAGTTTTGGCTAGGGGTATACAACGGTGTAGAATCCGAATCTGACCTCCATTTCGACTAATTTCGAACCTCGGACCCGGATCCGAACTTTTTTTTCGAAAAATCAAAAATGTTCACAAATTAATTTTGCTCTCAAAATCGTTCTCATACAGCATGAATTCGGATCCGGGATTCAGAATTGTGCGGAATGGAAATCCGATTCGGGTTCTACGGCCTCGAAAACCACTAGATAAACTATTTTGATTTTTCGTAAAAAAGTTCGAATCCGGGTCCGGGGTTCGAAATGGAGGTCAGATTCGGATTCTACGCCGTTGTATACTCCCAAATATGACTGGTGCCTTCCCGTCCTGTCGGTGAAGTATCGGCGCACCTATTTTTTTTTTGTTCAGATATTTGCCGTTGTACGATAAAACGGGTTCGACCTTACCACTACGGTAACCTTTCTGTGGATCCATTGGTAAAAGAACTTTATTTTTAAGGAATATATGCGGTTGGTTTGCTCTATAGCTCCATAAACTTTGATTGAATGCTGCGTTTATGATAAGATTTTGGCCGAGAATGAAGTGGGCAGGGCGATCACAACAGCAACTCTATTGCCGATTGTTTGTGACAAATGTTGAAATTTCCTTACTTGCTGTGTTGGTAGTCTCGGACGGAGCTTTTTTCCTATTGCTGTTTACCGGACTTTGGGGTAAAATTCTGCAGAAATCTTAACAAAATGTTTTCCTAAGTGTTGGGGGGGGGGGGCTCGTTCCTAAGCCGAGGTCGAGTGTAAAGCACTTAACACATTTTGAGAGAGGTTGATAATATAATCAGAACATTGTATCCATATTCTTTTTATGAAAATTTAGTGGGATCCACTAGCTGACTTATATGCTGTTGCATTATATTATTAGCAATAAGGGTCATATTTAGCGTCCAAGTTTTACCTAACAATAATTGTATAACGTGATTATTTAACAAAAAATTTTCTGCCCTCAAGTAATTCGACAATTGAATCGAAATTTATTAAGAGAATAATCATACACAATGAAGTTGAATTCCTTTTTGTTTGTCCTGACGTGGTTGGGTGTTTTGAATTGTCGGGGCGTAAAAATAATTCTTCGAAAATTCAGTACTAAAAATGTATTGGTGTCGGTACCCCGCAATTCGGCGCGCACGATTCGGCGCCGACGAGTTTTTCGTTATAACTTTGTTCAAAGTCAATCAAACCAAAAATTCTTGGTATCATTCGAAAGCATGCAATAAGTAGAAGCTTACAAAAGCAAAAGCTAAGCGATTCGGCTTAAACAAAGAAAGTTATGACGCCACCACGACAAAAAATGGCAATTTCGCAGGTTTTAAACCTATAACCTTTCTTTGATTAAGTCGAATCGCTTAGATTTTGACTTTGTAAGCTTCTAATGCTTTCGAATAATACCAAGAATGTTTGGCTTGGTTGACTTTGAACAAAGTTATAACGAAAAACTCGTCGGCGCCGAATCGTCCCGCGCCAAATCGTGGTGCTCTGATTGGTATAAACAGTAAATACCCAACTCGCTACTCCCCAACTCGCTACTTTTTTCAAGCTTTTTTGCTCATAACTTTTTCAAAGTCAACCAAATCAAAGATTTTTGATATCATTCGAAAGCTTACAATTAGTAGAAGCTATCAAAAGCAAAAGCTAAGCGATTGGATAATTTTCAAAAAAGTTATGACCAATAAAGCTTAAAATTTTTTCTTTAGCCGCTTAGCTTTTGCTTTGATAGCTTCTACTAATTGTAAGCTTTCGAATGATATCAAAAATCTTTGATTTGGTTGACTTTGAAAAAAGTTATGAGCAAAAAAGCTTGAAAAAAGTAGCGAGTTGGGGAGTAGCGAGTTGGCAGGCGCCGTAATACCGTACCGTGCCGAACACTAGTGCCAATCTTATAAAAGTTAAATGTCCTTATTTGAGGCTTCCATCCTTATTTCGTCCTTATTTTACGAATTTTGTAAAGATTTTTATAATATTTTGACCCAATATTCAAAATAAGAAAATTTTGAAGAGAATTTTTGAATTATATTTAAATCCAGCCCCCTCACAAACGAAAACTTGGGCGAACCTGCCGTTTTTGGTCAAATTTTATTAACAAAAATTGTTAAAATCTTCAAAAAAAATTTTCCCGGCACCGGCCTCTCCCATTCTTAAACCTTTCAAAAAAGTACCATATTTTTAAATTTTGGTTGCAAATCTCTTAACAAAATGAGTCAGAAATTCAAAATTTTCTCGGCGGCGCCTATCGGCACCGCCGACCCTCCCCCCACCCCTACTAAAGCAGAATTTGCCGAAAAAAATTGCATTTTTGAAAATCGAAAATCGGCAAAATTTTCGAAAATCCATGGGAACAATTTCAAACCCCCAAATGTTGAAAAAAAATTATTGAAATCGAGAAATATGGTTTAAAAACTCACATTTCATGCAGAAAATAGAAATATATTGCGTTTATTGACTAAAGTGCCCTTATTTTTACAAGCAAAATGCCAGCAAAATCTTATTTTTGAGCTTCACTGTCCTTATTTTGAAAAATTTTCGATGGCATCCCTGACAGTGACTGATTTCGACAGCGGCTGAATTCGACAGTGAACGAATTCGACAGTGACTGATTTCGACAGTGAACTATTTCGCCTCCTTTTGCTCTTTTTCAGACTTTTTCGACAGTGATGGATTTCGACATTGGACGATTTCGACTAAATATTTTCACCATCTCATTAACCTTTTTCAGCTTCTTCGACAGAGTGGATTTCGACAGTACTTCGAAATTTAAAAAAAGACATAACTCTTGGCTAACCTAAAGCTACTTTTAAATGGATAATATTTAAAGTCAAAGTGTAAGCGCATGAACGAAGCAATCCGAGCGGGTTGCGATTCTGAAAATGAGCAAAGATAGTCGTTAAATTTTTACACTCTTCAAACAGCTTTAACTCGTCTCAGAATTGTTGTCCACATAATTCTAACATGTCTATTTGTCTTGATGAGAGGAGTCGGTCGATTGATAATTACAGGAAAACTTTTGGGTTATTTGATTTTTACAATTTTTCCCGGATGAGTTCATAGTGCAAAAAAGAGGATCGAAGACGAAGGAGCAAGAGCCAGGCGGTAGCGGGACTCGACTCCCGTGAGCAATACGGGATTCGCACCCACGGTGATTTTAACTCCCGTTTTCGCTCCCGGAAATTAACCAGGCTCTTTGTAGGAACACAGGATCATCGAGCACCGGCTCTTATGCACTTTGCCCCCCATGATTTTTTTTGTTGTTGCCAAAACACTGAAAAAAATGTTTTAATGGTAATCGAGGGTGTAGAATCCGAATCTGGCATCCATTTCGACCGATTTCGAACCCCGGACCCGAATTCGAACAAATTTTCGAATTTTTTCAAAATTCACATTTATTGCTCAAAATCGATTCAAATGCACAAAATCCTTTTAAATGAGTACCTAGGCAACAGCAATATTAAACACGCTCACATGGGTACAAAACACTCACTTGTGACCAAAAATTATAAAACACAACATTATGATCGCCGAAATGTTTACGCCACAAAAATTTGAATCGATTTTGAGCAATAAATGTGGATTTTGAAAAAAAAAATGAATTTTCGAAAATTTGTTCGAATTCGGGTCCGGGGTTCGAAATCGGTCGAAATGGATGTCAGATTCGGATTCTACACCCTCGATTACTATTAAAAACATTTTTTTCAGTGTTTTAGCAAAAAAAAAATCATGGGGGGCAAAGTGCATAAGAGCCTCGAGCACCTGCTGCCGGCATTAAAGGACCATAAAACTTGAGAAAGGCCATGTTCATTGAAATGAGGTGGTGAAAATAGTTAACTGTCGAAATCGTCCAATGTCGAAATCCATCACTGTCGAAAAAGTCTGAAAAAGAGCAAAAGGAGGCGAAATAGTTCACTGTCGAAATCAGTCACTGTCGAATTCGTTCACTGTCGAAATCCACTGTCGAATTCAGCCGCTGTCGAAATCAGCGTGTCCGGTAATTCCAACAGTAAGTAATTTCGACAGTGGGTAATTTCGACAGTAAAATTCGACAGTGGTCATTTTCGACAGTGGATAATTTCGACAGTGAACTATTTTTTTTTATTTCACCGTTTTTCACCACTTCCGACAGTACCACTTCCGACAGTGAGTACTTTCGACAACGGGTAATTTCGACAGTCAACTATTCTTCCAACTTTGACTGTTTTAATGGGTAATTTCGACAGTAATCATAAATTTTAAAAACATATTTTTAAATACAAATCAAAATCATGTTCGGTATTTTCGACAGTACAGAAAAAGATATAGTGCATATTGCAGTATTTGTTTGCAAATTCACATTGAGATGCTGCTGGTTGACCTCTACTCGTTTGTTATCTCGAGAATTTTGCATAAATGGGTTTTTCTTATCTGGTATTTGACCAGCAATGTGAATAATAAGGTTCTGAACATAGTCATTTGCCTTTTTGCCCGAGTGAAATGGCTCTTGTGCGTTTCAATGAAACAAAATCCAATCGTGGACGAATTTTGCTTTCCTACCAATCCTTTGAATACTGCTTTGAGAACGAATCTCGAATGGAGGAAGGGTGGGAATATTGGAGATGCCCAAGGCGGCCGCCATATTGCCCAGGGCTTGCCAGTATCCAAATTCCATGGCAACTTGCTGAGGACGGGACTCGTTTCAAAATGGGGCGTGTGACAGCAGTCCATAATCATCCACCAATCATTGGCCAATATGATGTAGTTTAACAATCATAAAATTATTTAAAATTAATTAAATAGATAAGAAATGCAAATGTGCGCATTCGTGATAAAGCTCAAAGCGATTTTCCAACTGCCAGTCGCAATATTGTCAGAACAGTTAGATCAAATCTTCCAGTGGATGTTCGAATTAATGCTCCAAGCACAAGCAATATGCAACGAAATTACACAAATGCTAAGAGAAGATATCAGGAAGAAGTTAGTAATTCAATAATAATGTAAATAAATTAGTTTGTAAGGTTGGTGATGTTTTTGAGTCTTGTCCGCGCGGCTTTGCACAGTTGTACACAATGAGCGCCATTATCGACCATTGCGCTGTTCCATGTGTTTATGGAGTTCTGCCAAATAAGGAGAGAGCAACTTATGTGCATTTTTTTGAGTCGATAAGGCGTAGCATTGGGAACAATTGGAACCCTATGCGAATAATGAGTGACTTCGAAACTGCAGCAATTGATGCAGCAGATGCCATTTTTCCAAATTCAGCAAAAAGTGGCTGCCTTTTTCATTACGGCCAGGCTTTATACAGGCGTGTCCAACGTCTACCGAACTTGCACACACAATATCTCCAGGATGCCGAATTTCAAAGGAGCATTCGATCTTTACAGGTAATTTGGAAAAAGGAAAAATACCTGTGCTTTGATGTCAACATTAGAGCCAACTGTTGAGCTGAGGGGTAGGAAATATTAAAATGGTTCCTTAGTTCCATTACTATTAAGAACTTATCCTTTACTTCGTCAATACGTGGCTTGGTCCACGTCACATTATCGAAAACGAGGAACCGCTTCATGATCCGCATGGGCAAAACATGGGGGGTGTTGCAGATGGATGGATTCGTGGTCGTATTGAGGCGATGAATTTAGGTGTCTTTTGTTTTTTAACCTCACAAATGGAAATTTTAAAAAATATCAAAAATATTTAAGGACACCGAGACGCGCTTTTTCCTATACCACTATGGAATATGGTTGACAGGGTAGCTCAAGGCCTTTCCCGCACCAATAATAGCCTCGAATGCTGGCACGGCGTGTGGAACGTTCACCTTAGGGTAAATCAACGACTGAGTTCTTTTGTACGAAAATTGTTAGAGGAAGATGGAATGTGGGAGGATAGATTAGCCGATTTTCATGCGGCGCCAGCAGATGGCATTCGTGGTCCTCATCAAATTCGAAAAGGGAAATATGTTCGTCAAGACAACAATTTGACTGCTCTTCTCGCGGATTTTAACAACCGTGAACCGCTTGCCTACCTCCGCGCCGTTTCCTACCATTATGATTACTGTCGAAATTACCCATTAAAACAGTCAAAGTTGGAAGAATAGTTGACTGTCGAAATTACCCGTTGTCGAAAGTACTCACTGTCGGAAGTGGTACTGTCGGAAGTGGTGAAAAACGGTGAAATAAAAAAAATCGCTCACTGTCGAAATTATCCACTGTCGAAAATGACCACTGTCGAATTTTACTGTCGAAATTACTTACTGTCGGAATTACCTAGCACCGAAATCAGTCACTGTCGAGTTTTCCTGGCACCATTTGAACCATCTGAGCGGGCGCTCAAATGGTTTCCCATTTGAGCGCCGAGGTATTTTAAGAAATTTTCAAAAAAAATGCAAAAATGACGCGCTATGTTCATAGAATTTCGTGCCTTTTCTTTTTCTTGCCTAAAAGGTGCAGCCCTACTGATTGATAATTTTAACTCTTTTTCGCACCTATTTTTGTTTATGAACCCGTGTTTTTCCCGAGACAGGTTTGACTGTAAAACCGTGCCCGTTTGTAAGGCTTTCTCTTGAAAATATGAGCATTGTATGCCCGTCACATCCGGGAGCGGATTTAGTTGAAGATTCAAGGACCGGAGATTTAATCTGCACACGTTGTGGATTGGCTGCTGTAACAATCAATGACGGGTCTTCATCTGATGATGATTTTGGAGAAGAAGAAAATGGAACACGCGGTGATGCCGGAAGAGAGGGTATCCGATTATTTAAATTATATTGTTATGCTTTTGTTTTCTTTAATGCCAGTTGGTTCGACTAACAAATGGGGGAATGCTCATCGCAATTATTATGGAACTTCTTACGTTGATTTGGATTTTGGTGGAGTCAATGATTCAGAAGAGGAGCAAATGCTTCAGTTGGAAGAAGATGATGCCATGATTAGACAGAAGAAATTTGAATCGGCGAATTCGTTGGTTAATTTTGACATTTTGATCGATTGTTCAGCAGAAGAGAGTAGCGAAAAAAGTGAACTTTTTGAAGTTCTGCACATCACAACCACAAAAGATGTTACCGATGCATGCAACACACTAGAACATGTGATATTCTTATTTCAATCTTTATAAAAATTTACTTATAAACAGAAGGATCAAACCACCAATAAGCAGCATGGATTGAATTTGTCGGTAGAAACAGCTCGTAATCGGGAAAGAAGCTCTGAAAAGCGTATTCCAATCGAAAATCGGCGCAAAATAAGCTATAAGGTATTTTTATTATAAGATTATAATGTGAATTGTTTTTTTCAGATCCAAAAAAACAAAGGCACTCGCAAAGACAAGGGGCGTAGGAAAGAGAAACAGCGACATTCGCGAGTGATGAAACGTTCGCAGTATGAAAAGGCATTAATAAAGAGACGGTCACAGGTATTGAGGGGGTTGACATTTGGAATTATGAAATGTTGGCATGAGGTCATTCGTTTTAGGTTCCAGATATGCGACGCGAAATAGAAAAGTATGGCGGTGAAAAGCGTGGAATTCGTATTTCAACAATTCGTTCGATTAAATTCTGATTTTTTGTTTTTAATAAAATTGCTTTGGATTTGACTTGTGCTTGCAAAAATGCAATTATATTTTACTGATTTGAAACATTTTTGATTAATTTCTTTCTTTTTGATAATTTGATGACTACGCGCATCCCCCGACTTTGGCAGGTAATTATTGTCTCCTGGGGGCGGATTTTGTTTTTTCGGTAATCCTAGGGACTTGCAGTCCCGACAGAAAAAAAAATCTAAAAAATTTTTTGCTAGCGTGAAAAAATGCGTAGAACACGAAACCGAAACTCGAATTTTGCAAATGTCGAACCCCGAACCCAAACAAACAATTTTCGAAATTTCAGACATAAGAAATAATTTGTGCTCGAGTACGAGAGTCATTTAATCTTTTTGTTTTTCACAGCCCGGTTGTTCACGTCCACGCGTTTTTCTGCCCGATTTTTGTATTAAATTAGTTGAGCAGCCGAAGAGGGGTTACAAACGAATTCCAAGGAATGCCGCAGTTTTTGAGGTAGATCTTCGCATGTCACGACTGGACATACGCGAATATCTGGAGAAAATATACAAATTCCCTGTTCGCGACGTACGCACCTATGTCAAAATTGGCGACATCACATGGGATTATCCAAAAGATGTCGAGAAGAGGAAGGCGCTTTGGAAAGAAGAGGACCGAAAGATTGCCTTCGTCTTCTTCAGAGTTGTGAATTTTTCGAAAATCATTAAGTTTTGGTTTAAGTCTGTTTAATTCAGAAAGATTTCATTGCGGAAATCCCGGATCTGTTTTCTGGTCAGGGTTCCGATGAGGAAATCAACAAAATGGAGAAGTACCAAGAACAAGATTTGAATGCTTTCAACCGTCGTTTTGTCAACAGAGAAAGGGCTGGGATTGGAGAAATGTTGCCTGTTTGAAAGAATTATTGATCATGTTAAGAAAAAATTATACAAGTTAAACTTTGGAAAATATGTATTTACAGTGTGTTATGCTCAATATTTTCCGTTTATTGCTGATTCGATTGACCTTTTTCTTTTGCTTCTCCGTTCAACTGACATCAAATGAAACCCTCAATTGACCTGAAGCCGGACATGTCGAAATACAAAGAACGTTTTCGGGCACTTCATGATAAAAGAGAGGAGTCTAGAAAGACAAATCACGAACATGTTGTCGAGGAAGATCGCCGTACTAAATTGCCACACAATTACGAAGCCAAACGGAAGCGGCAGGAATGGGAGTTGGAAGAGTTGGTGGCACGAAAGGTAAAAAAGAATGATTCAAATCAGGAAAATAAAGCTTATATGCTGGTTTAATACGCACTTAAGCATTTCTCGTAATGGTACAACTACTTAATATGGTCACAGCTCAAAAATCGTTAAATCATGTACCAATCGACTCCTCTCTAAGCCTAACGCACGAATTTTAAAAATTGTCTGAAAATATGTTATTGATGCACTGATCGAATTCGTCAATAGGAAATAAAAATTGTGAATTTACGCGCGGAGACCCGCGGGGAGGGCGCGCGCGAGATCCCCAGCCGGGTCACGCACGGACTTCTTCCGGAGTCTCGCCCCACCTACTGGCCGCCGTAGTCGAAAGCATAATACCTGGTTACACTACGTTTTGCCTCTGGTACGTTTTGCCTCCCTAGCAAAAATGGTACGTTTTGCCACTCCAGCAAAAATGGTACGTTTTGCCTCCGATCATTTTGCCTCCGGTACGTTTTGGCAATGTTACGTTTTTTGAATGATTTTGAGCATGTGTTTGAATGTTTTTGAGGTCAAAAGACTCCGAAAAATTTTGAAATCGAAAAACCTTCGAATTCGGGTCCGGGGTTCGAAATTGACCGAGATTTAAGTTTTTGATGAGTTGGCAAAATGTAACATTTCTGCTGAGGAGGCAAAACGTCCATTTTTGCTGAGGAGGCAAAACGTACCATTTTTGCTGGGGAGGCAAAATGTACCGGAGGCAAAACGTACCGGAGGCAAAATGATCGGAGGCAAAACGTACGGACACCATAATACCTTTAAAAGAATATTAATTACCCTTTTCAAACAGCGCTTACCAAGAAAAGCATTCTTTGCTCGTTCAGTGTTTAATGTTTGGTCACCGACAAAAACAGTTTGAGTCCGAAGTAAATTGCTATGCTTAAATTTTACTCATACTTCGGAACAATGCAATGATAAAAAAAAGAACCCGCAAAAATAGAATTTTTTGATTTCTTAAGAAAAATAAAACCCCAAAAATCGAGTTCAGCGAGCATGCGATGACGGAGCAAGTAGTGGGGCGAGACGGAGGGCGGAGGAAGGAAGTCTGACGAGCGCCACTGGTTGGCGAGCGCGCTGGGACCCGCGGCGCGGGCGCGCGCGGACTCCTTCCGGAGTCTTGCCCCACCTACTGGCGCCGCCGTAGTCGAGTGTGCGGTACTTTGGCTGCTATTTCCGTGTCAAATAACATATTTTCAGACAGTTTTTAAAATAAAAAATGCAAATTTTGACCAATGGTCCTTCCTATGGGGTTTTGGCCAACTTTGAGGGGCCATAACTTTCTTCATAGTTGCGTCCGCGCAATTTGCAGATTCTGCAAATACGGATTAAACCTGGCTTTTCTCTCGCAGGAAGCCGAAGAGTGTGGAGAAGACTATGACAGAATAAGAGCACTGAGCACTCAAGCGGACCTCGCTGATAAAATGGAGGCGGCGAAACGGAGAAAAGCGAACCCTGACACCGGGTTTGCAAGTGCGTTTTTTGCGTAGTTCTCAAATGTTGGCATTGACAATTTTAAGGCTATGAAGCAATGTCCATCCGTCAGTACGAAAGGATGACCAATGGATTAAAACCGGACATGGAATCGTATCAAAAAATGAAAGAAGTTGTGTGAGTTATAAGGGGAGAGAAGGAGTCAATGATGCCTGGAATAATCTAAATTTAGTGGTGAAGATCAGTTCTATGCGAATGCAAATACCCTAATCCAGGGCTCGCATTATCCTACCGATAAAGCACTTGGCAAACTCTCCGAAGATGTGCATAATCAGTAATTCCCTTTGTTTCGTTAATTTAAAAAAAAATGTTTTGAGGATGAAGAAACGTGACCAGTATCACCGTCGGCGAATGTTTGATCCAGATGCTCCGATTGACTTTATCAACGAACGTAACCGGTAAGGAGTGAAGGCGTCACCTAGAATTTACTCATTTCCAATAAAAAAAACCTCCCATAATCAAAAGCACCAAAACCATTAGAAATGTTTGTGTTAAGGCATCAGTTCTGCGAACCCTAAAATAATGATAACCTTTCCGCAATCTCTTTCTTACTCTTTCTTTGTTGATATTACAATTTTTTCTTTCCCAGGAAATTCAACCACAAATTGGAACGCTATTATGGAAAATACACTGCCGATATCAAAGAGGACTTGGAGAGAGGGACGGCTATTTAAAAGGGCATTGGGAGACGAATATTTGGACAAATTCTGTGTTTGGTTATTGGGGAATAGAACCGTTCATCTTCTTTATTTTCGTTTACTTTTAACATGTACATTCGATATCGATTTGCACATGGCTTTATACTTTTTTATTCAAGAATGATTAAATTTGAGCATTGTTTTACATGCAGCGTTTAATTCAAACTCAAAATAATGAGCATTGTATGCCCGTCACATCCGGGAGCGGATTTGGTTGAAGATTCAAGGGCCGGAGATTTAATCTGTACACGTTGTGGGCTAGTTGTCGGTGAAAGGTTGGTTTATTTTTGTGTTTGGAAAATTCGGGTTTTTTAACATTATGAGGGCGGGGGGGGGGGGTGCGTTATTTGGCACAAAATGTGTGGGTAAGGGGGGATAAGGAAATGCAAATGTGCAGTATTGGTGATCTTATCATCGTCCTCCGGCGTATACCACCAAACTGACGCAAATGATGGCCCACAATAGTCGGGTTACAAATGTCTGGAGATTTCGTTCAATGCTTACAATTGGGATATCTTCTTAAGGCTCATTGATGTTGGTACGGAGTGGCGATCATTTAGCAATGAAAGCTCGGGAAATGACCCGGTGGGTGTTTTTGTTCAATTCGTCAAAATTGGTTGTTAAAGTCCCGAGTTGGCGCTCCCGAAAACCCGCTTCTTTCTGGTGCCGACCTTTCGACCTCCATCGCCGTATCATTCGGATCGGACAGTGACAGAGCGTAAAATTTCCTCAAAATTTCTGTGAAATAAGACATTTTTACAGTTTGGCAAATGCGCAGCGAAAGCTTTTGAGCAGCACTGACCGTCAGATGACACAGGTAAAAGCCAGCTGTAAATATTTGAGTCGAATTCTCCTTGTTAAAAAATGGGGGAACAAATTAACGGATTGTCAAGGCAATGATGGTTATTCGCGAAATGAGCGAGAAGATCAGTCTGACGCGGACGATCCAGGACAGAGCGGCCAAGCTGTACAAGGAAGTCCTCGAGTCGAAGGCCCTACGCGGAAAGAACAACGAAGCACAGGCGGCCGCCTGTCTTTACATAGCGTGTCGCCAGGAGGGAGTGCCCAGAACGTTTAAGGGTACGGATGGACCAAGGAACAGCGCGTAATTGACCCCATAAAACGAAATTCCTTCTCTTTAAGACTAGCGCAAAAAGACAAAAAAAACGGTTTGATTGGTTCACAGAATCAAAACCATTCAGAAATTTGTGCAGTGTCCAAAGTGTCGAAGAAAGAGATCGGACGTTGCTTTAAGCTAATTCAAAAGACGATGGAGACCAACTTGGATCATATTACAAGTGCAGACTTCATGGCAAGTTCCTTCTCGCGGCTATTGTATTTTCATTTTGTAGTCCCGTTTCTGCGGAAATTTGAGCTTGCCCTATCCGGTCCAAGTCGCCGCTACTCGCATTGCAAAGAAATCCGTGGAGCTCGATCTTGTTGCCGGGTGACAAATTTATACAAGTTTTGCTTTAGGTCCAAAGCTCCCAAGGAAAGGAGGCTTTGCAAATTCCAAGAATATTGTTTTGACTAACCCGAATAATCAGCAATCTGCGTTTCAGGCCTAAAACATTAGGGGGGGGGGGAGGGGGAAGGGGAGCTGTTCCTATGTTTGTCAAGAACACAAAGTAAAACTTTAATTTTCACATAAGAGTGAGTGAATGCCGAAGTTTCTTTTGTCTGTCGGAAGATTTTAAATTAATAGTCAACGATTTGATTTGAAACGGAACTTGAAGTAACAAATTCCATGCGACGTGATCCATAGGAAGATTAGAAATGCTCATTAATATTCAGCCGAAGTCCCATTTCCATCGCCGCTGCTGCAATTTACATGGCTTCGCAGGCCAGCAATGACAAACGCACGGCGAAAGGTGCGGTTCATTATTTCAACAATAATTGCCAATCCTTCAGAGATTGGAGAAATTGCCGGCGCCGCCGAAGTGACCGTTCGGCAAACGTACCGTCTTCTTCTGCCCAAGGCTTTGGAACTGTTCCCGCCTGACTTTCGCTTTGAGACGCCCGTTGACCAATTGCCCACCTCGTAATTGTGTTTGTGTTCGATGAATTCCAATCAATCGTTTAATGTGTTTGTTGTCTTTGATGATCATTTGCCCTCACATCGCAATTTTTAGTTTGGGCTATGTATGTTTAATTTGTATGCTTATCAGCCGACACTTTCGCTTTTCTGTCTCTTTGGGAGTTTCTCTATTTAAAAAACGGAAATTCTCATTTCCCGCTCAATAAATTTCCCTTTAATGAGTTATTTCATTATATGCCCTCTTGTCGGGACGGTCTGTAGGAGGAATAGTTTGGTACTTTCCTATATTATGCCGCACTCACCCGAAAATGTGATAGAGTCAGAAACCGAGTATAATTTTAGAGTCCGAAATTTGAAATGACCCGGAAACCGGTTCCAGAATTGAAAAACACCGGACTTGACCCGGAAAGTTCGGGTAAAGCATCGGGACCCGGATTTTTACAAAACGAACATTTTATAGCTCTAAAAAAAGCATGGCTCTGGGGTTTCCCAGCTCAGTGAGACCCGGGCCGGGCTAAAAAAGTCGGATAGTTTTTTTTCTACGCAGAAAATTTTCCATTTTCTTGAATGAAAGTTGTAAATAGTGCCGATTACAAAACTTGATCGCGGTCCTATCTTGGATTTCCCAGTCCCTATTTTTCTTTAAAATCCCGAACCGTTCAACTCTAGTCTGGACGTCCCTGCGACCCGTTTCTGCATGTAAATGTTGGCGACAAATGCACTTTTTGCGTTTCATTTTATTCTCTTCGACCTCTCTGTTCTTTGCGCCGCGCTTGGTCAGGACAATAACGAAGATGATGATGATCTTAGTCTGAAGATTCGAAGAATCAGGCGCCTCACAATTTGCGTTATTTAACTCAAATTTCGTTTAAAGTTCGGGAATTGTCCGTGGGCGCCAAATTCCAATTTCTTACGCTGGCGGTGGAAACGCATTTCTTTTTGCCGCCGTTCCATACGCTCGTGCGCCTTCTGCGAATTTGCGCTTCCAACCGCCACAGCCCCCGGAGCCATGGGGCGGAGTTAGGGATGCGACTGAACGGGGGCCTTCCTGTTGGTGGAATACTTCGTGAGTGCTTTGGACGCGGGGGGGGGAGGGTGGGTGGTTGGGCGGAATGTACAGTATTTGGGACAGTATTTGGTTGGGCGGGATGTACACTATTTGGGACAGTATTTGGTTGGGCGGGATGTACAGTATTTGGGACAGTATTTGGTTGGGCGGGATGTACAGTATTTGGGACAGTATTTGGTTGGGCGGGATGTACACTATTTGGGACAGTATTTGGTTGGGCGGGATGTACAGTATTTGGGACAGTATTTGGTTGGGCGGGATGTACAGTATCTGGGACAGTATTTGGTTGGGCGGGATGTACAGTATCTGGGACAGTATTTGGTTGGGCGGGATGTACAGTATTTGGGACAGTATTTGGTTGGGCGGGATGTACATTATCTGGGACAGTATTTGGTTGGGCGGGATGTACACTATTTGGGACATTATTTGGTTGGGCGGGATGTACACTATTTGGGACATTATTTGGTTGGGCGGGATGTACAGTATTTGGGACAGTATTTGGTTGGGCGGGATGTACATTATCTGGGACAGTATTTGGTTGGGCGGGATGTACACTATTTGGGACATTATTTGGTTGGGCGGGATGTACACTATTTGGGACATTATTTGGTTGGGCGGGATGTACACTATTTGGGACATTATTTGGTTGGGCGGGATTATACAGCATTTGGGACAGTATTTGGTTGGGCGGGATGTACGTATCTGGGACAGTATTTGGTTGGGCGGGATGTACAGTATTTGGGACAGTATTTGGTTGGGCGGGATGTACACTATTTGGGACATTATTTGGTTGGGCGGAATGTACAGTATTTGGGAGTATTTGGTTGGGCGGGATGTACACTATTTGGGACAGTATTTGGTTGGGCGGGATGTACACTATTTGGGACAGTATTTGGTTGGGCGGGATGTACAGTATTTGGGACAGTATTTGGTTGGGCGGGATGTACAGTATTTGGGACAGTATTTGGTTGGGCGGGATGTACACTATTTGGGACAGTATTTGGTTGGGCGGGATGTACAGTATTTGGGACAGTATTTGGTTGGGCGGGATGTACAGTATCTGGGACAGTATTTGGTTGGGCGGGATGTACAGTATCTGGGACAGTATTTGGTTGGGCGGGATGTACAGTATTTGGGACAGTATTTGGTTGGGCGGGATGTACATTATCTGGGACAGTATTTGGTTGGGCGGGATGTACACTATTTGGGACATTATTTGGTTGGGCGGGATGTACACTATTTGGGACATTATTTGGTTGGGCGGGATGTACAGTATTTGGGACAGTATTTGGTTGGGCGGGATGTACATTATCTGGGACAGTATTTGGTTGGGCGGGATGTACACTATTTGGGACATTATTTGGTTGGGCGGGATGTACACTATTTGGGACATTATTTGGTTGGGCGGGATGTACACTATTTGGGACAGTATTTGGTTGGGCGGGATGTACGTATCTGGGACAGTATTTGGTTGGGCGGGATGTACAGTATTTGGGACAGTATTTGGTTGGGCGGGATGTACACTATTTGGGACATTATTTGGTTGGGCGGAATGTACAGTATTTGGGAGTATTTGGTTGGGCGGGATGTACACTATTTGGGACAGTATTTGGTTGGGCGGGATGTACAGTATTTGGGACAGTATTTGGTTGGGCGGGATGTACAGTATCTGGGACAGTATTTGGTTGGGCGGGATGTACAGTATCTGGGACAGTATTTGGTTGGGCGGGATGTACAGTATTTGGGACAGTATTTGGTTGGGCGGGATGTACAGTATTTGGGACATTATTTGGTTGGGCGGGATTATACAGCATTTGGGACAGTATTTGGTTGGGCGGGATGTACGTATCTGGGACAGTATTTGGTTGGGCGGGATGTACAGTATTTGGGACAGTATTTGGTTGGGCGGGATGTACACTATTTGGGACATTATTTGGTTGGGCGGAATGTACAGTATTTGGGAGTATTTGGTTGGGCGGGATGTACACTATTTGGGACAGTATTTGGTTGGGCGGGATGTACACTATTTGGGACAGTATTTGGTTGGGCGGGATGTACAGTATTTGGGACAGTATTTGGTTGGGCGGGATGTACAGTATTTGGGACAGTATTTGGTTGGGCGGGATGTACACTATTTGGGACAGTATTTGGTTGGGCGGGATGTACAGTATTTGGGACAGTATTTGGTTGGGCGGGATGTACAGTATTTGGGACAGTATTTGGTTGGGCGGGATGTACAGTATCTGGGACAGTATTTGGTTGGGCGGGATGTACAGTATTTGGGACAGTATTTGGTTGGGCGGGATGTACATTATCTGGGACAGTATTTGGTTGGGCGGGATGTACACTATTTGGGACATTATTTGGTTGGGCGGGATGTAACACTATTTGGGACATTATTTGGTTGGGCGGATGTACCTTTGTGACTTATTTGGTTGGGGCGGGAGATGTAAGTTTGGGACAAGTATTATGGTTGGGCGGGATGTACATTATCTGGGACAGTATGTGGTTGGGCGGGATGTACATTATCTGGGACAGTATTTTGTTGGGCGGGATGTACACTAGTTGGGACATTATTTGGTTGGGCGGGATGTACACTATTGTGGGACATTATTTGGTTGGGCGGGATGTACAGTATTTGGGACAGTATTTGGTTGGCGGGGATATACACTATTTGGGACATTATTTGGTTGGGCGGGATGTACCACTATTTGGGACATTATTTGGATTGGGCGGGATGTACACTATTTGGGACATTATTGGTTGGGCGGGATTATACAGCATTTGGGACAGTATTGGTTGGGCGGGATGTACGTATCTGGACAGTATTTGGTTGGGCGGGATGTACAGTTATTTGGGACAGTATTTGGTTGGGGCGGATGTACACTATTTGGGACATATATTTGGTTGGGCGGGAATGTACAGTATTTGGGAGTATTTGGTTGGGCGGGATGTACACTATTTGGGACAGTATTTGGTTGGGCGGGATGTACAGTATTTGGGACAGTAGTTGGTTGGGCGGATGTACAGTATCTGGGACAGTATTTGTTGGGGCGGGATGTACAGTATCTGGGACAGTATTTGGTTTGGGCGGGATGTACAGTATTTGGGACAGTATTGTGGTTGGGCGGGATTATACAGGCATTTGGGACAGTATTTGGTTGGGCGGGATGTACCTATTTGGACGTATTTGGTTGGGCGGGATGTAACACTATTTGGACATTATTTGGTTGGGCGGGATGTACAGTATTGGTGACAGTATTTGGTTGGGCGGGATTATACAGTATTGGGACAGTATTGGTTGGGCGGGATGTACACTCTTTGGGACATTATTTGGTGGGGCGTGAATGTACAGTATTTGGGACAGTATTTGGTTTGGGCTGGGATGTACACTTATTTGGGACAGTATTTGGTTGGGCGGTGATGTACAATATTTGGGGACAGTATTTGGTGGGCGGGATGTACAGTATTTGGGACAGTATTTGGGTTGGGCGGGATTGTACACTATTTGGGACACTTATTTGGTTGGGCGGGATGTACATATTTGGGGACAGTATTTGTTGGGCGGGATGTACAGTATTTGGGACAGTATTTGGTTGGGCGGGATGTACAGTATTCTGGGACAGTATTTGGTTGGGCGGGATGTACAGTATTTGGGACAGTATTTGGTTGGCGGGATGTACAGTATTTGGGACAGTATTTGGTTGGGCGGGATGTACAGTATTTGGGACAGTATTTGGTTGTGCGGGATGTACACTATTTGGGACATTATTTGGTTGGGCGGGATGTACAGTATTTGGGACGTATTTGGTTGGGCGGGAATGTACAGTATTTGGGACAGTATTTGGTTGGGCGGGATATACAGTATTTGGGTACAGTATTTGGTTGGGCGGGATGTACAGTATCTGGGACAGTATTTGTGGGCGGGATGTACAGTATTCTGGGACAGTATTTGGTTGGGCGGGATGTACAGTATTTGGGACAGTATTTGGTTGGGCGGGATGTACGTATTTGGGACAGTATTTGGTTGGGCGGGATGTGGGACAGTATTTGGTGGGCGGGATGTACAGTATTTGGGACAGTATTTGGTTGGGCGGGATGTACAGTATTCTGGGACAGTATTTGGTTGGGCGGGATGTACATTATCTGGACAGTATTTGGTTGGGCGGGATGTACAGTATTGGGACAGTATGTGGTTGGGCGGGATGTACGTATCTGGGACAGTATTTGGTTGGGCGGGATGTTACAGTATCTTGGGACAGTATTTGGTTGGGCGGGATGTACAGTATTTGGGACAGATATTTGGTTGGGCGGGATGTACATTATTTGGGACAGTATTTGGTTGGGCGGGAGGTACAGTATCTGGGACAGTATTTGGTTGGGCGGGATGTACAGTATCTGGGACAGTATTGGTTGGGCCGGGATGTACAGTATTTGGGACAGTATTTGGTTGGGCGGGGATGTACAGTATTTGGGACATTATTTGGTTGGGCGGGATGTACAGTATTTGGGACAGTATTTGGTTGGGCGGGATGTACAGCTATTTGGGACAGTATTTGGTTGGGCGGGATGTACATATTTGGGACAGTATTTGGTTGGGCGGGATGTACAGTATTTGGGACAGTATTTGGTGGGCGGGATGTACAGTATTTGGGACAGTATTTGGTTGGGCGGGATGTACAGTATTGGGACAGTATTTGGTTGGGGCGGGATGTACAGTATTTGGGACAGTATTTGGTTGGGCGGGATGTACATTATCTGGGACAGTATTTGGTTGGGCGGGATGTACAGTATTTGGACAGTATTGGTTGGGCGGGATGTACAGTATTCTGGGACAGTATTTGGTTGGCGGGATGTACAGTATCTGGGACAGTATTTGGTTGGGCGGGATTTACATTATCTGGGACAGTATTGGTTGGGCGGGATGTACATTATCTGGGACAGTATTTGGTTGGCGGGATGTACAGCTATTTGGGACAGTATTTGGTTGGGCGGGATGTACATTATTTGGGACATTATTTGGTTGGGCGGGATGTACAGTATTGGGGACAGTATTTGGTTGGGCGGGATGTACAGTATTTGGGACAGTATTTGGTTGGGCGGGATGTACAGTATTTGGGACACTATTGGTGGGCGGGATGTACATTATTTGGGACAGTATTTGGTTGGGCGGGATGTACACTATTTGGGACAGTATTTGGTTGGGCGGGATGTACAGTATCTGGGGACAGTATTTGGTTGGGCGGGATGTACAAGTATTGGGACCAGTATTTGGTTGGGCGGGATGTACAGTATTTGGGACAGTATTTGGTTGGGCGGGATTTACAGTATTTGGGACAGTATTTGGTTGGGCGGGATGTACAGTATTTGGGACAGTATTTGGTTGGGCGGGATGTACAGTATTTGGGACAGTATTTGGTTGGGCGGGATGTACAGCTATTTGGGACAGTATTTGGTTGGGCGGGATGTACAGTATTTGGGGACAGTATTGGTTGGGCGGGATGTACAGTATTTGGGACAGTATTGGTTGGGCGGGATGTACAGTATTTGGGACAGTATTTGGTTGGCGGGATTGTACAGTATTTGGGACAGTATTTGGTTGGGCGGGATGTACATTATTTGGGACAGTATTGGTTGGGCGGATGTACAGTATTTGGGACAGTATTTGGTTTGGGCGGGATGTACAGTATTTGGGACAGTATTGGTTGGGGCGTGATGTACAGTATTTGGGACAGTATTGGTTGGGCGGAGGTACAGTATTTTGGGACATTATTTGGTGGCGGGATGTACAGTTTCTGGGACGTATTTGGTTGGGCGGGATGTACAGTATTTGGGACAGTATTTGGTTGGGCGGGACTGTACAATTTGGGACATTATTTGGTTTGGGCGGGGATGTACAGTATTTGGGACAGTATTGGTTGGGCGGGATGTACAGTATTTGGACAGTATTTGGTTGGGCGGGATGTACAGTATTTGGGGACAGTATTTGGTTGGGCGGGATGTACAGTATTTGGGACAGTATTGGTTGGAGCGGATGTACAGTATTTCTGGGACAGTATTTGGTTGGCGGGATGTACAGATTTGGGACAGTATTTGGTTGGGCGGGGATGTACACTATTTGGGACAGTATTTGGTTGGGCGGGATGTACAGTATTTGGGACAGTATTTGGTTGGGCGGGATGTACAGTATTTGGGACAGTATTTGGTTGGGCGGGATGTACAGTATTTGGGACAGTATTGGTTGGGCGGGATGTACAGTATTTGGGACAGTATTTGGTTGGCGGGATGTACAGATATTTGGGAAAGTATTTGGTTGGGCGGGGATGTACAGTATTTGGGACAGTATTTGGTTGGGCGGGATTATACAGTATTTGGGACAGTATTTGGTTGGGCGGGATGTACATATTTGGGACAGTATTTGTTGGGCGGGATGTACAGTATTTGGGACAGTATTTGGTTGGGCGGGATGTACAGTATTTGGGACAGTATTTGGTTGGGCGGGGATGTACAGTATTTGGGACAGTATTTGGTTGGGCGGGATGTACAGTTATCTGGGACAGTATTTGGTTGCCTGGGCGGATGTTACATTATCTGGGACAGTATTTGGTTGGGCGGGAATCACAGATTTGGGACAGTATTTGGTTGGGCGGGGGGGATTATACAGCTATTGGGACAGTATTTGGTTGTGGCGGGCTGTACAATATTTGGGACAGTATTTGGTTGGGCGGGTATGTACATTATTCTGGAATTATTTGGTTGGGCTGGATGTACATTATTCTGGGACAGTATTTGGTTGGGCGGGCTGTTACAGTATTTTGGGACAGTATTTGGTTGGGCGGGAATGTACCAGTATTTGGACATTATTTGGTTGGGCCGGATGTACATTATTTGGGACCAGTATCTTGGTGGGCGGATGTACAGTTTCTGGGACAGTATTTGGTTGGGCGGGCGTGTACAGTATTTGGACCAGTATTTGGTTGGGGCGGGATGTAACACTTATCTGGGACAGTATTTGGTTGGGGTCGGGATATTACATTATCTGGGACAGTATTTGGTTGGGCGGATGTACAGCTATTTGGGACATTATTTTGTTGGGCGGGGCTGTACAGTATTTGGGACATTATGTGGTTGGGCGGGATGTACAGTATTTGGGACAGTATTTGGTTGGGCGGGATGTACAGTATTTGGACATGTATTTGGTTGGCGGATGTACAGTATTTGGGACAGTATTGGTTGGGCGGGATGTACACTATTTGGGACATTATTGGTTGGGCGGGATAGTACAGTATTTGGGACAGTATTTGGTTGGGCGGGATGTAACAGTATTTGGGACAGTATTTGGTTGGGCGGATATGTACAGTATTTGGGACAGTATTTGGTGGGCGGGATGTACAGTATTTGGGACAGTATTTTGGTTGGGCGGGATGTACACTATTTGGACAGTATTTGGTTGGGCGGGATAGTACAGTATTTGGGACAGTATTTGGTTGGGCGGGATGTACAGTATTTGGGACAGTATTTGGTTTGGGCGGGATGTACAGTATTTGGGACATTATTTGGTTGGGCGGGATGTACAGTATTTGGGACCAGTATTTGGTTGGGCGGAATGTACAGTATTTGGGACAGTATTTTGGTTGGGCGGGATGTACAGTATTTGGGACAGTATTTGGTTGGGCGGGATGTACATTATCTGGGACAGTATTTGGTTGGGCGGGATGTACATATTTGGGACAGTATTTGGTTGGGCGGGATGTACAGTATTTGGGACAGTATTTGGTTGGGCGGGATTATACAGCATTGGGACAGTATTTGGTTGGGCGGGATGTACAGTATTTGGGACAGTATTTGGTTGGGCGGGATTATACAGCATTTGGGACAGTATTTGGTTGGGCGGGATGTACAGTATTTGGGACAGTATTTGGTTGGGCGGGATGTACGTATCTGGGACAGTATTTGGTTGGGCGGGATTATACAGCATTTGGGACAGTATTTGGTTGGGCGGGATGTACAGTATTTGGGACAGTATTTGGTTGGGCGGGATGTACACTATTTGGGACATTATTTGGTTGGGCGGGATGTACAGTATTTGGGACAGTATTTGGTTGGGCGGGATGTACAGTATTTGGGACAGTATTTGGTTGGGCGGGATGTACAGTATTTGGGACAGTATTTGGTTGGGCGGGATGTACAGTATCTTGGGACAGTATTTGGTTGGGCGGGATGTACAGTATTTGGGACAGTATTTGGTTGGGCGGGATGTACAGTATTTGGGACAGTATTTGGTTGGGCGGGATGTACAGTATTTGGGACATTATTTGGTTGGGCGGGATGTACAGTATTTGGGACAGTATTTGGTTGGGCGGGATGTACAGTATTTGGGACAGTATTTGGTTGGCGGGATGTACAGTATTTGGGACAGTATTTGGTTGGGCGGGATGTACAGTATTTGGGACAGTATTTGGTTGGGCGGATGTACAGTATTTGGGACAGTATTTGGTTGGGCGGGATGTACAGTATTTGGGACCAGTATTTGGTTGGGCGGGATGTACATATTCTGGGACAGTATTTGGTTGGGCGGGATGTACAGTATTTGGGACAGTATTTGGTTGGGCGGGATGTACAGTTTCTGGGACAGTATTTGGTTGGGCGGGATGTACAGTATTCTGGGACAGTATTTGGTTGGGCGGGATGTACAGTATTTGGGACAGTATTTGGTTGGGCGGGATTATACAGCATTTGGGACAGTATTTGGTTGGGCGGGATGTACACTATTTGGGACAGTATTTGGTTGGGCGGGATGTACATTATTTGGGACAGTATTTGGTTGGGCGGGATGTACAGTATTTGGGACAGTATTTGGTTGGGCGGGATGTACAGTATTTGGGACAGTATTTGGTTGGGCGGGATGTACACTATTTGGGACAGTATTTGGTTGGGCGGGATGTACAGTATTTGGGACAGTATTTGGTTGGGCGGGATGTACAGTATTTGGGACAGTATTTGGTTGGGCGGGATGTACACTATTTGGGACAGTATTTGGTTGGGCGGGATGTACACTATTTGGGACATTATTTGGTTGGGCGGGATGTACAGTATTTGGGACAGTATTTGGTTGGGCGGGATGTACAGTATTTGGGACAGTATTGGTTGGGCGGGATGTACAGTATTTGGGACAGTATTTGGTTGGGCGGGATGTACAGTATTTGGGACAGTATTTGGTTGGGCGGGATGTACAGTATTTGGGACAGTATTTGGTTGGGCGGGATGTACAGTATTTGGGACAGTATTTGGTTGGGCGGGATGTACAGTATTTGGGACAGTATTTGGTTGGGCGGGATAGTACAGTATTTGGGACAGTATTTTGGTTGGGCGGGATGTACAGTATTTGGGACATTATTTGGTTGGCGGGATGTACAGTATTTGGGACAGTATTTGGGTGTGGGCGGATGTACAGTATTTGGGACAGTATTTGGTTGGGCGGGATGTACAGTATTTGGGACAGTATTTGGTTGGGCGGGATGTACAGCTATTTGGGACAGTATTTGGTTGGGCGGGATGTACACAGTATTTGGGACAGTATTTGGTTGGGCGGGATGTACCGTACTTTGGGACAGTATTTGGTTGGGCGGGATGTACAGTATTTGGGACAGTATTTGGTTGGGCGGGATGTACAGTATTGGGACAGTATTTGGTTGGGCGGGATGTACAGTATTTGGGACATTATTTTGGTTGTGGCGGGATGTACAGTATTTGGGACAGTATTTGGTTGGGCGGGATGTACACGTATTTGGGACAGTATTTGGTTGGGCGGGATGTACAGTATTTGGGACAGTATTTGGTTGGGCGGGATGGGACAGTATTTGGTTGGGCGGGATGTACAGTATCTGGGACAGTATTTGGTTGGGCGGGATGTACAGTATTTGGGACAGTATTTGGTTGGGCGGGATGTACAGTATTTGGACAGTATTTGGTTGGGCGGGATGTACAGTTCTTGGGACAGTATTTGGTTGGGCGGGGATGTACAGTATTTGGGACAGTATTTGGTTGGGCGGGATGTACAGTATTTGGGACAGTATTTGGTGGCGGGATGTACAGCTATTTGGGACAGTATTTGGTTGGGCGGGATGTACAGTATTTGGGACAGTATTTGGTTGGGCGGGATGTACAGTATTTGGGACAGTATTTGGTTGGGCGGGATGTACAGTATTTGGGACAGTATTTGGTTGGGCGGGATGTACAGTATTTGGGACAGTATTTGGTTGGGCGGGATGTACAGTATTTGGGACAGTATTTGGTTGGGCGGGATGTACAGTATTTGGGACAGTATTTGGTTGGGCGGGATGTACATTATCTGGGACAGTATTTGGTTGGGCGGGATGTACATTATCTGGGACAGTATTTGGTTGGGCGGGATGTACAGTATTTGGGACAGTATTTGGTTGGGCGGGATGTACAGTATTTGGGACAGTATTTGGTTGGGCGGGATGTACAGTATTTGGGACAGTATTTGGTTGGGCGGGATGTACAGTATTTGGGACAGTATTTGGTTGGGCGGGATGTACAGTATTTGGGACAGTATTTGGTTGGGCGGGATGTACAGTATTTGGGACAGTATTTGGTTGGGCGGGATGATACAGTATTTGGGACAGTATTTGGTTGGCGGGATGTACAGTATTTGGGACAGTATTTGGTTGGGCGGGATGTACAGTATTTGGGACAGTATTTGGTTGGGCGGGATGTACATTATCTGGGACAGTATTTGTTGGGCGGGATGTACAGTATTCTGGGACAGTATTTGGTTGGGCGGATGTACAGTATTTGGGACAGTATTGGTTGGGCGGGATGTACAGTATTTGGGACAGTATTTGGTTGGGCGGGATGTACAGTATTCTGGGACAGTATTTGGTTGGCGGGATGTACAGTATTTGGGACAGTATTTGGTTGGGCGGATGTACAGTATTGGGACAGTATTTGGTTGGGCGGGATTATACAGTTTATGGTACAGTATTTGGTTGGGCGGGATGTACGTATTTGGGACAGTATTTGGTTGGGCGGGGATGTACAGTATTTGGGGACAGTATTTGGTTGGGCGGATGTACAGTATTTGGGACCAGTATTTGGTTGGGCGGGATGTACAGTATTTGGGACAGTATTTGGTTGGGCGGGATGTACAGTATCTGGGACAGTATTTGGTTGGGCGGGATGTACAGTATCTGGGGACAGTATTTGGTTGGGCGGGATGTACAGTATTTGGGACATTATTGGTTGGGCGGGATGTACAGTATTTGGGACAGTATTTGGTTGGGCGGGATGTACAGCTATTTGGCGACAGTATTTGGTTGGGCGGGATGTACCAGCTATTTGGGACATTATTGGTTGGGCGGGATGTACATTATCTGGGACAGTATTTGGTTGGGCGGGATGTACATTATCTTGGGACAGTATTTGGTTGGGCGGGATGTACACTATTTGGGGCACATTATTTGGTTGGGCGGTATGTACAGTATTTGGGACAGTATTTGGTTGGGCGGGATGTACCAGTATTTGGGACAGTATTTGGTTGGGCGGGATGTACCGTATTTGGGACAGTATTTGGTTGGGCGGGATGTACAGTATTTGGGACAGTATTTGGTTGGGCGGGATGTACAGCTATTTGGACAGTATTTGGTTGGGCGGGATGTACAGTATTTGGGACAGTATTTGGTTGGGCGGGATGTACCTATATGGGACAGTATTTGGTTGGGCGGGATGTACAGTATTTGGGACAGTATTTGGTTGGGCGGGATGTACAGTATTTGGGACAGTATTTGGTTGGGCGGGATGTACAGTATTTGGGACAGTATTTGGTGGGGCGGGATGTACAGTATTTGGGACAGTATTTGGTTGGCGGGATGTACGTATTTGGGACGTATGTGTGGGCGGATGTACAGCATATTTGGTCAGTATTTGTTGGGCCGGGATGTACAGTTATCGGGGACAGTATTTGGTTGGGCGGGATTGTTACAGTATTCTGGGACAGTCATTTGGTTGGGCGGGATAGTACAGTATTTGGGACAGTATTTGGTTGGGCGGGATGTACAGTTTCTGGGACAGTATTTGGTGGGCGGGATGTACATTAGTTGGGACAGTATTTGGTTGGGCGGGATGTACATTATCTGGGGACAGTATTTGGTTGGGCGGGATGTACAGTATTCTGGGACAGTATTTGGTTGGGGCGGGATGTACAGTCTGGGGACAGTATTTGGTTGGGTGGATAGTACAGTAATTTGGGGACAGATTTGGTTGGGCGGGATGTACGTATTTGGACATTATTTGGTTGGGCGGGATTACAGTTTTCTGGGACAGTATTTGGTGGGCGGATATACGTATTTGGGACAGTATTTGGTTGGCGGGATGTTACAGTATTTGGGAACAGTATTTGGTTGGGCGGATGTACACTATTTGGGACATTATTTGGTTGGGCGGTAGTACAGTATTTGGGACAGTATTTGGTGGCTGGGATTACAGTATTTGTCCAGATTGGTTTGGGCGGGATGTTACAGTATTTGGTACAGTATTGTGGTTGGGCGGGATGGACAGTTTTCTGGGAACAGATTGTTGGGTTGTGCGGATATACAGTATTTGGGGACAGTATTTGGTTTTGGGCGGGATGTACAGTATTTTGGAACAGTATTTGGTTGGGGCGGGATGTACAGTTTTCTTCTGGGACAGTATTTGTTGGGCTGTATGTACATTTTTTCTGGACGATATTTGGTTGGGCGGATTTACAAGGTATGTGGGACAGTATGTTGGTTGGGGCGGATGGGCGGGATATACAGTATTTGGGACAGTATTTGGTTGGGCGGGATGTACAGTCATTTGGGACAGTATTGGTTGGGCGGATGTACAGTATTTGGGACAGTATTTGGTTGGGCGGGATGTACAGTCTTGGGACAGTATTTGGTTGGGCGGATGTACAGTATTTGGGACAGTTATTTTGGTTGGGCGGGATGTTACAGTATTTGGGACAGTATTTGGTTGGGCGGGATGTACAGTTTCTGGGACACTTATTTGGTTGGGCGGGATGTACAGTTTGGACAGTATTTGGTGGCGCGGGATATACAGTATTTGGGACAGTATTTGGTTGGGCGGGATGTACAGCTATTTGGGACAGTATTTGTTGGGCGGGATGTACACTATTCTGGGACAGTATTTGGTTGGGCGGGATGTACAGTTTCTTGGGGACAGTATTTGGTTGGGCGGGATATACAGTATTTGGGACAGTATTTTGGTTGGGCGGGATGCTACAGGTATTTGGGACAGTATTTGGTTGGGCGGGATGTACAGCATTTGGGACAGTATTGGTGGGGCGGGATGTACAGTATTTGGGACAGTATTTGGTTGGGCGGGATGTACAGTTATTGGGACAGTATTTGGTTGGGCGGGATGTAACAGTATTCTGGGACCAGTATTTGGTTGGGCGGGATGTTACAGTATTGGGACAGTATTTGGTGGGCGGGATTATACAGTATTGGGACAGTATTTGGTTGGGCGGGATGTACAGTATTTGGGACAGTATTTGGTTGGGCGGGATGTACAGTATTGGGACAGTATTTGGTTGGGCGGGAGGTACAGTATTTGGGACAGTATTTGGTTGGGCGGGATGTACAGTTATCTGGGACAGTATTTGGTTGGGCGGGATGTACAGTATTTGGGACAGTATTTGGTTGGGCGGGATGTACAGTATTGGGACAGTATTGGTTGGGCGGGATGTACAGTATTTGGGACATTATTTGGTTGGGCGGGATGTACAGTATTTGGGACAGTATTTGGTTGGGCGGGGATGGTACACGATTTGGGACAGTATTTGGTTGGGCGGGATGTACACTATTTGGGCATTATTGGGCTTGGCGGGATGTACAGTATTGGGACAGTATTTGGTTTGGGCTGGATGGATTGTCACTATTGGACAATATTGGTTGGCGGGATTGATACGTATTGGGAACAGTATTGGTTGGGGCGGGAGTACAGTATTGGGACGTATTTTTTGGGACAGTATTTGGTTGGGCGGGATGTACAGTATTTGGGACAGTATTTGGTTGGGCGGGATGTACCAGCTATTCTGGGACAGTATTTGGTTGGGCGGGATGTACAGTATTTGGGACAGTATTTGGTTGGGCGGGATGTACAGTATTTGGGACAGTATTTGGTTGGGCGGGATGTACATTATTTGGGACAGTATTTGGTTGGGCGGGATGTACATTATCTGGGACAGTATTTGGTTGGGCGGGATGTACACTATCTTGGGACAGTATTTGGTTGGGCGGGATGTACACTATCTGGGACCAGTATTTGGTTGGGCGGGATGATACAGTATTTGGGACAGTATTGGCTTGGGCGGGATGTACAGTATTTGGGACAGTATTTGGTTGGGCGGGAATGTACAGTATTTGGGACATTATTTGGTTGGGCGGGATGTACAGTATTTGGGACAGTATTTGGTTGGGCGGGATAGTACAGTATTTGGGACAGTATTGGTTGGGCGGGATGATACAGTATTTGGGACAGTATTTGGTTGGGCGGGATGTACAGTATTTGGGACATTATTTGGTTGGGCGGGATGTACAGCTATTGGGACAGTATTTGGTTGGGCGGGATGTACAGTATTTGGGGACAGTATTTGGTTGGGCGGGATGTACAGCTATTTGGGACAGTATTTGGTTGGGCGGGATGTACAGTATTTGGGACAGTATTTGGTTGTGGCGGGATGTACACTATTTGGGACAGTATTTGGTTGGGCGGGATGTACAGTATTTGGGACAGTATTGGTTGGGCGGGAATGTACAGTATTTGGGACATTATTGGTTGGGCGGGATGTACAGTATTTGGGACAGTATTTGGTTGGGGCGGGATGTACAGTATTGGGACAGTATTTGGTTGGCGGGATGTACAGTATTGGGACATTATTTGGTTGGGCGGGATGTACAGTATTTGGGACAGTATTTGGTTGGGCGGGATGTACAGTATTTGGGACAGTATATGGTTGGGCGGGATGTACAGTATTGGGACAGTATTTGGTTGGGCGGGATGTACAGTATTCTGGGACAGTATTTGGTTGGGCGGATGTACAGTATTTGGGCAGTATTTGGTTGGGCGGGGATGTACAGTATTTGGGACCGTATTTGGTTGGGCGGATTGTACAGTATTCTGGGACAGTTATTTGGTTAGGGCGGAATTTACAGTATTTTGGACAGTATTTGGTTGGGCGGGCATGTACAGTATTTTGGGACAGTTATTTGGTTGGCGGGATGTTACAGTTTCTGGGCAACGTATTTGTGTTGGGCGCGGTATGTACAGTATTTGGGACAGTATTTGTTGGGCGGGATGTCACGTATTTGGGACATTATTTGGTTTGGGCGGGCTGTACACGTATTTGGGACTTATTGGTTGGCGGGATGTTACAGTATTTGGGACCAGTATTTGGTTGGGCGGGCTGTACAGGTATTCTGGGACAGTATTTGGTTGGGCGGGATGTACCGTATGGGGGACAGTATTTGGTTTGGGCGGGATGTACAGTTTCTTTGGGACAGTATGTGGTTGGCGGATATACAGTATCTTGGGCGGGATGTACAGTATTTGGGACAGTATTTGGTTGGGCGGGATGTACAGTATTTTGGGACAGTATGGGTTGGGCGGGATGTACAGTATTTGGGACAGTATTTGGTGGGAGGGATGTACAGTTTCTGGGACAGTATTTGGTTGGGCGGGAATATACAGTATTTGGGACAGTATTTGGTTGGGCGGGATATACAGTTTCTGGGACAGTATTGGTTGGGCGGAATGTACAGTATTTGGGACAGTATTTGGTTGGGCGGGATGTACAGTATTTGGGACAGATTTGGTTGGGCGGGATGTACAGTAGTTGGGACATTATTTGGTTGGGCGGGATGTACAGTATTTGGGACAGTATTTGGTTGGGCGGGTCGAGGGTACAGTATTTGGGACATTATTTGGTTGGGCGGGATGTACAGTATTTGGGACAGTATTTGGTTGGGCGGGATATGACAGTATTTGGGACAGTATTTGGTTGGGCGGGATATACGTATTCTGGGACAGTATTTTGGTTGGGCGGGAATGTACAGTATTTGGGACATTATTTGGTTGGGCGGGATGTATACAGTATTTGGGACAGTATTTGGTTGGCGGGATGTACAGATTCTGCGGACCGTATTTGGTTGGGGCGGGATGTAACAGTATTTGGGACAGTATTTGGTTGGGCGGGATGTACAGTATTTGGGACAGTATTTGGTTGGGCGGATGTACAGTATTTGGGACAGTATTTGGTTGGGCGGGATGTACAGTATTTGGGACAGTATTTGGTTGGGCGGGGATGTACAGTATTTGGGACAGTATTTGGTTGGGCGGGATGTACAGTATTTGGGACAGTATTTGGTTGGGCGGGATGTACAGTATTTGGGACAGTATTTGGTGGGCGGGATGTACAGTATTTGGGACAGTATTTGGTTGGGCGGGATGTACAGTATTTGGGACAGTATTTGGTTGGGCGGGATGTACAGTATTCTGGGACAGTATTTGGTTGGGCGGGATGTACAGTTTTCTGGGACAGTATTTGGTGGGCGGGATGTACAGTATTTGGGACAGTATTTGGTTGGGCGGGATGATACAGTTTCTATGGGACAGTATTTGGTTGGGCGGATGTACAGTATTTGGACAGTATTGGTTGGGCGGGATGTACAGTATTCTGGGACAGTATTTTGGCTTGGGCGGGATTGTACAGTATTTGGTACATTATTTGGTGGGCGGGATTGTACAGTATCTGGGACAGTATTTGGTTGGGCGGGATGTATCCAGTTCATGGGACCAGTATTTGGTTGGGCGGGATGTACAGTTATTTGGGACCGTATTTGGTTGGGGAATTGTAACCAGCTATTTGGACATTATTTGTTGGGCGGGATGTACACTATTTGGGACATTATTTGGTTGGGCGGGATGTACAGTATTTGGGACAGTATTTGGTTGGGCGGGATGTACACTATTTGGGACATTATTTGGTTGGGCGGGATGTACAGTATTTGGGACAGTATTTGGTTGGGCGGGATGTACAGTATTTGGGACAGTATTTGGTTGGCGGGATGTACAGTATTTGGGACAGTATTTGGTTGGGCGGGATGTACAGTTTCTGGGACAGTATTTGGTTGGGCGGGATGTACAGTTTCTGGGACAGTATTTGGTTGGGCGGGATATACAGTATTTGGGACAGTATTTGGTTGGGCGGGATATACAGTTTCTGGGACAGTATTTGGTTGGGCGGGATGTACAGTATTTGGGACAGTATTTGGTTGGCGGGATGTACAGTATTTGGGACAGTATTTGGTTGGGCGGGATGTACAGTTTCTGGGACAGTATTTGGTTGGGCGGGATGTACAGTATTTGGGACAGTATTTGGTTGGGCGGGATGTACAGTTTCTGGGACAGTATTTGGTTGGGCGGGATATACAGTATTTGGGACAGTATTTGGTTGGGCGGGATATACAGTTTCTGGGACAGTATTTGGTTGGGCGGAATGTACAGTATTTGGTACATTATTTGGTTGGGCGGGATGTACAGTATTTGGGACAGTATTTGGTTGGGCGGGATGTACAGTATTTGGGACATTATTTGGTTGGGCGGGATGTACAGTATTTGGGACAGTATTTGGTTGGGCGGGATGTACGTATCTGGGACAGTATTTGGTTGGGCGGGATTATACAGCATTTGGGACAGTATTTGGTTGGGCGGGATGTACAGTATTTGGGACATTATTTGGTTGGGCGGGATGTACAGTATTTGGGACAGTATTTGGTTGGGCGGGATGTACGTATCTGGGACAGTATTTGGTTGGGCGGGATTATACAGCATTTGGGACAGTATTTGGTTGGGCGGGATGTACAGTATTTGGGACATTGGTTGGGCGGGATGTACAGCATTTGGGACATTATTTGGTTGGGCGGGATGTACACTATTTGGGACATTATTTGGTTGGGCGGGATGTACAGTATTTGGGACAGTATTTGGTTGGGCGGGATGTCGCCGGAGGCGACTACGAGCGAGGGGGGAGGACGGGAAAAGAAGTGAGGGACGGGAGGCGAGCGGGGAGAGGAGCAGACGGACGCGATCGGTGATCACTTGGAGTGATGTTTTTCCCTTTTTCCCCCTTGGTGTAATGTTTCCCCCCTTTTTCTCCTCTCTTTGTCCTACGGGAAATTCTGTGTCCCCCAATTTTCCCCCTTGTGTCTGATTCCAATTTGGATATTTAAGCCCGATTTTCACCCCTGAGAATCACTTCTCAACCACTCTCAAACATTCTGTAAAAGCCCTCTCGGAAATTCCCTGAATAAACACAAGTTTTATCGGGTGTCCACCGAACAACGACTTCACTCTCGCCATCCACGGAAGCCCTTTCCGTCTGCACTCGTCTGAGCTCCCATCCCTTTGTTCCCCTCAACTTCTCCGCCGGACAATTCCCAACCCGTTCCCCTCCCCTCTGAAAAGGAATCCCGAAGGTCTACCTCGACAAGTGGCGCTCCCGTAAAAACCACCAGAGATGAGCATTCGCATACGAATGGTCCTGGGCCCCCAGACGGCTAAACTCCGTGAACGAGTATTAAGAGCACGAGAGCTCTTGAACCGGGAAGAAGGGGAGGACAACGCAGCCATAATGGAGGCTAGAGCATTGCTGTCCAGAGTAACGCTGCGCGTGGAGGCAGAGCTCCAGATTTGGGAAGAAATCATCAACGGACTACAAGGAGCAGAAAGGGTCGCGGAACAAGACCGCTTCACCGCCTTCTTGGAGGATGTACGACAAATTCCTCAGTTACTGGTAGACGCTCATGCAGTAATGGACGAAATGGAAGTGGAGATAGCGGGAGAAATCGAAGAAGGGAACTCCCAGGTAGGGAACAACCCGGAGCCTCAAGAGGCAAATCGCCAGCAGGCAATGCAGCAAGAAGTGAGAGAAACAGCAGCCCACCCGCGTATCAGACTGCCGGAGTTGCGAATGCCAACATTCGCAGGCGAGCCATTGGAATGGCCGGCGTTTTGGCAAACCTTTGAGAGTGCCGTCCACAATCAGGGACACCTGACAGCGATTGATAAGATGAACTACCTTATCGGATGTTTGAAAGGAAAGGCGGCACGGGCAGTCATGGGCTACCGCGGCGGCGAGAATTACACCAATATGGTGACTACGCTGCAGCGTCTGTACGGGAATCAACAAGTAATAGCCGAAGCACTACAGGCTGAGCTGTTTAATCTCCCGAACGTGGAGGATTCTGCGGAATCCCTACAACCGTTCACAGAAAATCTGGAACGGATTTGTCTCCAACTGAATGCGTTGGGACATCCAGAGAACTCGCTGATGTGCATGGCAGTTAAAGCAAAGCTGCCGAGGCAAGTACTCACCGAATTGGTGAGGATGGAGCGAGAGGAGGGACTCCGATGGCAGATGTCGGATGTCAGGCGCGGACTGGCCGAGATAGTGTCAGTGAGAGAAGAAGTCCAGCGCTGTTCCCGTTCACTAAGGAAAGAAGTGAACCGGACCTCCAATTCGTATCGGCAACCAGTCCAACGCGACCAGCGAAGGCAATCAGCCGAAAGGGCAAGGGCGTTTGTAGCCGTCCAAGAAAGAAGAGGGAGAGAATCAGCGCCCCCGGGAAAGCCGAAGATCCAATGCCTTTTTTGTGGCGGATCGCATTGGGCAGACGAATGCAGAAAAGTCGCAAGCGTCCAGCAAAGAACAAAATTACTCTCAGAGCAAGAGAGATGTTTTATGTGTCTGCGGAGAGGACACAGGGCACCGGAATGCCGATCAAGAAGAAGTTGTGCAAAGTGCAACGGCCCACACAACAGAGTGATCTGCCCGAGAAGCAGTAAACCAGCAAAAAGCTGGAACACGGCGCCTAGAGGATTCCCACCGAAGAGGAACCAGGCAGAAGTGAATATGGCAACGGCCGAAAGCGTCGAAAGCGGCGTCGTTGCTACAGCGGTCTCGGACCCGAAACGGGTACTGCTGATGGCCAGAAGAATCAACGTATTCTCTGAGAAAAATCCGGCGAAGAAGATGAGAATATTGGCATTCTTTGACCCCGGATCGCAAGTAACCATGGTGAAAAGTTCCGTGGTACAAGCACTAAGCCCACAGAAGATTAAGGAAGGACTGTTGGAAGTAAGCGGTTTCCACAGCGAAATACCGGTGAAGCTGGATGCCCCGCAGTATAAACTACAAGTTGCCCTGGAGGATGGCCATTCCGAAAACCTTGTAGCGTACCGGGCCGATTGGATAGTCAAATCTATCCGCAGAGCTGAATGGAGCACCGGGAAAGTGGAAGCAGTAGACGATGAGCCAGATTTGCTTATCGGGATGCCAGAGTTTTGGAAATTCTTCAAGCGAAGGGAACAAATTAGTGCAAGTCTGTTCCGCATCCACACGTCCGTGGGACCGATAGTGTGCGGACGAGACATCCCACTAGAGATCGGCGAGCAAAGACAAATATGTGCCGTAATGTCAGCAAAAGCCGATTGCGAAATAGCAGAGGTCGGAATAGACATGGCAAAGAACTTTTGGGATCTCCAGCTCATCGGAATCAAGGATGACCCAAAAGAGAATGACGACGACACGGCAATGCAGATCTTCGAGAAGAAAGCGAAAAGGCTGCCAGATGGGAGATACTGCGCGGGGTGGCCCTGGAAAGAATACCCACCCGAACTGCCGTCGAACTATAACATGGCGTATAGGAGGTTAGGAGGCCTCCTAGAGAAGCTACGGAAGACCCCAGAATTGCTCCGGAAATACGACGAGTCAATAAGAAGGGAGCACGAACTGGGATTTTTCGAGAAAGGGGAACGGAAAGAAGGCTATCCAGAGCACTTTCTCCCCCACCATGGAGTGGTTACCCACAAACTCCGAATTGTGTTCGACGCATCCGCGCATCCACGTGGAGAGAAGTCCCTGAACGAGTGCATGTTCAGAGGTCCACTGATGATCCCAGATTTGGTAGGGATCCTGATGCGATTTCGGCTCCCACCAATTGCGCTTTGGGCAGATTTAGAAAAGGCCTTCAACGCTATCTCGATGGACGAGGAAGACCGGGAGTTTGTCAAGTTTCTATGGGTCAAGGACCCCGAAAAGAAACCTACGGCAGACAATTTGCAAGTCTTCCGGTGGGCTCGCATCCCATTTGGAGTGATAGCATCACCCTTTATTCTGGCAGCTGTGGTCCAAAAGCATTTGGAAGAGAATGGCTCTCCTCTGGCAATAGAGTTGGCAGGGAATGCATTCGTCGATAACCTAATGGCATCGTGTCAGGATGCGGAAGAGGTAATGAGCAAGTACCGAGAAGGAAAAGCGTTGTTTGTTGGGCGGGATGTACATTATCTGGGACAGTATTTGGTTGGGCGGGATATACAGTATTTGGGACAGTATTTGGTTGGGCGGGATGTACAGTTTCTGGGACAGTATTTGGTTGGGCGGGATGTACAGTATCTGGGACAGTATTTGGTTGGGCGGGATGTACAGTATCTGGGACAGTATTTGGTTGGGCGGGATGTACAGTTTCTGGGACAGTATCAGTATTTGGGACATTATTTGGTTGGGCGGGATGTACAGTATTTGGGACAGTATTTGGTTGGGCGGGATGTACACTATTTGGGACATTATTTGGTTGGGCGATTTGGTTGGGCGGGATGTACAGTTTCTGGGACAGTATTTGGTTGGGCGGGATATACAGTATTTGGGACAGTATTTGGTTGGGCGGGATGTACAGTATCTGGGACAGTATTTGGTTGGGCGGGATGTACAGTTTCTGGGACAGTATTTGGTTGGGCGGAATGTACAGTATTTGGTACATTATTTGGTTGGGCGGGATGTACAGTTTCTGGGACAGTATTTGGTTGGGCGGGATATACAGTATTTGGGACAGTATTTGGTTGGGCGGGATGTACAGTTTCTGGGACAGTATTTGGTTGGGCGGGATGTACACTATTTGGGACATTATTTGGTTGGGCGGGATGTACAGTATTTGGGACAGTATTTGGTTGGGCGGGATGTACAGTATTTGGGACAGTATTTGGTTGGGCGGGATGTACATTATCTGGGACAGTATTTGGTTGGGCGGGATGTACAGTTTCTGGGACAGTATTTGGTTGGGCGGGATATACAGTATTTGGGACAGTATTTGGTTGGGCGGGATGTACAGTTTCTGGGACAGTATTTGGTTGGGCGGGATGTACACTATTTGGGACATTATTTGGTTGGGCGGGATGTACAGTATTTGGGACAGTATTTGGTTGGGCGGGATGTACAGTATTTGGGACAGTATTTGGTTGGGCGGGATGTACATTATCTGGGACAGTATTTGGTTGGGCGGGATATACAGTATTTGGGACAGTATTTGGTTGGGCGGGATGTACAGTTTCTGGGACAGTATTTGGTTGGGCGGGATGTACACTATTTGGGACATTATTTGGTTGGGCGGGATGTACAGTATTTGGGACAGTATTTGGTTGGGCGGGATGTACAGTATTTGGGACAGTATTTGGTTGGGCGGGATGTACATTATCTGGGACAGTATTTGGTTGGGCGGGATGTACAGTTTCTGGGACAGTATTTGGTTGGGCGGGATATACAGTATTTGGGACAGTATTTGGTTGGGCGGGATGTACAGTATTTGGGACAGTATTTGGTTGGGCGGGATGTACAGTATTTGGGACAGTATTTGGTTGGGCGGGATGTACACTATTTGGGACATTATTTGGTTGGGCGATTTGGTTGGGCGGGATGTACAGTTTCTGGGACAGTATTTGGTTGGGCGGGATATACAGTATTTGGGACAGTATTTGGTTGGGCGGGATGTACAGTATCTGGGACAGTATTTGGTTGGGCGGGATGTACAGTTTCTGGGACAGTATTTGGTTGGGCGGAATGTACAGTATTTGGTACATTATTTGGTTGGGCGGGATGTACAGTTTCTGGGACAGTATTTGGTTGGGCGGGATATACAGTATTTGGGACAGTATTTGGTTGGGCGGGATGTACAGTTTCTGGGACAGTATTTGGTTGGGCGGGATGTACACTATTTGGGACATTATTTGGTTGGGCGGGATGTACAGTATTTGGGACAGTATTTGGTTGGGCGGGATGTACAGTATTTGGGACAGTATTTGGTTGGGCGGGATGTACATTATCTGGGACAGTATTTGGTTGGGCGGGATGTACAGTTTCTGGGACAGTATTTGGTTGGGCGGGATATACAGTATTTGGGACAGTATTTGGTTGGGCGGGATGTACAGTTTCTGGGACAGTATTTGGTTGGGCGGGATGTACACTATTTGGGACATTATTTGGTTGGGCGGGATGTACAGTATTTGGGACAGTATTTGGTTGGGCGGGATGTACAGTATTTGGGACAGTATTTGGTTGGGCGGGATGTACATTATCTGGGACAGTATTTGGTTGGGCGGGATATACAGTATTTGGGACAGTATTTGGTTGGGCGGGATGTACAGTTTCTGGGACAGTATTTGGTTGGGCGGGATGTACACTATTTGGGACATTATTTGGTTGGGCGGGATGTACAGTATTTGGGACAGTATTTGGTTGGGCGGGATGTACAGTATTTGGGACAGTATTTGGTTGGGCGGGATGTACATTATCTGGGACAGTATTTGGTTGGGCGGGATGTACAGTTTCTGGGACAGTATTTGGTTGGGCGGGATATACAGTATTTGGGACAGTATTTGGTTGGGCGGGATGTACAGTTTCTGGGACAGTATTTGGTTGGGCGGGATGTACAGTATCTGGGACAGTATTTGGTTGGGCGGGATGTACAGTTTCTGGGACAGTATTTGGTTGGGCGGAATGTACAGTATTTGGGACAGTATTTGGTTGGGCGGGATGTACAGTTTCTGGGACAGTATTTGGTTGGGCGGGATGTACACTATTTGGGACATTATTTGGTTGGGCGGGATGTACAGTATTTGGGACAGTATTTGGTTGGGCGGGATGTACAGTATTTGGGACAGTATTTGGTTGGGCGGGATGTACATTATCTGGGACAGTATTTGGTTGGGCGGGATGTACAGTTTCTGGGACAGTATTTGGTTGGGCGGGATATACAGTATTTGGGACAGTATTTGGTTGGGCGGGATGTACAGTTTCTGGGACAGTATTTGGTTGGGCGGGATGTACACTATTTGGGACATTATTTGGTTGGGCGGGATGTACAGTATTTGGGACAGTATTTGGTTGGGCGGGATGTACAGTATTTGGGACAGTATTTGGTTGGGCGGGATGTACATTATCTGGGACAGTATTTGGTTGGGCGGGATATACAGTATTTGGGACAGTATTTGGTTGGGCGGGATGTACAGTTTCTGGGACAGTATTTGGTTGGGCGGGATGTACACTATTTGGGACATTATTTGGTTGGGCGGGATGTACAGTATTTGGGACAGTATTTGGTTGGGCGGGATGTACAGTATTTGGGACAGTATTTGGTTGGGCGGGATGTACATTATCTGGGACAGTATTTGGTTGGGCGGGATGTACAGTTTCTGGGACAGTATTTGGTTGGGCGGGATATACAGTATTTGGGACAGTATTTGGTTGGGCGGGATGTACAGTTTCTGGGACAGTATTTGGTTGGGCGGGATGTACAGTATCTGGGACAGTATTTGGTTGGGCGGGATGTACAGTTTCTGGGACAGTATTTGGTTGGGCGGAATGTACAGTATTTGGTACATTATTTGGTTGGGCGGGATGTACAGTTTCTGGGACAGTATTTGGTTGGGCGGGATATACAGTATTTGGGACAGTATTTGGTTGGGCGGGATGTACAGTTTCTGGGACAGTATTTGGTTGGGCGGGATGTACACTATTTGGGACATTATTTGGTTGGGCGGGATGTACAGTATTTGGGACAGTATTTGGTTGGGCGGGATGTACAGTATTTGGGACAGTATTTGGTTGGGCGGGATGTACAGTTTCTGGGACAGTATTTGGTTGGGCGGGATATACAGTATTTGGGACAGTATTTGGTTGGGCGGGATGTACAGTTTCTGGGACAGTATTTGGTTGGGCGGGATGTACAGTTTCTGGGACAGTATTTGGTTGGGCGGGATGTACAGTTTCTGGGACAGTATTTGGTTGGGCGGAATGTACAGTATTTGGTACATTATTTGGTTGGGCGGTATGTACAGTTTCTGGGACAGTATTTGGTTGGGCGGGATATACAGTATTTGGGACAGTATTTGGTTGGGCGGGATGTACAGTTTCTGGGACAGTATTTGGTTGGGCGGGATGTACACTATTTGGGACATTATTTGGTTGGGCGGGATGTACAGTATTTGGGACAGTATTTGGTTGGGCGGGATGTACAGTATTTGGGACAGTATTTGGTTGGGCGGGATGTACATTATCTGGGACAGTATTTGGTTGGGCGGGATGTACAGTTTCTGGGACAGTATTTGGTTGGGCGGGATATACAGTATTTGGGACAGTATTTGGTTGGGCGGGATGTACAGTTTCTGGGACAGTATTTGGTTGGGCGGGATGTACACTATTTGGGACATTATTTGGTTGGGCGGGATGTACAGTATTTGGGACAGTATTTGGTTGGGCGGGATGTACAGTATTTGGGACAGTATTTGGTTGGGCGGGATGTACATTATCTGGGACAGTATTTGGTTGGGCGGGATATACAGTATTTGGGACAGTATTTGGTTGGGCGGGATGTACAGTATTTGGGACAGTATTTGGTTGGGCGGGATGTACAGTTTCTGGGACAGTATTTGGTTGGGCGGGATGTACAGTTTCTGGGAAAGTATTTGGTTGGGCGGGATGTACAGTATCTGGGACAGTATTTGGTTGGGCGGGATGTACAGTTTCTGTGACAGTATTTGGTTGGGCGGGATGTACAGTATCTGGGACAGTATTTGGTTGGGCGGGATGTACAGTATCTGGGACAGTATTTGGTTGGGCGGGATCTACAGTTTCTGGGACAGTATTTGGTTGGGCGGGATGTACAGTATCTGGGACAGTATTTGGTTGGGCGGGATGTACAGTATCTGGGACAGTATTTGGTTGGGCGGGATGTACAGTTTCTGGGACAGTATCAGTATTTGGGACATTATTTGGTTGGGCGGGATGTACAGTATTTGGGACAGTATTTGGTTGGGCGGGATGTACACTATTTGGGACATTATTTGGTTGGGCGGGATGTACAGTATCTGGGACAGTATTTGGTTGGGCGGGATGTACAGTTTCTGGGACAGTATTTGGTTGGGCGGGATGTACAGTATCTGGGACAGTATTTGGTTGGGCGGGATGTACAGTATCTGGGACAGTATTTGGTTGGGCGGGATGTACAGTTTCTGGGACAGTATCAGTATTTGGGACATTATTTGGTTGGGCGGGATGTACAGTATTTGGGACAGTATTTGGTTGGGCGGGATGTACACTATTTGGGACATTATTTGGTTGGGCGGGATGTACACTATTTGGGACAGTATTTGGTTGGGCGGGATGTACAGTATCTGGGACAGTATTTGGTTGGGCGGGATGTACAGTATTTGGGACAGTATTTGGTTGGGCGGGATGTACAGTATTTGGGACAGTATTTGGTTGGGCGGGATGTACAGTTTCTGGGACAGTATTTGGTTGGGCGGGATATACAGTATTTGGGACAGTATTTGGTTGGGCGGGATGTACAGTTTCTGGGACAGTATTTGGTTGGGCGGGATGTACAGTATCTGGGACAGTATTTGGTTGGGCGGGATGTACAGTATTTGGGACAGTATTTGGTTGGGCGGGATGTACAGTATTTGGGACAGTATTTGGTTGGGCGGGATGTACAGTATCTGGGACTGTATTTGGTTGGGCGGGATGTACAGTATTTGGGACAGTATTTGGTTGGGCGGGATATACAGTATTTGGGACAGTATTTGGTTGGGCGGGATGTACAGTTTCTGGGACAGTATTTGGTTGGGCGGGATATACAGTATTTGGGACAGTATTTGGTTGGGCGGGATGTACAGTTTCTGGGACAGTATTTGGTTGGGCGGGATGTACTGTACAGTATCTGGGACAGTATTTGGTTGGGCGGGATGTACAGTTTCTGGGACAGTATTTGGTTGGGCGGGATGTACAGTATCTGGGACAGTATTTGGTTGGGCGGGATGTACAGTTTCTGGGACAGTATTTGGTTGGGCGGGATGTACAGTATTTGGGACATTATTTGGTTGGGCGGGATGTACAGTATTTGGGACAGTATTTGGTTGGGCGGGATGTACAGTATCTGGGACAGTATTTGGTTGGGCGGGATGTACAGTTTCTGTGACAGTATTTGGTTGGGCGGGATGTACAGTATTTGGGGCAGTATTTGGTTGGGCGGGATGTACAGTATTTGGGACAGTATTTGGTTGGGCGGGATGTACAGTATCTGGGACAGTATTTGGTTGGGCGGGATGTACAGTTTCTGGGACAGTATTTGGTTGGGCGGGATGTACAGTATTTGGGACAGTATTTGGGTGGCCGGGATATACAGTATTTGGGACAGTATTTGGTTGGGCGGGATATACAGTATTTGGGACAGTATTTGGTTGGGCGGGATATACAGTATTTGGGACAGTATTTGGTTGGGCGGGATATACAGTATTTGGGACAGTATTTGGTTGGGCGGGATGTACAGTATTTGGGACAGAACTCAAAAAAGTTTTATTATCCTTGTCTCAAATTGTCGTTTTTGTCAGAGGTTTTGCCACAGACGATGCTTCATTGACTCCAATGGACGAGGATTGTCTGCGCGTTAATGTTTTCGCCTCTGAGCGCTGTGTTCGCCTCGGCGGTTGTGCCGTTCTTCATTACATTTACGGCGGCCAATTTATGTTCGGTAGCGCCCGTAAATTGGATGAACGAACAATAGTCCTTTGAGTGTTAAGCTTTTAACCAATTTTCATCATTTATTTCGTTTAAGGCGGAGAATTTTTGTTCCCCCGGAAGGGATGTTGTTGTGGTCACTTTCGGTCATTTTTCTTCTGATTGTTCATTCTTCTACCTTCTTTCGTTTTTAGACTACCGAATGAATGTTTTTGGCTTGCTCAGTCTGAACTTCCACTTTAGCGATGTGAATCCTCCGAATATGGCCATTCACGGTTGTCCGCCTCCACCTCGTTCAGTTACCGCTTGAACTTTATCCCTCGCCCCTGCAGACATTGTTGCAAGTCTGCAGTGGACTCAGAAGGAAATTGCCAATTTTGGCGGTGACCCCAAAAGGGTAACGCTGGCTGGACACAGCTCCGGGTCGGTGGCATCCCAAATTGTGCGACTTTTACTGTTGTTCAAACGGACACTTCCCAATGCCTTTTAATAGCTAATGTTGGTTCCACGGACAAATCATCTATTCAATCAAACAATCTCAATGAGTGGGCCGGGAACCATCGAAATGCTGCCAAAAAGTTGCTTTGGTGGAGTGAACAATAAATTTTCGCCCTTTCCTTATCAGACCGGAACCAACGGTCGAGTCGACTTTTGGCACTGGAGGTTGGCTGTGCGACGTTTGCCGAATGGAATTCAACTAACTTTTGGATGCATCGGGAGAACATTACGAAGGTATTGGTCATTGGAGGCTGAAACAATAATCAAAAACAGAACATTAAATGTTGTAAAGCAAATCAAGGTGTTGGACTGTCTGAGGACACTTCCCGCGCGACGACTTTCCGAGGCATTGCCTTTTCTTGAACAAAAGTCCGTGTTCTTCCACGGACTGTCGATGGAAGTCGGTCCTGGCGCGGTAAGTGAGCTCTGATTTAATTACATTGGTCGGATGTTCGTGTGAATTGTCTGGTCATAGCAGATCATCAATGACACCTTCGACAATCTGATACGCTATTACACTGGGAAGCACCGGGTCCTGACCGGGACTGTTTCTAAGGAGTTCCTGGACGGAATGGTGTTGATCCACTCGGATACCGATCGAGTTGACAAAGTTCGCCTTGCGCTTTACTGTCGCCGATTGGTTCGACAGTTAAACTACGAAAATGGCGAGAAAGCGCTGTCCGAATGCGTTCATGAGTACGATGATGGTACACAGTTCAGTGCCACCGTCGCGTTGCACGTATATCCCCCCCCCCATTGAAGTCCAAAGGGCGCCTCTCCTCTCCGACGATGTCAGCATGTTTGTCCCCCATTTGCTGTTCGCCACGGTTTCTGCTCGTCGAGGCTTGTCCACCTTTCTTTACCAATTTGAATACGATGGCATTGGCATTGCTTTTCAGTACGCCCCAGGCAGGTGTCTTTTGTTCCCCCCTCCCCTCTCCCTTTGTTAGCAACTCTCACAGATTTGGCTCTCCATCTGAACTAAGCCCACGACATGTTCAGGATCTGGTCTATTTGTTTGGCCAAAATAAGGGAATTTTTAGCGCCAGGGACCGACGCCTCCAACAGCTTCACTCGGCACTTTTTGTCAATTTTATTCGTAACGGCACTCTGAACGGGGGTGACATTCAAAATGCGTTTCCGTTTTCACCGAACCGTTCCAATTTCTATCGAATTGACTTTGTAAATTTGAATAATCAGAACGAATTTGTTGGGGACATTGACGGATATCATCGGAGAGCAGTGGACTTTTGGACCGAGCAAATGCCTAAGTTTGAATTATGTGGAAGGGACAATTTGGTGAATGTCTTTATGACCGAACAGAGTGGCAGGAAGGAAACGATTGCTGAGGGATGAATTGATGATCGACGATCAGATGCTCAGCAAATATTTACCAGCGGATTTGGCCCTTTTTGAGCGGCTTGTAGGACCGTGGGTTGAAGCGGAAAGGCGCAATTGTCGGTTTGGGGGGGGGGGTAATTATGCCCGCCGGGAGTTTACTCCGTTTAAGGGTTTTGGTGGCAATGTCTCCTCCTCTTCTGCTGTTGGGTGTCCGTTCTTCTTCTTCTGTTGCTGTTAGCTGCCCTTACCCTGCTGCTGATCGCCCATCACAAACGGAAGCGGCGTTATGTTAAACAGTCCAAAAGTTTCAACTACGACACAATCAATTGATCGGAAAAATAATAATTACCTATTTATGTATTTACTGCTTCACCCGCCCGCCTTTGTCCCTTGGCCTTTTGTCCGTCAATAAATGTCTCAGATTCAGGATGCCCGATATCCTCCACCCCCCTCCCCCTCTTTTTCACTCTCATTACTCTCCCCCCCCTCCCCCTCTTTTTCACTCTCATTACTCTCCCCCCCCTCCCCCTCTTTTTCACTCTCATTACTCTCCCCCCCCTCCCCCTCTTTTTCACTCTCATTACTCTCCCCCCCTCCCCCTCTTTTTCACTCTCATTTCTCTCCCCCCCTCCCCCTCTTTTTCACTCTCATTACTCTCCCCCCCTCCCCCTCTTTTTCACTCTCATTACTCTCCCCCCCTCCCCCTCTTTTTCACTCTCATTACTCTCCCCCCCCTCCCCCTCTTTTTCACTCTCATTACTCTCCCCCCCCTCCCCCTCTTTTTCACTCTCATTACTCTCCCCCCCTCCCCCTCTTTTTCACTCTCATTACTCTCCCCCCCTCCCCCTCTTTTTCACTCTCATTTCTCTCCCCCCCCTCCCCCTCTTTTTCACTCTCATTACTCTCCCCCCCCCTCCCCCTCTTTTTCACTCTCATTACTCTCCCCCCCTCCCCCTCTTTTCACTCTCATTTCTCTCCCCCCCTCCCCCTCTTTTTCACTCTCATTACTCTCCCCCCCTCACCCTCTTTTTCACTCTCATTACTCTCCCCCCCTCCCCCTCTTTTTCACTCTCATTACTCTCCCCCCCCTCCCCCTCTTTTTCACTCTCATTTCTCTCCCCCCCTCCCCCTCTTTTCACTCTCATTACTCTCCCCCCCCTCCCCCTCTTTTTCACTCTCATTACTCTCCCCCCCTCCCCCTCTTTTTCACTCTCATTACTCTCCCCCCCCCCTCTTTTTCACTCTCATTTCTCTCCCCCCCTCCCCCTCTTTTTCACTCTCATTACTCTCCCCCCCCTCCCCCTCTTTTTCACTCTCATTACTCTCCCCCCCTCCCCCTCTTTTTCACTCTCATTACTCTCCCCCCCTCCCCCTCTTTTTCACTCTCATTACTCTCCCCCCCTCCCCCTCTTTTTCACTCTCATTACTCTCCCCCCCCTCCCCCTCTTTTTCACTCTCATTACTCTCCCCCCTCCCCCTCTTTTTCACTCTCATTTCTCTCCCCCCCCCCCTCCCCCTCTTTTTCACTCTCATTACTCTCCCCCCCTCCCCCTCTTTTTCACTCTCATTACTCTCCCCCCCCTCCCCCTCTTTTTCACTCTCATTACTCTCCCCCCCTCCCCCTCTTTTTCACTCTCATTTCTCTCCCCCCCTCCCCCTCTTTTTCACTCTCATTTCTCTCCCCCCCCTCCCCCTCTTTTTCACTCTCATTACTCTCCCCCCCTCCCCCTCTTTTTCACTCTCATTACTCTCCCCCCCTCCCCCTCTTTTTCACTCTCATTACTCTCCCCCCCTCCCCCTCTTTTTCACTCTCATTTCTCTCCCCCCCTCCCCCTCTTTTTCACTCTCATTTCTCTCCCCCCCTCCCCCTCTTTTTCACTCTCATTACTCTCCCCCCCCTCCCCCTCTTTTTCACTCTCATTACTCTCCCCCCCTCCCCCTCTTTTTCACTCTCATTACTCTCCCCCCCCTCCCCCTCTTTTTCACTCTCATTACTCCCTCCCCCCCTCCCCCTCTTTTTCACTCTCATTACTCTCCCCCCCCCTCCCCCTCTTTTTCACTCTCATTACTCTCCCCCCTCCCCCTCTTTTTCACTCTCATTACTCTCCCCCCCTCCCCCTCTTTTTCACTCTCATTACTCTCCCCCCCTCCCCCTCTTTTTCACTCTCATTACTCTCCCCCCCTCCCCCTCTTTTTCACTCTCATTTCTCTCCCCCCCTCCCCCTCTTTTTCACTCTCATTACTCTCTCCCCCCCTCCCCCTCTTTTTCACTCTCATTACTCTCCCCCCCCTCCCCCTCTTTTTCACTCTCATTACTCTCCCCCCCTCCCCCTCTTTTTCACTCTCATTACTCTCCCCCCCCCTCCCCCTCTTTTTCACTCTCATTTCTCTCCCCCCCCTCCCCCTCTTTTTCACTCTCATTTCTCTCCCCCCCTCCCCCTCTTTTTCACTCTCATTTCTCTCCCCCCCTTCCCCTCTTTTTCACTCGCGCTTCCCTTTTCTCTCTTTGCCAAAAATCACTGTCCTTCACTCCAAAAACATTATTTAATTCTATTTTCTTCCACTTTCGTGGACTTAATAAAAGGGGAAATTACAAGCATTGTTTGATGTTGAACTTCCAACCTACTCGCCACAACAGCTCAGTCTAATGACTGCCGTCTTGTCTTGCTAATTTTGACGTTTTTTATTTAGCAATAAGCTCATTTGAATTGCCATAGCGGGAAAGAGCTTTCAACAGACGGCACTTCTTTTGTGATCGCTTCTGCTGGTCTTCTTCAGTAAGTTGCCGCTGCCATTGTCTTTCATCGTCACCATCCAACCCCAACCAAACAAACTGAATTCACTCACTACCACTATTCTCACCAATTTCAAGTAAAGTTTTTCAATTTACTCTAAATAATTTATTTTCTAAGATTTATTCAAGCTGGATCCTCAACAACCGCCACAGCAGCAAGTTGGCGAGTCGCAACAGCTGCAGACGGCTGTTACCGGAGCCCAACAACATTTTTCCATACTCCAACCCGGACAGCTGCTAACTCAACAACAACAGCAACTCCAACAACCTCAAATGGCATCTTTAGAGCAACAGGCAGTGCTCAACGTCTTCGGTAAATGTCAAATAAGCGTAGGAAATTAACTCCGTCATACAGAGGCACTGACAGTCAATGACTCGGGAATGCCTCCCACTTTTGTGCCTCCTGGACTGCTCGGAGGGGGCGGCATTGGTGGTCCCAGCGGATCGCAATTTCAACTTGGATCTATGCATGGCGCGCCACCATTTACACAACCGCCATTACAGGCATTTGCTTCTATCTTCTTGGGTTTTATGGTGGTGCCCTGCCTTTTGAAAATTGCAATGGGTGGTGCTTAAATGCTTTCACCTGTGCTGCTTCTAATTTGTAAGAGTTGTTTCTGTTTAGTATTCCGAACACTTCTACGTGTCACAAATGATGCAACCCGCTGGTACTCCGGTCCTCTCGACGGGTGGCGGCAGTTTAGGCACCGCGCCTTTCCTTTACGAACGGCAGGGGGCACTGGGAAGCGGTGCTGTGAGTGGTGAAGTCGGCAGCCAATTTACGGCTTCACTGCAACAACCACAACAGCAGAGAGCCATCGTCCAACCCCAACAGCAGCAACCGCAGCAAACACTACAAAACACTCCGTTGCAAGGTCCAATACAGCACAAATCTAAATGTTTGAAGTTCCGACATTTGCAATTGTGTCAGTTAACTCATACAAGAACAGCTTGGTTAAAAAAAGGTCCACGGATAAAAATGTTTTTTTTCAAGGACCGCAATTCCAATGCCCTCGTCGACCAAATCACGGCACCGAGGGGAGGGCCATCCTTTTGCGTGCAAATCACTTTAAAGTCACAATTCCCGGTGGATTCATTCACTACTACAATGTTGACATTCAGTAAGTGATTTTCCTGCAATTCCTGTTTTATTTGAGGTTTAGACCAGATAAATGCCCGCGTAAAGTCAACAGGTTCTTTGTTGCTGTTAGGGTTTGGGTTTAACCCTCACAAACGTTTAGAGAGATCGTAAACAGAATGGTCGAATCGTTCGGTAAAATATTCAACGGGATTAATCCGGTTTTTGACGGGAAGAAGAGCATGTACTCGAAGGACCCGCTACCCATCGGCCACGACAGGATTGAATTAGAAGGTGTGTTCACCATTCCCCAATTACCCGTTTCAAATTGGTTTTTAGTTGTCATGCCCGGTGATTCTGCCGTCGACAGAAAGTTTAAAGTTGCCATTAAAGTTGGTATTACTAGATTCAGATGCGATCCAAGCTGTCCATTCCCAATAAAATTGAACACATTTTTAGCTTGTTGCTCGCGTGTCCCTACAGGCGTTAGATGATGCGATGCTCGGTCGTATCCGACAAATTCCGACCGAATCGGTGCAAGCAATGGACGTTATTTTGCGGCATTTGCCGAGCATGAAGTATACGCCAGGTACTGCACCATCCGTTATTAGGGCGCCCGGAAATTGTTTTGATTATTTTCTCCCGGCCACCGGTCCGAGTGTCAAATAAAAAAGCTGGTGGCCAAAACATCGCATACGGCGGCCAGCAGGTGCACGTCATACTTCCTCCTCCACCTCGCCCCACCAGTTGCTCCATCATCTTTAATCCAGAATTAGAATTCGACACTCGGATTGGAAACATTTCTCCAATTTCGAATTCATTCAATTATTTATTGAAAGATTAAAATAATAATAAAAAAAATTTTCTTTTTAATTTTTTGTGTCGCATTTGCCGGCCACGCCGTTGACATCGAACATCTTCAAATTTTTGCGCTTTTAGTCGGTCGTTCTTTCTTTTCGTCGCCAAGTTCGCCCATTGGGTCCCACCACATAAGCACCAGTGGAGGGGGCGGATTTCAAGCGGGCGACAACAAGGGCTTTCAAGCGGTTGACAGCAAATTGGGTGGTGGTCGCGAGGTTTGGTTCGGATTTCACCAAAGTGTCCGACCATCGCAGTGGAAAATGATGCTAAACATCGACGGTTTGCCATCCCTAGTCCACTTGACATGGAATTTGTTTGTTTAAGTGTCTGCGACTGCGTTCTATCGTGAAATGCCCGTGATCGATTTCATGGCCGATGTACTCGAATTGCCGGTGCAGGCGCTCAGTGACCGGCGCACTTTGGTGGACGCGCAGCGGGTCAAATTCACTAAGGAAATAAGAGGCCTCAAAATCGAAATCACTCACTGCGGCAACATGAAACGCAAGTACCGCGTGAGCAACGTAACAAGACGCCCCGCGCAGACTCAAACGTTTGTTTGCATGGAGAAGCTATTTGAGGGGAGGGCGGCATGTCGAGGGGGGGGGGGGAAGTTATCGGGGCTGGGGTAACGGAAAGGAAAATCGTCTGGTGGGGGTCGGTGCTCAGCCTTAGATTTTATCGTCGCAACGATAACTTGTTCCATTCAGATTTCCACTACAACTGGACACCGGACAAATCATTGACTGCACGGTGGCCAAGTACTTCTACGACAAGTACCAGATCCAGCTCAAATACCCGCACCTGCCATGCTTGCAAGTTGGACAGGAGCAGAAGCACACTTATCTCCCACCGGAAGTTTGTAATATTGTGTCCGGTCAACGGTGCATCAAGAAGTTAACCGACACCCAAACATCTACGATGATAAAGGTTTAACCAGAATTCTTTTTTCTTTCCTCATGGTTAGTAATATTTAAGGCAACTGCTCGTTCCGCTCCAGAGCGCGAGAAGGAAATTTCGGATTTAGTGCGACGTGCTGAATTTATCCACGACCCGTTTGCGCAAGAGTTTGGAATCTCGATCACTCCGGTATAAACATTGATCTGTTCTAGTTCATATTGGTCGATGACTTTTGCAGATCATGACAGAGGTGAAGGGTCGTGTGCTGAACGCCCCGAAATTGCTTTACGGCGGGCGGACACGAGCAACCGCGTTGCCCAACCAGGGAGTGTGGGATATGCGAGCCAAGCAGTTCCACACCGGAATAGAAGTAAAGACATGGGCTATCGCCTGTTTTGCTCAGCAGCAGCACGTCAAGGAGAACGATCTCAGGTTTGGGTCGAATAGATCTATAACACGTAAACTTCGAATTGAAGAAATTTTACCGTCCAACTTCAACGAATCTCCACCGATGCGGGCATGCCAATTCAGGGACAGCCGTGCTTTTGTAAATATGCGGTCGGACCGGACCAGGTAGAGCCGATGCTCAAGTATCTCAAGCAGAACTTTCCTGGCCTCCAACTTGTTTGTGTTGTCCTTCCTGGGAAGACGCCGGTGTACGGTTGGTCGTGCTTCTTTTAAATATCCTTCCTTAAAAAAATTTAGCTGAAGTCAAACGCGTGGGAGACATTGTGCTTGGCATTGCCACTCAATGCGTTCAGGCAAAAAACGTGATCAAAACGACGCCACAAACATTGTCAAATTTGTGCCTTAAAATGAACGTAAAACTCGGCGGAGTTAACAGGTGAGCAGCAGAGACGGCCGCCGACCCAAAAATGATGGATTCTTTCCCATTGAAATAAAGCATTCTTTTGCCGAATGTTCGACCGCGGATTTTCAATGAGCCCGTCATTTTTCTTGGCGCGGATATAACCCATCCGCCAGCCGGCGACTCGCGTAAGCCTTCCATCGCCGCCGTTGTGGGCAGTATGGACGCACATCCGTCACGATACGCTGCGACAGTGCGAGTGCAACAGCATAGACACGTAAATGTCGACAAAATATGTTCAATTAAAAACCAAAGCCTTCAGGACATCATTTCCGAACTCACTTTTATGGTGAGGGAGTTGTTGATCCAATTCTACCGGAACACACGCTTCAAACCCACTCGGATTGTGCTGTACCGAGACGGAGTGAGCGAGGGACAATTTCTCAATGTAATTCCATATCACTTGAATATTTGTATTGGTGGCAAAAAATGGCGAAACATACTGTTAAATATTTTTGTTCATCGTTGAGGTGCTCCAAAGTGAATTGCGTTCAATGCGCGAAGCTTGTATGATGTTGGAACGAGGCTATCAGCCGGGAATTACTTTCATTGCTGTACAGAAACGGCATCACACCAGGCACTGTGCACAAAAACCCATTTGCAATGAGATGCCTCTTTTAGGTTATTTGCTGTGGATAAGAAGGACCAAGTGGGCAAGGCCTTTAACATTCCGCCGGGGACGACCGTCGACGTGGGCATTACGCATCCGACCGAATTCGACTTTTATTTGTGCTCACACGCCGGCATTCAGGTCGAAATGTGCTCTGAACCAGAGGCCTAACCAGAAGGGGGGGGGGGGGGGGAAGCAATGCTTTTTAGAGGGTTATTATTGCTTTTTCTTTAATTACTATTTTTAAGAATTCTTTGGAGGGCGGAGGAGGCAGGGTTGAATTGTAACCAAATTTTTAAGAAAATAGCTTAAGAATCCACAAATTGTTTTAAAAAAGTATTAAATTTTGGTCAAGGAATTACAAAGTTTATTGTTTATTTTTTATAAAATCATCCCCAAACTCGGAACAAATTAAGCGCCATAATTTAAAAAATTTCCGCCGGCATCATCTAATGGTCAAACTTTTCTCATTTGTCTGCGGCGTCTATTGACACCGCTGACCCCCCCCCCCTTTTGTTCCACTTTCGGAAAGTCTTTCGATTTCGATAATTTCGAGGTTTTTCTTTTGTTTTGATTTCGAAAACCGAAATAAAAAATTTATTACGGTTATTTTTTTGAAGCTTTAAAGATTTAAAAAAAAAGAAAAATATACCCCAAAAAAATGATTTTTTTTTAAATTTTCAAAAAATGCTCCCCTAAAAATTAACTTTTTCGTGCTTATTTGAGGGGTGCCAATCTTATAAATTAAAAATGTCCTTATTTGAGGCCTTCGTCCTTATTTTGTTCTTATTTTTCGAATTTTGTGAAGATTTTCATAATATTTTAATCCAATTTTCAAAATTAGAAATTTCGAAGCGAATTGGACTAATTTCATTACAAATTGAATCATCAAAATTTTCTCGGCGGCGTCTATCGGCCGCCGACCCCCCCCCCACCCCCGTAAAGCAAAATTTGCAAAAAAAAATTGCATTTTTGAAAATCAGCAAACTTTTTGGAAATCCATGGGAGCAATTAACTGCGAATTGTTGAGGAAAATTGTTGGTGGAGAGAAATATGATTAAAAAAGTACGGAATAAACCAGGGATGGGAAGGCATATTTCATGTTCCTTTCCCCGAAAAACCCATTTTTCTTATGCAATTTGCACTAGCTGAAAAGCCATTGTTGCATATTTGTGAATGAATGGCATTTCCAGGGCACTTCGCGTCCATCACACTACCACGTGCTGTGGGACGACAACAATTTGAGTGCGGACGACTTGCAACAACTTACTTACCAAATGTGCCACACTTACGTCCGCTGCACTCGCTCTGTGTCCATCCCCGCCCCCGCCTATTACGCGCATCTGGTCGCTTTTCGGGCGCGTTATCACCTCGTCGACAGAGAACACGACAGGTGGATTTTGTGTTTTTAATTATTTGTTTTTTTTATAAATGTTAGGACCTAATTAGCATTTTATGAAGAACGTAATTTCGAACTAACACAAACTATTTTCTTAGTCAATTTTCTTTTCTTTTTTTTTTTAATTGATTTTAGCGGTGAGGGAAGCCAACCGTCTGGGACCAGTGAAGACACGACACTCAGCAACATGGCACGCGCTGTCCAAGTGCATCCGGATGCCAACTCTGTCATGTATTTTGCGTAGTACACACTTTAATGTTTGCGTTGTGCTGTTTGGTTTTTTAAGTTGTCAGTCTTTGCAGGGCTGTCGCGAAATTCGATTTCGAAAAGTCGATTTTGGCGCGTATTTTGAAATTGGAAGGAAATTCTTAGACATTTAAAAAATGAAGCAAATATAATTAGCGGGTCGCCGCATTTAGTGAATCTTTTGAAATGTTGAATTTAAAAAAAGGAATTTCGACCTTTTATTTTTAATTTCGATTTCGATGATTTGCGAGAGCCCTGGTCCTTTGTCGTCTTCTAAGTCTCTCAATCTCAAATTTGTCCGACCTCCATAGTTTCTCTGAATGACTTCCTTTCCCCGGAACATTCACTTAGTCTCCCCCCCCCCCTCTTTGACTTTGTTTGTTTGGTTTGGATTCTCATAAATGCCAAATTCATTTTTCTCATGTTACGATTTTGAAATAAATGCTTTATCTTCTGAGAATTCTCTCCCGCCCTGTCATTTCTTCTTTTTCCGTTAATATTCTTCCGCTTCCCCTTGCCTTTCTCTTTTCCAATTTCTTCTTGCAAATTTGGCGTCTCACATTTTCTGCCACATTATTATCGATGCCGACCGCCATCCATGTCCAAATGTCGTTGTTGGCACATTCGTATAATTGGCACCAAAAGTTTTGTGAACGTCGACAAAATTTCGTACAATTCTTCTACAAGTTATTCCTTTTCCGTCTCTGCACCGTCCAACTCAAACAAATTGTCGTCCACCGGACTTACTATATTAAATGATTAAAGTCCATCATTATTTAATTCTTTGTATTAATCGATATTCTTATTCAATTTAATTCATGACAAAACGCCAATCCATTCTTTCTTTGCTAATGTTCTAACCAGTTCAGTTCAATCGTATTCTTATAGATGATCACTGATCATTCTTCCAAATGTAACTTTATCAGGCATACCATGCATTCGATCGTACAACTATTGAACTGTAATAACCATACACGTTCCCAGAATCAACCAAAGCGTATTTTTGAGATTTCCATCCTTTGGGGGGGGGTGGTGGTCAGTTCTGCGCCACAAATTGAAACATCATAATTTTCAGCTAATGAAATCAAACAGTTTAATTTGCTTGGGAATGTTTAAGTTATGACTGACGGGGCCGAACTGAACGGTTCCAGGGTAGGGGGTAGTCTCCCCCCCCCGGGACGAGTATGGTAGGGGGTAGTCTCCCCCCCTCCCCCCCCCCGGGTAGGGGGTAGTCTCCCCCCCCCCGGGACGAGTATGGTAGGGGGTAGTCTCCCCCCGGGTAGGGGGTAGTCTCCCCCCCCCCGGGGACGAGTATGGTAGGGGGTAGTCTCCCCCCCTCCCCCGGGACGAGTATGGTAGGGGGTAGTCTCCCCCCCTCCCCCCGGGTAGGGGGTAGTCTCCCCCCCCCCCCGGGACGAGTATGGTAGGGGGTAGTCTCCCCCCCTCCCCCCGGGTAGGGGGTAGTCTCCCCCCCCCCCCGGGACGAGTATGGTAGGGGGTAGTCTCCCCCCCCTCCCCCCCCCCCCCCCGGGTAGGGGGTAGTCTCCCCCCCCCCCCCGGGTAGGGGGTAGTCTCCCCCCCCCGGGACGAGTATGGTAATAACAAATGTCTTCCTTTCTCCTCCATCAGCTGCCACACTCAATTAACACTCCTCCTTCCTATGTTTTTGCTATCCCTCCGTTCGTTACCCCCTGCAAAATAAATCAATTATCACTAATAACAATAAATTTCGTTGTGAGACGCTGTTTTATACCACCCAAAGTGTCACCGTCATATGTCCCTTCTTTTGTTCAAGCATTCACAGAAAATGGTCTATTAAACTCCCAGGATGGATTTTGTTAACATGTAACCGGTTTCCGAACTCTTTGAAAGATTCCAGTCGAACGAAAGATCCGGTTACATTATACCCATAGTCTAAACGTTAAACATTATCCAAAATGTGGCTCAGTTGCCGTTCAATTACATTTTGAGGCGTATTTTTATGATAAAGAGGCGACGGAGTAAAAATTGAACCGAATAATTAATAAAAAATTGTTGGGCCTTCAGCACTATTTAACGCAAAAAAAAAGAGCATTTATTTAATTGTTTAAATTTTGAGTTTTTTTTTGTTATTCAGTTTGGCCTTCGGCGCAAATCTCCAATTTCCACACTTGCCACAATTTTGAACTTTGTGAAAATTTTTGAGAAAAAAGAGGATTTCACGAAAATAATGCTTTGATTCGTACAATTTGAAGTTAAAATCTTAAAAATTTTCCCCTTTCTGTAAAGTTCAAAAATTACTTTTATTTGCGAAAAACTGCCATAAAAAAATGCCACTATTTTAGAGCCGGTTGCCATATTTTCTCGCAGATGAGTTGAGCTCCCTGGGGGGGGGGGACAAAACGGACGGAAAAGTAAATAACAAAAAACCGATCATTTCTAATCACAAAGTTTTCATCGACTACGAGTTATGAGAAGCTTCTTGATTGACCTTTATTCGATTCAACAAACATAATTCGATTCACTGGTGGTTGAGATTATGTGGTGGATGGACTTATCAAATGTGCCGCGACCATCCATTCGAAAAAGAGAACAATAAGGAAGCCGGAAGAGATCGTCCGTCCATCGAAAAAGCCATAGACTGCCCACCAATTGGAAAAGCCTTTCTCTCGACGCCCCGCCCTCTTCGACACGTTGCCTTTTCCAATTCGTTCATCGTCGGAATCCGAATGAATTTCCCTCCAACGCGTCCAACGCTCTTCTCGCCCTCATCTGCCGCTGTCGCTGAACCTTGCCGAGCAGTGCGAGTTCCCTGGAATTGAAGTTTTGTTTTTTTGTGCAAAAGTCCGCCCGCCCATCTTATTATTCATTAGCCATCCGCCGCTTTACAATACCCCGCACTATCTTTTGCTTTTTTTTTGAAAATAAATATGGAAAAGAGAGAATGTTCGTGTGCATTTCATGCAGACAGCAGCCGTTGTGTCAGTCCGTCCCCCCCCCTCCCCTCCCCCCCCCCCCTCCCCTCCACAAAATTCAAAAATTACCTCCGGCAAAAACAAAAGTCGTTGCCTTCTGTTTACAGGATCCCCCCCCCCCCCTCCCCCCCCCCTCCCCTCCCCCCCCCTCCCCTCCTCCCCCCTGCCCTCCACAAAATTCAAAAATTACCTCCGTAGTCCACCGTTCACTTCACTGCGCTTGCTGAACCCGGTAAAGTCGTCCCCGTCGAGAATGTCCAGCGCCCTTTTGTCCAAACCCATGAAGCCGTCCGCCTCCAGCGCATTCAGTCTCTTCCGCTTCAGTCCCATGAAGTCGTCTCCCTCCAGAGTGTCCAGTGCTCTCTTCTCAAATGAACCAAACCCATCCCCGTCCATCACGTCCAACGCTCTCTTGCGAAATCCGCCAAAGTCGTCCGATTCCAATATGTCCAGGGCACGTCGGGGGCGTAAGGCGAGAACTTTTATGGCACCTTAAGGAGTTGTCGGTGATCATGGCGGTCCCTGTCCTTCATCCGCCAGTTTCTTCCTCACCTGTCCTTGCCAAGGACGAGCTTCTGCTGCTCTCTTTGATGCTCGTTGACGGAGTGAACAGAGAACAGAAGACAATACCCAGCAGCACCTGAAAGGAGGCACAGTGTGAGAGGGAATCAGTCCAATCGACTCAATGCTTGTCTAACCATAAGTTTCAAATTAGAAAATGGCGTTTTCGTCCGGCAAATGTTTTTCGATTCAGCCATTGTTGAAAGTGTTGTGTGAATGGGGAGGCTTGCTGGTGAGTTGGTGATTGGCGGCGGTTTGGGAGAGTGCGGAGGGGGAGGAATTGAATTGGCTAATCGTCAAAATGAAGTCGGAAACACTTCCGTACTGTTGAATTGTAATATTTATAGGCAATTGGGAAGCGTCTCGGCATAATCATCCGGCTCATTTCCCCGCCACTCCCGTCACATTTTTCATAAATTTGACGTTCACGCGATTCTCCCCCCCTCCCCCCCCCCCCCCCCCCCTCTTCTCTCCTCTTCATGTGGCGTAATTTTCACGCCAGGAACACAGGCGGCGATTATGCGTTATGTGTGGAATGAAATGCCCCCCCCTGGCCCCCGCCATTCATCTCAATGTGGCAAAAATGAACAGCAATAAGCGAACAACGACGATAATGCTTAAGTGAGGGAGGTCGAATTTCCCCTCTTTTTGTACTTCCGCCGAAACACCAATTTTGGAATGTTTTGGAGGCGGAGAGAATTGCGTTGACTCCGTTTATGAGCGTTCCGAAAGGACGGCAAAGAGCAAATGCCAAAATTGCTGTCGTCTTCATTATCATCGCATTTGTTCATCCCAAGACGATGGAATGCTGGGGCTAAATTGGGTTGGAAGAGTCCGATGGGAGAGAGAGGAAAAGCGGTGAACGACTCGCGGGGGTCGGACAGACGCCCAAAAGAGTGACAAAGGTTAACTCGCAGATTAATGCTATTCGTTAAAGGCATTTTTCCCTAACTTCTTGGCCGAATGGTCTTTTGCAGAAAAGTCCAACCAAATGAACAAAGAATGGGAAAAACGGTTGGGATGAAAGACAATGGGACGTGAGAAATTGAATTGGATAAGGGGGGGGGGGAAGATTGATTGTGACGGATGGCATCTTCGTTCTGTGGCTGAGGATGTGGTGAAGTATGCAGGGAGGGGGAAGTGGATGACGAATGGAGAAAATGGGAGAGGATTGGTGGGAAAGCTATGTTGTGAAGAAATCCGATGTGCCAGCCATTGTTTCGATAGGGTGAGGACATCGGAAGGGATGGATGAGCTTTCCCCCCTCCCCCCCCCCCCCCTCGTCCCGCCCCCCCCCCCCCTCCCCCTCGTCCCCCCCCCCCTCGTCCCGCCCCCCCCCCCTCCCCCTCGTCCCCCCCCCCCGTCCCTCCCTTCCCCCCCTCCCCTTCCCCCCTCGTCCCCCCCCCCCCTCTCCCCCCCCCCCGTCCCTCCCTTCCCCCCCCCCTCCCCTTCCCCCCTCGTCCCCCCCCCTCTCCCCCCCTCGTCCCCCCCCCTCCCCCCTCGTCCCCCCCGTCCCCCCCGTCCCCCCCTTCCCCTCCGCCCCTCGTCCCCCCCCCCTCCCCTCCGCCCCTCGTCCCCCCCCCCCCTCCCCTCCGCCCCTCGCCCCCCCCCCTCCCCTCCGTTTCCCCCCCCCTCCCCTCCCCCCCTCGTCCCCACCCACTTCCTCGAATTAATCCACAGACCCAAAAAACTGTGGGGAAAATTTACGCGCAAAAACTGAAGCGGCGGTGGTCCCCGGGGAAGGTCAGACGGCCCAGCCGATGGCCCTCCTCCATGGCCTCCCTCTGCGCCGCATATTTTGGTAAATTATCATGAATTGAGCAAATTGCCTGATGAAGTGGGTAAGGTGGTGGAGGGGGAGGGGGAGGGGGAGGAGGGGGGGGGCAAACAGACAATTAGAACGAAAAGGCGTAAATGATAGGGAAAAGCGCAAATGGAGGGGTGCGTGTGTGCCGCCACCAACAAACACCTGCTGTTGGTTGTGGTGGGGCAGACAATAAATGAAATACCGTTCAGAAGACATTACACCGCATTCGGCTGACATTAGGGGTGGGTGGGCGAAATCATTAAATATTTGGGGTTTTCAAAGCCAATTCCGAAAAGTGCTTTGTCTTGCTAGCGAATTTCAACGGCGCTTTGAAGTACGTTGGCAGCAAAATGTGGACAACGACGGACTTACAATAAGAGATGTTCCGATTCGGTTCCCGGAACCGCCAGAAAAAATGAAACCGGGAAATCACTGCTTACAATTAGGCTTCTTGTCAGAGACAGTTGGGATAGACAAATGCTAAATTACCTATAAGATCGAAAAATGGGAAGGCGGGCGCCCGAAGTGACTTTTTATGTGTTTTGTTATGCACCCATCGGCCCACCAAAGTTCGTTTTCATTCTCTTCTGCTGGAGCGAGTAATCCTCGACCGCGACAAATTAGCCAAATTATTATAATTTTTTTTTGTAGAAAGGACATAAACAGGGGAAAAGTAATGAGATAATGGAATATTAATTAATGGGATTTGGAAGAGGAATGGCGGGTTGGGAGGTCTTCAAGCAGTGGACGGGGCGTAGCTTGGAAATCCCCGGAGGGTTAGGCTAACAATAAGACCAAGAAGCCGGGTTATTCGGAAACGCCGGTGGAAGTATTCGTCCTGATAGGAAACGCGGAAGAATTGGATTGAAAAGCCACGGTTGACATCGCCGGAAGGGACGGATCGGTGGGATTTTGGGCAAAATTCGATTTCAAGGCCCCCCTTACTAAAATTAAACATTGTTTTTTGCTCAAGCAACGAACCGAACGTGCCAAAAAAAGTCGGGATGAATGGAAACAAAGTCAGAAGAGCCTTCAAAGCATCAACGATTCCCAAAAGAGGCGAATGGACGACGGCCCTTTGCTCAACAGAGGGTAAAGGCTCGGGAGCAGAAAAAGTCGGTCGGCGTCATCCAAATTGGCAAATTATGAGTAATTACCGCTAAATGCCGGCCCACTCGCCTCCTCCCCATTTCCTCTATTTGATGCGTAAATGCAAATGCCCAGAAAATGTGCGAATTTGGATAAATTGGCAAACGTTCGGATGGAGGAAGTGTCGGCGGGGGGGGGGGGAACAAACAATTATTGGAGGAAATTGGGTAACACTCCCCATCCTTTCCAATTGAAATACGAAAAAAAAACTATTAAAAGTAATCTAAGAACTCATTTTTTGAATTTTGGGAGATGACATTTTCTTTTCTGTTAAAAGGTCACATTTCCCATTTCATCCCCGCAAAAAAACCAATAAACCATTTCCGAGCAATTTAATTACACTTTTCTATTATTGGTCCACACTCACACCCCTTCAAGACAATACAAAATTCGATCTGAATGCAATCCAACAAAAAGGAATGCATTGCACTTACAGTGTAAATATAACATCGATTTGAAAATCTGAGTCCCATCCTAAACAACAATTTTATAACCAGGAATTCCGAAAAATATTACGAGAACCAAACAATAATATAATCCGAATTGAATGGTCCGGGAAAACAAACACGCACACAATTCCCGACAATTTCCATTTTTCACCCATCCCGTGTCAATCGATCCCCCGTAGCAGTTCAGATCAACTCCCCGATGTTGGCGGGCATCTCCTCAACTTGAGTGGAATAATACGTCTCAATTTCCTTCAGCATTTGTTGGTCCTTAAGAGAGCAGCGGCGATACACAAAGGCCATTCACTTCCCAACCGACCTGTTTCGTCACAAAGTTTATGGCGACACCTTTACGGCCAAACCGTCCGGACCGACCAATTCTGTGGAAAATGCATAACTTTGACTATTGTCCTACAAAAGATGTCAACCGATGAATGTAATTTTCGCGGTTGCCCGGCAAGTCGTAGTTTATAACGACGGACACCTGCTGGACGTCGATGCCACGGGCGAGCAGGTCGGTAGTGATGAGGACGCGCGAGGAACCGGAACGAAACTCGCGCATAATCACATCGCGATCGCCCTGTTCCATTTCCCCGTGCTGAATGAACAATTTATGCGTAAATGCGATTTTACGAAGGAAATTACAATGAGAGACACAGTGAACTTCTTCTGTGTCATATTACGGGCCAAATCTTCCACTTTTCTTCGCGTATTGGCAAAAATAACCGCCTGAGTGATGTTCACCGTGTCGTAGAGGTCACAAAGAGTTTCGAATTTCCATTCCTAAACCGATTTGTTGTCCGTCTATTCTACCATCAAAAAGGCCAAACGAACCTCCCTGTCGATGAAAATGTAAAACTGTCGAATTCCTTCGAGAGTCAATTCCTCCTTTTTGATCAGAATTTGGATGGGATTGCGCATAAACTTTTTCGTCACGTCAAGCACTTCGTTCGGCATTGTGGCGGACAGCAAGACAACCTGAAATAAAATATTGTGGCCGTGTCTTCTTATATTTTTTGAACGTTTTAAACCAAAATGTTAACGTTTAGCAACCGGTTTGCGCATAACTTTTGGCTCCAATATTTTAGGTTATCTAGCCCATTTGGTTCTTGGCTTCTGGCCACATGGCATGTTTCAGATGTTAATTTTGGTATACCTGGACGTCATTCGGCAAACTTTTGAAGACATCGTAAATTTGGTCCTTGAACCCACGAGACAACATTTCGTCAGCCTCGTCGAGCACAAACATTTTAATCTTTTCAGTCTCTTAAGATAAAACGCGAATAAAACTTTAAATTATGCAAAAACTGAGAGCTCCGCGCTGAATCATGTCGTTGACACGGCCCGGAGTGCCGACAATCACTTGGACCCCGCCTTCCAACTTGCGCTGATCATCACGCACACTCGTCCCTCCAATGCACGTGTGGAATTTGACTCCCATGTAATCGCCAAGAGCACGCATGACCAGAAGAATCTATCAAGTCTTATAATGTACATAAAACAGAATAGAAATGAAAAAAGCGGGAAAAGGAATGATAGAAAATATATTAGTGACTCTTATCGGTACGACTTTAACCTGTTGTGCCAGTTCACGAGTTGGAGCCATCACGAGTGCCTGAACATCCGGAGCTTCTTCATTGACACGTTGAAGGACGGAAATAGAGAAAGTCGCCGTTTTTCCGGTTCCGGATTGTGCTTGTGCAATGACATCACGTCCTAGACAGGAAAGCAAAAAACACCGTGACAATTTTTTATAAAATTGGTTGCCATTCAATTCATCGAATAATCTTTCAATTAGTCTAATAGAATTGGTACACAGATTTTGCTTCACAAGTAATGAGTTTAACATTTTTACTTGCACCCAATAAATTCAAAATATTTATTACTTTTCTTCCTCAATCTATATAATTAACCTGTACAACACGGAACAATCGCGCGTTGCTGAATCGCGGACGGTTTCTCAAATCCGAATGCATAAATGCCTCTCAACAATTTGTCCTTGAGTTGCATATTGTCGAAAGAATCGACAACTTCGTTTGTATTCGACTGAAAGGACAAAAATACACTAAACCAGATTTTATGTTTCAAACATTGCAACGGATTAAAAATTACTTGAATAGTGAAATCATCGGCGAGCTGAGCGGTGAATGACGTTCCGCCATTGGACACGTCACCGGCGTCGCTCTTCACATTATCTGTTGGCCTAATTTTAATAAAATAAAAATTGGACTGTAAACAAAAACTACTCTATTTTCGCATCAGTCATGTCAAGTCAAACGTTCCGTTAAAAAATTACTTCGTAGTTCAGAAAAATACTTTACCTTAATGTTTACAAGAAAGAATATCAATTAATTTAATTGAAAAGAAAATATGTAATTGATAATTTGGGTCGAATTTAGGAGAAATAAGAAATGGAATTCCTTTTTATGGATTCTGAAGGAGGATGAGATGCGGAAGGCCTGGAATTTTGATAGGAGGTGGTTTTTTTCACAGCATGATGATCGTAGATTGAGAATGCCAAAAATAAACATAATTCAACGGTATTCGCAAAATTTAAAAGAAAGAGAAAAAAACGATTATAAGCAGGGATGGGATTTTTAGGCTCGAAAAATCTCGAAATAGGCGCCTAAATAGGTCTGAAAAAAGTGCCAAAATAGGCTCCAAAACCCAAGCTCATAAGCAAAAATAGGTTCGAAAAAAAGTGTGTAAAAATAACAAAAATGGAGGCAAGAAAATTGCAAAAAGGCGCCTAAAAGAGCAAGAAATTCTATGAAGGAAAAATTCGAATTTTTTTAAAAAATTTTTCAAAAAATTAGTGATCTTGACAAATAAAAATTTAAGTTTTATTGTATTTTTAAAAAAATTTTCAAAAAATTCCGATCTTGGCAGGAAAAATTAAAAAATTCGAATTTTATTGCATTTTTCTAGAGAAATTTTTGAAAAAAATGCCAAAATAGGCTCGAGAGTCCATTTTAGGCCCGAAACCCCAAAATAGGTTTTCCTAGGCTTGGATAGGCTCGTTAAAACGACGCAATTTCTGACTAAAAACATGTTTTTCGTGCATAACTCCAAAACAAAGCTGCAGCAAAAATAGACAAAAACCTAAAAATCCCATCCCTGATTAATAAGCCTTTTAAGAATATTGTTTATTAATATGGCCTAAGCGTCTGCTGGCAGACGTTTGCGGCCCGACATTTGCGGACAGCCGCAAACGTCTGATTTCCAGCAATGTCGGGCCGCAAAAGTCTGGTTTGGCATTTTTCCCATGTCCGGCTACCAAGGGCGTAGCCAGGATTTTTTTTTCACAAATTTCATTTCGGGGGGGGGGGGCTGCAGCCCCCTCAGCCCCCCCCTGGCTACGCCCTTGCCGGCTACCTAATTGCTACACTGATCATTCTCTGTTACTTTTTGTTTTTGAAGTAAAATGAAATCTTGTATGAACTCGGACAATGGATTTGATGGAACAAATGAACCGCAGGAATTCTCAACCCACAAACCCATGTTAGTCATCGCAAAACATAGTTTTGAAGGCCGTAACAATGATGAAGTTTGTATCTTTATAAATTTTCTTTTTATTTTTTAAATTGCAGCTTTCTTTCAACAAAAATAACGTGATTTCAGTAACACAAAAATTGGACGGAGGGTGGTAAGTGCATTATTTTTCTGCTTAAAAGTTGAGGATTTATTTTTGGTGGGAAGGCTCACTGGATGGCCGAATTGGCTGGTTCCCTTCCAACTTCGTCGGAATTGTGCACGTTTCTTCATCAAAACGCGACGGGACTGCCCAAAGGCTTGAAAATGTTTCTGCCGCTGATTCTTTATTGGAGGCCAAAAAGTTGGCATATCGTTCTGAACAAATAACAAATTTCATGTCTAACGAAATGGAAAACCAACGGAAGATTGAACAACTTATGAGCACCTTGAAATCGCTTGCTGCAGCCGAAAAAGGGTAATTTCAAAAAAGTCAATTCATTTTCACCGTTTAAAAAGTTGTGAGTTTTCTTCTGTGATAAAAAGCCTCGCCGAGTTTATTGCGCTGAAGAATGATGTTCTGGTGTTGTTTGAGGAGCAGACAAAGTGCGAATTTGAATTATTGTATAAATCTTATTCTCTATTTTAGGAAACCGTTAAATTCCCAATTTCTCGGCAAAATATTTTTAGACGTTGAATTGCGTACGATACTGTTCACATACTGCAAGAGGCACTGCGACCTGATGGACTTTCTCAACCGGAATAAGTGATGACAAACAGAATTTTCAAACATTTGTCCATATTAAGTGAGGCTGTCCAGAAAATGATTTCCTTGCGAAATATTGACCTCAAGGAAATGGTCGTCGGGCTTAGCCTGGTGTTCAGACATGTGGACAAATACGCCAATATTCTGCAGGAAATTGAGAGGAATACACCGGTATCCATTATATTTTCTTAGTGAAGTCATCGGGTTTGATTCTTCCGTCTACGACATTGCATTATTCATTCTTCAAATGTATAGAATGGGGGGGGGGACGAATTCAGAAAAAATCACTTCTTTATAGAAATTCTGTTATTTGGTCTTAATTTTTTCAGGACGGACACCCCGACAAGGGCAACCTTTACAGAGCTTCTTTGGTCTATGCCGACTTTTACGTAAAAACAACATTTTTGTGTACATTCTTTCGTAAGAATTTAGGCTGAATGTGAGCTCATTCGAAAACAGCGAGAAGCGCAAATTTACTTTATGCACAGTGAAATTTTGGAAGAAAATTTTGGCAAAGACTTCGAACATTTGCTCGGGCCGATCTTTTATATTGGCAAAGTGACCGTCACGGAATCGGACCAAATGGAAGAAGGGACGGAGGAGGACAGGTTGCACAGAAATAAGCACTCAACTACTTGTGCTTTATGCGTTCCGAAAATCACTTAAACTTCTATAACATCAAGGGAATGCTATAATATCGAAACAAACAAAAAAAAAACTGAGGGTTTTGGATGGCGAAAAAGCGCAAATATTCTTTTCTCAATTCGACATTTGGCTAAAAGGTGCGTGGCCATCTTTGGACGAGCGCTTTTGTTGGTAAAGCACTGTTCTTCAACTGGGAAAATTGTTCTGACAAATCGTTTTACGTCGGAGAATATGTCAATTCAACGGGAAAATTCGAGCAATTCAATTCACATAAATATGTCATCGGGTAAAATAGTGTCCATTACGCCCAGGCATTTGCGAGTCGGACAAAGTCAATAACTTGCTTCAATCTTAACCGATTAAGAATTCTTACAGCCATTCGAAAGCTATCGATGAGAAAAATATATTTTAAGCTAAAGCTTTGCAAATGGACAAGTTTCGAAGTTATGACCGAAAAACTTGTTTGGCGTTTTCCGGCCATAACTTTTTTGAGACTTTTCCAATCGCAAAGCTTTAACTTAATTTTAGCTTCAACTCTTCGAGATCTTTCGAATGGCTTTAAGAATATCTGAATCCGTTAAGGTTGAAGCAAGTTATTGACCCGACCCGGCCCGCATATTCTGTAAACAAAATTTCAAAAATTCCCGACGGTGCTATACCCGAACTGGCTACGCCCTTGTTTTAATCATAAAACATTCAGAAAAAGAAGTCAAATTCACACTGCGGACGATTGGAAGAGACGAGTACAAGCAGCTTCTGAACGCACTAAAGAATTGCGAGGGCATTCAACTGGGCCACGATGATGGATCTGCTTTTAATTTGGTAGAGATAAATAGGGGGGGGGGGAAAGGTTTGAAGTTTGGGAAACTTTTATTTTGCCTTTCCAACGATATGTGAGTCTGTCTATAAATTAAGAATGCAGTGCAGCAGCCAAACACTGTTGGTTCGACGGATGGCACGTCAATTGCGACGGGTTTCTGTAATATCCGACTGGATCACCAATTGGAAATGATTTTACCGGGTGCTTGGCATTGTTGTTTAGACGGACTTACAATTATTCAATTTTAGGTGAAGATTTCTCTGAAAATGTTGTCAGTGAGGTTTCCGCCCCGTCCGTCCGGGATAAGCTTTTCTCCGGTTGGTCTCTGCGTTCTTACCCCCCTCATCGGGCGGAATGGCTGCCAAACGTTGGCCAGACGGCACCCGTAAAACTCCGAAAAGGACGTAATGCGAGCAAAAACAGACATTGCTTCAAAAACCTTCATCCCAAATTAAGTTTCTGCAGAAGAACAGGAGGACGCTCTCATGTTGAAGATCATTGAGGGTTACTGCGTCACCGGGGCGAGTTCTGCATCAGCCTCCTGCAACAGGTGTAGTTGAGAAAGGAGAAAGTGACGCGACGATACGTTGCGAATGAATGGTCCCAACTAGAGATCGGACCGATCGAGATTCTCGATCAAACAATTTTTACCGAGATTTTTTTGACATTTTCAGTGATCTCGGACCAATCTCGATCGTTCAATTTTTTTTTCGAGATACGAAATTTCGAGATTTTCTCGATTGGTCCTCAAGTCCGATCTCTAGTCCTAACGAATCGTTGCGTTTAAATTGTGGGAGAGTTTTGGAAAAGCTATAGGATGGAAATATATGACAATTTTATCTCATTAACTGAAAACAATTTTGTTCTACAGAAGAGCCCACGATCAAAGGAATTCGGCGGAGTCGTTTCATTCTCCATGTGGAGGAGGTCCGGTCAGGAGGGCGGGTAATGAATGCATTCGAAAGCATTTTAATAGATTTTAATGGTACATAAAGAGAATTCCTTAAAATTCTTTCAATATTCGGTTCATTTAACAAATAAGACACGGTTTGGTTGAGTTTTCTTGTGGGGGTTGCTTTGATGCGTCACACCGTCTTTAAGCTTCTTATCCGGACCAACATGAAATGTCCAACAGGCCGCAATTGATAGTCGCCGAAGATGAGAAGTTATTTGTGGAGGAGTTGGAGGGCGACCAGTTTGTGGTGAGGGAGAGGAGTCTGGTGGACACCGTCTACTCATTAAAGGACCAAATCTCCGTTTTGACGAAGGTTTGCTAACTGTCAAATTGCCCTTCAATTTCCATTTTGCTCTACAGGAGCTGAGCAAAATCGCAAAAGCTTTGGAGCAAGAACAACGAACTCGAAGACGTCTGGAAGAGATGGTCATCCGCCAAACTGCAACGGGCACAGTCAAACAACAAAACATTGCTGCAGACCCCACCTAATAATCATCCGCAACAATTTCATTTAATTCCATTTTTGATGCAATTTCTTGTCTTTCAAAGATGCAAGAAGATAAATCAATTTACAGAGTGTGAGTGGACGGGAGGGGTCTGAGGACTGACTGATCCATGAACTTCAAAAAGTTCGTTCGATGCCTCAGCTAGACAGACAAGTCCGGGCTCTATTTCAGTTTATGCATCCAAAACAGATTCATACATTTTTAAAGCCATTCGAAAGCTCTCAAAGAGCTGAAGCTATTTTGTCAAGCTAGAATTTCGATTAGACAAATAAAGAAAAATTATGGCCAGAAAACCCATAAAAGCTGGGATTTTTAAAGTTTCTCTCATAACTTTTTTGATATTTGTCCAAACGCAAAGCTTTAGCTTAATGATAGCTTCAACTCTACGAGAGCCTTACCTGAATCGGTTATTTGAATTCTGTTTTGGACGCATAAACTGAAGTGGAGCCCAAGTCCGGAGCCGTCCGTAGTTGAGATTTAATGTCTGTGAAAGAATCGCATTTAACTAAACGCTGGTCATGTCATTTATGGTCCCGGGCTCTGGCAGGGATTTACCGGCAAAAATATCTGAAATTACCGGCATGCAAAATTACGAAACCACCAAATCATTTATCAGCCGGATTTTGCCTTATTATTTGTTATGATAAGAGAAGATGCTTCGGGCGAGGGCTGGCGGTCACACAAATAGACGATTTTCGTCAATTATATTTCTAATGGGCCAGTAATAAAAGGGCGGTCAATTATCGCTTAATTAGAAATCCGCCGTTTGAACTACCGGCGCTTCCTTACATTGGTGAATGTAATGATTTACCGGCGGGTGTTGGCTAATCCCGACGGGCTCCGAAGAGGAAACAGTCGCATATATAAATCAATATTTTGGCTTTTTTGAGAATAAATCAATATTTCGCCATTTTTCCGTAATAAATCAATTTTTAAGTATTTTTCTTGAGAATTAGGCCCGAAAATTTTTGAAAGAAATTCAATATTTCAAGCACTTTTCCCCAAAATTTCTTTAAAAAATGCAATAAAAACGAAAAATTTGCCCCTAAAAATCAAAAAAATTTTCAAACCAAAAATTCACCCCTAAAAAATGACTTTTTTCTTTGCCCAAAATCCACCCCAAAGATCGACATTTTCCCTAAAAATTTTTTTATTTATATTTTTATAAAATGTACCAAAAAAACATTTGAAAATCGGGTCCGGTCAGTTCGGCGCCGTCTCATTTTGGCGCCGCTGGTAATTAGCACTTCGTTACGAATTAATTAACGCAAATAGAATCTCTTCATCTTCTAGAAGTCAGTTTTTCTTTCTTTTAAATTACTGGCTTAGATAACTGTCAATTGTCTAGAGTTTACAGCGCGAAGTTGGCAACCGAACTATTTGGGGGGGGGGGGGGAAGAAAATAATTTGCTTCACCCCATTCTTTAACCTCCTAAAGCAAACTGTGCGACTCCGAGCTTATGCCAATTCCTCTGCCATCCTACGACTTTACCCAAATGCCATGCTCTTCTCCATTCCAGAAGGTCCCATCACTTTCCTCTCAAATTTTTGGCCCGTCCGTGCCCAATTTCCTCTATTTGCCGTCTACACGAAGATTTTTGTCGTCTATGGTCACATTGTTCCTTTTCTTTCTGTGAGTGCCATCACCGGCCACGTCATTTTCTTGTGCCGTGCCCACTTCGAGTGATTTACAATTTTCGCACCGTCCGGCAGTGGCACTTCCTAGGAGGGCCGTTGCTTCTTCCTCAGAATATGCTGGTGAGATCGGCACCCGTCCTTCAGGGAACTACTTCTGACATGGAATGGCAAAGAAAGGTTTTGAGGAGAAAGAAAAGGGGGGGGGGACTGAATCGAAGATGTCGAAAAAGTAAGGACGCAATCACTTCAGATGAGCTGCCATTGGTGGTGACCAAAACGAACTAATTAATTTGACGATCGATTTAATTCCATCGACCGTTCAGACTCAGCAGGTGAAACTTTACCCAAAGACACCCAACGATTCCTTCCGGGCAGCCATTAAGCAAATACTACTTGGAATCCATGAAAGAGCCGTCAACCGACGCTGATATCCCTCGATTATTGTTGTTTTGTTTGAGCCAAAAGATCAATTCAATGATTGGAAAGAGGATAAAATAGACCTTTCAAAACCCTTTCATTTATTCCATAAGGAGGAGGGAGGGAATAGAAGGGGAAAGGGAAGGAGGATGCAATTTTGGTGGAGGTCAATTTTAGGCCTGGGGGGGGTAGCTTCGTATTCAAACTGAAAACAGGCTCCAGTTAGGAATATTAAACATACTGGTACTTTGGCATTCCCCCAGGCTCAAAAGCGATATAAGGAAAATTGATACTATCGATAAACGGCGGCGAAAATTGGGGAGAAGATGCCAGTGAAGGAAACATAATGAAGGGCAAAAAAGGGGCGAATGACCGGTCGGAAGCATTAACAGCAACGGCTGGCGGGGATATTCCCTTTAATCATCCATCTGCTTACCATCCGGATCTCGAGGGGATTACTCACATAAAAGGGCGGGAGAGGTCGGCGGCACAACCTTTTCACAAAATCTTTCTTCCGTAAAATGAGTCTAAATACCGCCGATGAGCCCAAGCCAAAAAACGGCCCTTCAAATGATCATTTCGGCCAATTCCAACTGCTGGCCATTAGCTCTTGCGCTGTCGCTCTTTTCAGTGTTCTCATCTTAGCAATCAGCTTGCCGATATTGTGTTCGCAACTCGACTCGGAACATTCCTTTATTTCGGCTAAATCGGAGAAATTTAAGGCACACTTTCGGGATTATTTAGACCTAATTTTTAACTCCCACCAGGTCAATTTCAACCGTATCTGGGCTCGTCTTCACTCTTCTGCCGTTAATGAACCGCGAAATAAGCGTTCAGATTCTGCCGGAAGCGACCCACGCGCGTTCAGCTCCGCTTGCGGCTGCTCTATGCTGAATTGCCCTCAAGGCCCACCGGGGCCAGCGGGATCGTCCGGTCAGGACAGTCCACCTGGACAAGCCGGGAACCCGGGCGAGTCTGGTGAAGACGGATTGGACATTGTTATGGAATCTGAGTTGGATTTTCCGTGCATCGTCTGTCCGGGAGGTCCACCCGGACAAAGGTTTTGTAAAGCCCTAACATTTAAAACAAAATTCATCTGAAGAGGAACCCAAGGCGAGCGTGGAATGCCAGGCCATGTAGGATCGCGAGGAGAAGAAGGCATTCCGGGAAAAGAGGGCACTCCGGGACCGCGAGGTCTCGGAGGACTGCGAGGGAACTTTGGGCCGAAAGGCACGACTGGGCTCGTTGGAATTCGGGGAGACCAAGTGGTAGCGGGAGTAGGCGGCCAGGTTGACCTTATTGAAGACGATGATGGCGTCAAAACCAGAGAGTTTAGGGGCCGAAAGGAAGACTAGGCCCAGCTGGACCGATGGGGCCGCTCGGACTCCCTGGGAGGTAAGAAGAAAAAGGCAACTTAAAATTGTATTATTTTTGGCGGAGCATGTTGGGGGGACAAACCGGCAGAACGGGGGAGCAAGGCCCACCGGGGCAAAAAGGGGACATCGGGCGACAGGGAGAATTGGGAGATGGCGGCCAGTCTGGAGAACCGGGTGAGGCAAAGCGTAAGCGGACTAAAAAGTGCCAATAACCGTATTGCAGGAATTCCATCGGCGTTCTGTCCATCGGACTGTGGCGTATCCCACATAAAAGTGCCCGGCTCGGAAACCGGCGAAGAATCCAAGGAGAAAGAACAAAGAAAAACAGCTAGTGAAGGAACTGTCGTAATGAACGAAGTGCCGAAAGCATCTGGACGACAGCATGGACAGGCACAACTGCTGAGGGAAGGAGAGAGCAGAGAAATACGAAGACATCCCACGGGAGGATATTATCGAAAACGCCAAAATGGCGAAAATTGAAGCCAACGGAGAAAAGGACCGAATGGCCTTTGCCGTCGTAAATACGACGAAACAAAGGAGGAAATCGTGTAAACTTAACACGCGGTTCCACTTAATATGTTTTCGCATCATCTAAACTTTAAAAATATTAGGGGGGCACCATTTTAACTATTACCGGGGTACTCGGGGCGTAGAAAGCGAATCTGACCTCTACTTTTTAACGGATGCCATACGTACGGCTTATGGTTCTTTAGGTGGCTTCCCATTGGCCTTCGAACCCCGGATCCGAACATTTTTCAAAAATTCCAAATTTTGCAAAAAAATTTTGGCTTTAAAATCATCCGAAAAGAATGAATTCGACCATTAATTTTCGATCAATCATTTTAATTGATGTTAAAGCAAAATTTTTATCAACTTTCCTTTAACACAGCGGCTCAAAAAACGAGATGTGTGCCAATAAATAGAGAGTGCGAGAGAATTAAACAAATTTCCTTTCTTTCTCTAACTTTCTCTCGTTTGGCGTTCTCTCTCACCTTTTTCAACAATAAAAAAAAGAATCACGAATTCCGATACTCATAACTTTTGTTCTATACAGATCCTTCTCAAACTTTCGTCATCCCTAGAAAACAAAATAAGGATTTTTTTAACATTAAAAAAATGAACATTCACATTGGGTTAGATTGTTATTAGGCGATAGAAATGAATTTAGTGTTTTTTTAAATTTAGATGGCAAAAAGAAAATTAGTGTGCAAGAATAATTGTTCGAATTTAGTACCATTCGAAAGCCCTTGATTCGTAGAATCTATTTGTAAGCAAGAGCTAAGCGATTGGATAGCTCCCGAGAAGGTTATGCCCAGAAATGTTAAATTGACAAAACAGTGTCCAAAAGTGAGAGGGACGGTTAGACACACTAGAGTAACGAGAGAGAACGTGTAACACTGGGGGTGCATCCCGCAGTTGTATGCAACCCATAGAACTTTTTATTAGCTTTCTGGGGAACTGACAAATCAATTCATCGAAAAATAGTAATTGCATGGAAGGGATTCGAACCCTTGCCCCTTTTTTGTTGAAAAGCTCACAGACCACTAGGACAAAATTTAAATCTTTTCTGAACTAGAGGCCCAAAATTGAGCCGCTGTGTTAAATAAAGGTAACTCATGAGTCATGACATCTTATTAATTTGGGATCGTATCGTTGAAAATGCATTGAAACAGAACTCAATCGTATTTACGACTTTTCGTCGTATTTGCGAATTTTCTTCTCATCGTATGCACGATGATCGTAAATACGATGAGATGTCGTGAAAACGATAAATTGAAACAGTTTTTTTACACGATATGACATCTTATCAGTAGGGTGTCCAAAAATATGCACATAAATCTTGAAATACCTATGCACCAAAAATTGCAAAATATGCACATAAAAATGTAAAAATATGCACATAAATTTTTCTAAATTCAATATAAAATTTCCCAAATCACGAAAAAGTCAATTTTTAGTGGTGCATTTTTGAAAAAGTCGATCTTCAGGGGTATATTTTTCATTTTTATTGCATTTTTTGTTAGGGAATTTTTGAAAAATAGCGAAAATGCCAAAATATGCACATAAATCGCGAAATATTTGGCATCATGTGGTTCCGACAGTAGTTGATTTCGACAGTAAGTGATTTCGACAGTGGATTTCGACAGTGATAGATTTCGACAGTAAGTGATTTCGACAGTGAACTATTTTTGCTACTCATTGTGTCTGCATGTGAATTCGCCAGTAAATTGAAGTCGACTTCAGTTGATTTCGACAGTAACCCCAATTTTTTAAAAAAGCGAAATAAAAAGAAGGATTGGCGAATTACAATTGCCAAGATTCAGAAATGAAGGTGGTAAGAACATGCACGCAAATATTCCAATGGGTCGCGAGCATCAAAATCATTTAGCAATGCTTATAAATTGTTGTCTCGTCGAATATTTTCTGCTCTTCTGCTGGCACCAGGCCCTCTAATTCCGTTTGCTGGTGCAACCTGATAATCTGCAACTCTTACAACCCACATCTCATCCTCTTCAATCATTTTCCGGATTAATGAACTCAATCGCCGGTTGCCTTTTAGGTGATTGTTCCACCACAAATGCCAAACCTTAACAAGCAAAAGTAATTTGAACAATCATCAATTCTAACTTCTAAGCTATTGTTTGTTCTACAAAGGCCTCCCGCAACTCTGACAGTATGGAGGTCTGCGTGGGCACCTCCAATATTCCCTCCCTTCTTCCATTTTTGAGATTGCCTTAGCAATCAAAATAATTCGTTTAATTTTTTGATTAGAAAATACTTCAAAAGAATATTCAAAGCCTCCATTTGTAAGAAGAGTTTGGCCGCGACTTGATTTTGCCTCGAGGAAACGTTGCAAAGCCATGAAAAATTACTGAAGAATGACCACTCCACCACAACATATTTGGTCTCGATATCATTATTTGTTTGCTATTCTTATCTCAACAGAAATTAAGTGAATGGTAGGTCATTCGGAATTCTTGTGAACTGTTCGTTTGGTCATTTTATCGATAAAAAACAAGGCATAAAATAGAATTCAAATTATTTGCAAATATATTTCTCAAATTTAATGATCAAGCATATACACGAACATCTATTTGTGAATCTTGGCAATTGTAATTCGCCAATCCTTCTTTTTATTTCGCTTTTTTTAAAAATTGGGGTTACTGTCGAAATCAACTGAAGTCGACTTCAATTTACTGGCGAATTCACATGCAGACACAATGAGTAGCAAAAATAGTTCACTGTCGAAATCACTTACTGTCGAAATCTATCACTGTCGAAATCCACTGTCGAAATCACTTACTGTCGAAATCAACTACTGGCGAAAACACCTGATGCGAAATATTTTAGGCGAAGCGGGCCACTACCGTCCCGCCACTACCGTCCCGGCCATTACCGTCCCGGGCCACTACCGTCCCGGGCCACTACCGTCCCGGGCCATTACCGTCCCGGCCACTACCGTCCCAACCAATTTTTTTTGAAACGCAAAATGTGATCTATAAAATAAAATTTCATTTCGAATAGATTTTAGAATTTCTGCATCTTTTTAAGCTTCTAATCGCATTTGAATCGTTTTTTTGCTTTTTTCCGTTTTCTGTCTGAATCCCCCCCCCCGCCCGAATCCCCCACAGCCAAATGTGTCTCGAATCCCCTCAACGTCTTAGGCTAAGCTTAAGCTTAAGCCTAAGCCTAACGAACCCCAACCCAGGGTGGCTTAGGCCTAAGTTAGGCTTATCAGACCGGTAGCCCTTTTTTCTTTGTCTATGTTTAGGCTTAGGTTTTTTCGAATGTAGCGTCAACAATGGAAATCAAGAAATAAAACCAAGCAAAACAACAAAAACTTTAACATTAGGACTGCTTGTACAACTTCCAAAAGTTAAAGGGCGACAAATTTTTTCAAATTACATTTTTGGAAGATTTTGTATTTTTGAAAAAATGTTCGAATTCGGGTCCGGGGTTCGGAACTGGTCGGAACGGAGATCAAATTCGGATTCCACGCCCCCGAATCCCTTTTTCAACTGGGACGGTAGTGGCCGGGACGGTAATGGCCCGGGACGGTAGTGGCGGGACGGTAATGACCCCTACTCGGTTTTAGGCGGCGGCGATCGGTTCAGTGGTCGACACATATGAAGCGCCTGCAACCATTCGTTCTGCGTCACTACAAAATGTCGCGACACCTGTGCTCGCCTCTTTCCCGAGCGTAGCAGCTACCCGATTGGTAAATATAAAAATGGTAATATAAAACATCCGATTATGTCTTTTAAAACCAGATTGTCAAGCGTGTGCGTCGGGAAATAAACGCTGCGCCACCAGTTCCTCTGGATTTGACACAATTAGAGATTCCGATTGAGTTTCAACGCTACACTCGAACCAACGAAATTGACGAGCAATATTTGCTTGCCGATTCGGGTGTCTTTGTACTTCCGGGCCAAAATATACAGCATAGGTGGGTAGAGTACTGGCTTCAATTTGTTTTTTAATTTTTTATTTTAAGAATTCTAATATTCGGACGTGAAAAAACGCGGCACATGGCGCACCAAATCAATCACATTTACGCAGATGGGACCTTTTCCATCTCTCCGACACTTTTCTCGCAGGTTTACGTCCTGCTCGGGAGGTAAAAAGAATTTTACTTCGTAAACTTTCAGTAATTTCTAGATTTGGTGAATGGGTGCTGCCCGTCTGTTACGCTTTACTTTCGTCAAAATCAGAAATTATTTATCGCCGGATGCTCGGACTTTTGAAGCAATGTTGGCCAACATTTTCTCCAGAATCAATTACAATGGACTTTGAACAAGCAATGGTCAACGCTGTTCAAGCCGAATTTCCATCCTGTACGCTCCGCTTTTGTTTTTTCCATTTGGTCAGAAATCTCAAGAAAAAAATCGACGATGTACATCTAACAAAGGCACGTTCATCAAGCAGGCGTATTTTAGTAAACATTAAATCTTTTAGAGGTATCGAACAGAAGCACTTTTTGCTCAGCAGGCCAGGATGATAACATCTTTGGCATTTGTGCCGTTGAACGACCTCAGAAATGCGTGCGCCGCTTTAGAAGCTCATTTGCCGGTGGAACTCCTTCCCGTCTTCCAGTGGTGCATTTTTTTTAAATGATTGTTCACAATAAAATTTACAGGTTTTTGCGCAACTACATTGGGCAGCCACGTTTCGATGGAACTCTCACGCGGCCGCTGTTCTCACCTGAGCGCTGGAGCGTATATCAGCGCACGTTGGATGGTGCTTGTCGCACAAATAACTTTGCTGAGGCCTTCCACCGCAAGTTGCAAAGCGCCTTTGGATGTGACCACCCAACGCTGTGGACATTTATCGACAAACTTCGGCAGGAACAGAAGGTGCAGGATGTGGCACACGCAAAATTCGAAGCCGGTCAGAATCCGCCAAAGAAAAGAAATGAAGATCGATTGGCTGATGAACGAATTCTGAGACTCGTTCAGTCGTATATTCCCTTTGACAATGCTATCAATCACGTTCCTGATCACGAATATGCCAACCTCCAAAATATCGACCCTTACTATAATATTATCATCTTCCTCACCGGCATTTCTCGCAATTACCTGATGGACGCCTAAATTTTTGTTGATTTGTTGTTATTTTTTGCTTATTTGTTGATTACTGTTAAACTCTCGTTAAAATAAAATTGTGAAAATAATTGGTTGTAAGAGATACCTACTTTTTTTCGGGGGAAAAAATCTTGGCACTGAAACGTCGCATTTATAATGGGCACTGAACCGTGGGCACTGAACCGTACGGCACTGAACCGTGCCGGCTCTGAACCGTGCGGCACTGAACCGTGCGGCACTGAACCGTCCGGCACTGAACCGTGGGCACTGAACCGATGTGTACCGGGTTTTAGGTGCATTACAAATTTTTGGTACTCGAAATATGCTCAAAACCCCAAAATATGTAAAAAATATACAGGAAGCCAAAATATGTTTTTTAAACTTGACCAAAAAAGCTCAAACAAACGCGAAAAGGCTATATTTGGGCCGTTTCCTCATAACATATAAGCATACAAAATATGTAAAAACATAAAAATCTGGACCCTACTTATCAGATATCGAAATAGGCTCATCTGGCGTGAAAGAACGGCGGGACGGAAGGAAGCCAATTCAGTAATTCATCCAATCGATAGCCAATTCAGTAATTCATCCAATCGATAGCCAATTCAGTAATTCATCCAATCGATAAATGTGTACAAAAACAGCAAAGAGTTGACCGGCATAAATGAACGTTAAAATAAAGAGATGAACTTTTGGGAATCGAAAACGAAAGGCTCTTCCCTCCTCTGATACATTTTTGACCTCCACTTTTACTTCCCCGATTTGCTCTTCTGTGCTTCCTCCTCTTCCTTTTCATGACAATCCTGAAAAGCCCAAATCCGACATCGACCCCCCCCCCACCCGGGCACATTTAAAGCGTAGCAATACAGCATCATGATGAAGGCCAATGCCTGAAGGCGTTGTTCGCTCCGCTCAAAGTCAGCCCCTTAAGGTAAATATGAACATTTTAATACCATTTTTGAACCACACCGGTTTTGTTCTTAAAAAAACGCCTCAGTCGAGTCACCGCCTCAATTTCCGCCTGAACCAAATCGATCTAAAGAGGGCGAATGTGCGGTCTGAGTTGATGTCGGGCTTTAACCTGCGCGTTAATGCGTCTCTTTCGCTCTTCCGACTCACACCATTCAAACAAATGCTGACCCCTGACCTTCGCCTCACAAACTACCTGCGAGTTGTAGGCATTGCCTGATAATTGAGAACTGTCCGTAAACCTACAAAGAAACTCTACCCGGCTCAAATTTGAGATCACTAAATTGCGAAGTCGGGCCAAAGCCCTCAAGCGAATTGAGCAAATCCAGCTCCAGCACCTCCGCTATGGATACCATTGCACAGGGAATTTCCGACTCGCCCATCGAAGGGGATTTAGGAGAGTCCGGAGTCTCTAAAAAGTGAAGCATTCTAAGAATAATTTGTCTGACCCTCAGCAACACCTGAACCCAAATCACTCGCACTGTTCTCCTTTTCTTCCGGTTGTCCCTTCTGAGTCGTCCGTCTCCGAGAATATTCCTGCACGCTCTTCAGAGTGAGAGCGGAAATAGTTTGAAGCTTTTCGGCAAGTCTTCGCCTCCGGCAAGTAGACAAAGCGACTTTTGCCTCGGGACATCGTCCCATTGATGAAGAACTTTGCCCATCTCCTACTGAGGTGTCGGACTGTTTCCTCTCGGCTGAATTCGTCATATTTTAATTTTTTTCGAATGTAAAATACGAATTTCGGTGGTTTCCAATTCGACAAAAGTCTCATCATTGAAGCTTAAGGCGGACACGTCGTCGCTCACGGGACATTCTCTAGCTTGCCCTCTCTCCATACACTTCGCATGACACACCAAATCGCACTTCCCACATTGATTTGCCCATTTCAGCCAAATCTTGCCACCGCAAATGCCACAAAGGACATTGAAACCTTAGAACAAAGAACAGTGCGAGAGTTGGCAGTCCAGATTTAACTTTGTTTGTGCTTCAACGGAATCCACCGGTGTTCGAACTGTGAAGAAGCAGCCGAACTATAACAGGAAGGGTCGTCCGTTTGTTTTTGGCCTGTGGGGGAGGAAATGCCATCGCAATGGGCGGGCGTTGGAGCCGCCGCACTTTCGCCCAATTCGGCGGGCAACCCGCTGGGGAAGAAGCGAAAACCGATGAGCAAGTCGCCGAAGCAAAGGCGCCGGTCAAAGCCATTGTGCCGACTCAATTCTTCGAATTCGGGGGACACTGGCGAATGATCACTAAAGGGTAGGGGGAAGGACGGAAAGAGATGCGCGTAAGGATCGACCAATTTAACCTTTTTGGCTCTCTCAGGTGGAACCTCTCCCTATGGCAGTTGGACAGCGTCAGCTAAAATTACAATTTTATCAAAAAGCGAAAGTGATGGACCGTGCAATCCTCGACAATGCGCGGCACGTAAATGCTAGTCTAAAGGACCAAAACGGTGAAGCATCGTCCAACAGAATCACACAATCGCTCACCCATCCCACTAATACTGCCTCCTCCTCATTAATTTCCTGACCCTGCCCGTTCTTTGTGGCATAAAGAAGAACATTCAGATAAAGCGACTCCTTGTGAAGGCCAAAATGGAGAGATTGACCCCAAATAGGATTCTGGAATATTTTGGACTCGGCGATCAAAGTCCCCGGATTGACCAACCCTGGTAATTTGAACAGATTTTGTATATTTTGAGGAGCCGGCACTTTCGTCAAATTTTGGACTAAACGGCGAGGCCATCTTCTGTTCCAGTTTTAATCCAATCGATGAAGACGGCGACCTGGAAATAAGCGATCTTCAAACGTTACCCACCACCCCACAACTGCGCACTTTTTTCGGATCCATTTCCGTTTTGGCTTCTCAAGACGATGGCGTTCAGTCCTTCCGGCCCCGTTCATTTCTTCCGCTTCCGCGCAATCATGAGCCTCGACGGCCATCTCAACGGGCTTACGCCTGTTCCAAATGAACTCGTTGAACTTTGACTTGCTTAGCCTAACGGCCATTTCGTTGGCTTTTGCCTGGAATGATGACAATTGATAAAGAGGCACGCATTAGCAAAACGAACGCTCTTATTTTGCAATTAAATTTAAAACATTCCCTTTTTAAAGCATTTAAATCATTTAAACATTCCATTTTTAAGCATTTAAACAAGGGTTGTCACCACGCGTGCGGGCTTGAGAATTGCGGGTCGGGGTTTTTCGGGGGCGGGACTGTCGGAATCGGGGTTACCCAAATCGGTGGGGGTTGCGGGGTTTTTTTAAATTTTTCTTCAAAATTTTAGAGGTCAAATTTTTGGTTTTTTTTGAATAATTTCCGAAATTTATTGACATTACAAGACCACATCCAACCCCTACTTTGCGGGGTCGGGGTAACAATTCCTAATTTAAACATTCCCTTTTTAAAGCATTTAAATCATTTCCTTTATAAAGCATTTTAATCATTTCCTTTTTAAAGCATTTTCCCTTTTCAAAGCACTTAAATCATTTCATTTCCTTTTTAAAGCATTTAAATCATTTCATTTCCTTTTTAAAGCCTACTCACGTGGAACTTCTCTCGTCTCGAAACGTTCTGTTTCGGCTCCCTTTCACCACTGACATCTTCGCTTGCCGGCGTTTCCCCTGCAACCAAAAGCTTTTGCTGTCCATCAATATATGACGAACTTTCACAATTTTGGTTCTCAAATTCCTCGCTGATCTTCTCATTTAGTAAAGAAGCGGCGTTGAATCCAATTTGATAATAAGCATTTCGAAGTTCTGATTCGGATCTGAGAGTTTAAAACGTTTATTTATTTGCGGGAATTTTCTTTGCTGGACCGTGAACGCCGTATTCCTTTGTGCCAACTGATTTTGGCCGCCCTTTCGGAGCTTCTGGATAGCTTCGATCTCTGCGCTTTCTTCCCCCGTTTATTTACGAAAATTTTGATGTCATCGACGGGCTGACCCGCTTCAAAAATGCCGAAAGTCGCAGGAACAATTCTCTGCCGTGTTGCGTCTGCATCCACCAACATTTGTTGCGAAAACGACTTGAACCGTTCCAATGGCCCTATCAACTCCGTTCTTTCGTCAAATTCATCATCACAACTTGATTTGGCTGAAAAAATAGGCTTTAGGGATAGCTGGTTGGTTCGAGTTTCCCTCCCGCCCATCCGAACGAACCGGTTCCTTCCTCCTCTTCCAACTCATCGGTGACATTTGCGCTGTCGTTAAGTTCTCTCTCCACTAAAACCAGCAAATCGCCCGCTGTCCCCGTTAAAAGTCGAGTCGCCTGCCGCTCATTTCTAACAGGAATGTTGTTCACGGCTACCAGCGTGTCATTCTGCCGAAAACCGCTCTTCTCAGCATTTGATCCCAGCTTAACGTTCGCCACTCGAACTTCTCGACCGTTTGTATCCTAAAAATAAGAAATTCCATAAAACAATAAATAAATGCACTATTATTGGGGCAAAACTATGAGCCGAGATGCGCCTAAAAAGCATATATACCTATATTTCCTGATAAATTAAATACATTCACCCAAAATTTGGTACAATTAAACCCTCTCGCGTGACGATTCTTCCATTTGGATTTGTTTCATATCGATGTGAAGGTTCGCCAAATCGTTATGAAACTGCAATAAGCCGTCTTACGCTCATTAAAATGACCTTCGTTTCGAAAATTAGTCCCAACGGTTCGGCAGTCCCTTTCCGAGAAAATTGCACGAGGACGCTGAGCAGATGAGCAGCCTCTCTAAACTTCTCTGTCGCGTTTTTGTTGCTATTTTTATGCGGGTTGAATGGTCGTTTCTCTGTACAAAACAGAATTTTTATGGCCATTGTTTAAGCATACCAATGGCTAATTTACAAAACAATCGTCCAGCGGACCCACTGAATCCAAAAAGGTTCAGGCGAGATGAGGACAGGACGGTCACCTCCAAGCCTGCATCCGTCAAGTCAACATGATCGAAAGCAGCTAAATTGTGCACCCGACAGTATCAAATGTTTGGCCCGAAAGAGAGAGACCCATGTTTGGAGACGGACTAAACAGCGGATTTTGGAAAAAGGGACGGAAGCGTAATTTGTAGTTTGGCCAGACATGCTTAAGCTGTACAGCCTTTCGGAAGGCGGATGCAATCAACGGAATCAAATGTCGAAGATTTCGGCCTTGGAATTGTGAGTCGATTTTCAATTCCATTTGAGGAGCCTCAATAAAGGAAAAGCTCCAATGGGCAAAAGGTTGTCGTCGGATAGAAAAACGGGCCCGGCCGCTCAGTTGGAGCAACTTTTACATTAAAATTATTCCAACCAAAGTTCAATAAAAAACTTTAACGGAGAGTTGTGCGAATTTTCCAAATGCCATCAGTGCGTCCACAGACATTTGAAAGCCGCCGCGATAATCGACATCCAACAGAAGGACCAACTCTTCAAAGAGGTCCGGGTTGTCCTCTGACAGTTGGAAGCTCTCCACTCGCACATTATTTACCATTGGAGAATTCGTGCCCGCCTCAAGGTCGCGTATCTGAATTCCCTGAATGATTCGACCGGCGGCCGAACTTCGCGCGGTGACATCATTCAGTTCTAGTTGGAGCTTCTTGTAGAACCATCTGAACGCGTGAATAAGATGGGCGGCAAGAAACGACCCAAGGACTAAACGCTATTTCTGCAAAGCCATTTCTACCTCATTCCGACAGAACCTGTGGAATTGACGAGTGTCTTTGTGCTCCTGGAAGAGAAAATGCAGAAGCAGGTTCAGCGAGGAGCAACTCTCCCATTCAGAGCCGACTCCATCTGGGCATGAACAAAGAAATGCCTTCAGCTCCTTTCGTAAAAGAATTTCTAAATTGCAAAAGCTATGTAAAACTACCGCCGGGATTCGTGTCTTTTGAGGTGAGATCGGCTGGATGGCATTGTGATCGTCCGATGTTTGTTTATTTGAAAAAAAGTTGAAGACAAAAAGGACGACAAGGAGGAGCAGAAGCAGAACACCGGAAAGCAGTCCAAAGACAAAACCCAGAATAAACATGGATGGAACGTAAGGAGCAAAAGCGCACCAATGTTCAACTAAATGTGTTATATTATTGTGGAGCGGGGGATGAAGAATAATTCATCTAAAATATCCGAAAAAATGTATCAAGGTCATCCGGGTGTGTCATCTCTAGGGCTTCCACTTTTAGGCACGAAAAATTGCAAAATAGGCGTCTAAATAGGCACAAAAATAGGCAAATAAAATTTTTTACCAAAGGTTTTAACAAAAAAAGAAAAAATAAGCGATCGTTTCTGCTTATTGCAGTTACAAATCAAAAATTTTCGATATTTTCCGGCGTAAAGCGCATCAGATTATCTGCCAAAATCTTTTTGTATGCCGAAAACGAACCTTGAAAATGTGAATTTTAGAATAGCGCGGTTTTTCACTAACTTTCAACGAGTGTGAGATTGCAATTTTTCAATCGCTTCAGGTAAACTGTTAAAATCCACTAGCTTTTTTATATATCTCAAAATCCTGAAAAAGTCGCCAAAAATGTCGAAATAGGCACAAACATGTTGAAATAGGCACAAAAACCCCAAATCTGAGACTCGTTCAAACGTATATTCCCTTTGATAATGCTATCAATCACGCTCCTGATCACGAATATGCCAACCTCCAAAATGTCGACCCTTACTATGATATTATCACCTTCCTCACCGGAATTTCTCGCAATTACCTGATGGACGCCTGAATTTTTGTTGATTGTTGTTATTTTTCCCTTATTTGTTGATTTATGTTAAACTATCGTTAAAATAAAAATTAGTAAAAAGTAGAATCAAAATATTGATATGTTTGGTCGCGATTCCTGCATTTTTTTCAGAAAAAACAATGCTGGCACCGAAATGTCGCATTTATAATGGGCACTGAAGTGTGCGTCTCTTGCTGGTATTCATAATTAGTGTTCGGCACGGTAAAATTTACCGCGGTAAAAACCGGTAAAAATCGGTAAAAATTCACGGTAAATTTACCGGTTTACCGTTACCGGTCGCATTTCGTCCCAACCGGTAAAAACCGGTAACGGTAAAAATCGGTAAATTTACCGATTTACCGTTACCGGTCCAAGTCATTTACCGCGGTAAATTACCGGTTTTCCGGTAAAAAATTTTAAACTAATATTGATACTTATTTTGAATTTGGCATTCAATTCAAAGAAATTTTGGGTCAAGTCTGACTCAAACATAGTCCAAAATCGCAATTTTTTGCCCATTTTTTTAAAAAAATCTTAAAAAATTCGAAAAATCCCCCCCCCCCTGGTTCAGGAGAGATACATTTAGAAATTGTAGAAAAAACTCTTGAAAAAATGGGCTAGGACACTGTCTCGGGGTAGACCACAAAAAATGTTTGTCATTATTTAGGCCTCCGTCCTTATTTTTCGGATTTTATGAAGATTTTCATAATATTTTGATGCAATATTCAAAATGAGAAAATTTCAAAGCGAATTGGGCCAATTTTTATTACAAATTGGGAGTCAAAATTCCAAAAATTTTCTCGCCGACCCTCCCCGCCCCCATCTTTCCCAAAAATTTTTGAAAAATCACGCGCAAAAAAAAGATTTAAAGAAAATAAAACGTTTTTATTTTGATAAAATGTAAATTTTGAGCGTACTTGAAATTCGTTGCCTGTTATGTACTTGGAAATCAAGACATTTGTAATTGGGAATTGTTTTTACCCAATGGAAGCCCTGAATAATACCCAAAAAAACACCCTCCAAAATCCAACTTCTTTTTTTGGAAAAAATTGATTAAGAAAACCGAAAAAATGCAACCCCTAAAATTGTCATCGGAATGTGCAGAAGAAAAATCGAGAACTGGTGCATAACAAATTTGTGCAAGTTATCGGGAAAGATTTGTTGTGAGTTTGTAAAACTAGAAAGGACTTTAATTTCAATTTTTGAAAATTTACCGATTTACCGAGAAATTGTTCGAAATTTAGTACTATTCGAACTCTCGATTTGTAGAAGCTATTTGTAAGCAAGAGCTAAGCGATAGGATAGCTCTCAAGAAGGTTATGCCCGGAAATACTAAATCGACCAAATAGTGTGCAAAAGTGAGAGGGACGGTTAGACACACTAGAGTAACGAGAGAGAACGTGTAACACTGGAGGTGCATCCCTGCAGTAGTATGCAACCCATAGAACTATTATATTACTTTTTTGGGGAACGGACGAATCAATTCAGCGAAAAATAGTAATTGCGTGGCAGGGATTCGAACCCCCAAACTTTTTTTGTTGAAAAACTCACAGACCACTAGGCCAAAATTTAAATCTTTTCCGAACTAGAGCCCCAAAATTGAGCCGCTGTGTCCAAATAAAGCTAAAAAGATGTTTTTCGTGCTTAACTCACTGTGCCAAGTTCGCAAAAAAAATAGGCATTTGCCTAAAAGTGGAAGCCCTAATCATCTCAATGCCAAACACGGCACTTGTATGTATGTTACGGAGCACCACGATTCGGCGCGCATGATTCGGCGCGCACGTTTCGGCGCGCACGATTCGGCGCGGCACGATTCGGCGCCGAAGTTTGTAAAGTTATAACTTTATTCAAAGTCAACCAAACCAAACATTCTTGGTATCATCAAAAGCATGCAATGAGTAGAAGCTTACAAAGGCAAAAGCTAACCGATTCGACTTAAATAAAAAAAGTTATGACTCAGCCGCGCAAAAAAAGCACGGAAAATTGAGATTTTTACACGTTTTAAGCTATAACTTTTTTTTGAAAAGACAAATCGGTTAGTTTAAGCTTGATCAAAGGTTTAGCATACTAAGAGCTTTCGTATGATACCAAGAATGTGGTTTGGTTGACTTTGAACAAAGTTATAACGTTTCAAACTTCGGCGCCGAATCGTGCGCGCCGAAACGTGCGCGCCGAATCGAGGTGTACCGGTATGTTACGGTAAATTTAAGAAATCAGTAAATTCCGAAACTTCTGGATAAGCTTGAGGGCGGAATCTACCAGGAAATTTGGGAAATTCTAAAATGCCAGCCATTTTGAAATGCTATAACTTTTTTTAAACTTAACCAAACCAAACAACCAAGAAGCGATTCGAAAGCACTAAGTTTTTAAAAGCTATTGTTCCCCGGCGGCGTTCACTTCAATGCCGGACACTTCAGTGCCAGCAACCTTTAAAAGTCTATTTAGAAATTTAACAAAATTCAAATACTTTAAAAATCTTCAAAAAAAATTTGAGTTTCAAAAAGTTAACGTATATTTTTATTTTGGTTGAAAATCGGGGCGCCGACATTTCGCCCACTAAGCCTTCGCCCACTAATTTGTAAGCAAAATATGTAATTCGTTGATAAAGTTCATCGATTAGCATAATCACATAAATACATACTTCTATAATTATTTGATAGAAGATAAAAACAATTGCTTATTGTTTTATTCGCTACCGAACCGAATCCAGATTAAACCATTCGAAAGCTCTTTCGAGATGAAGCTATACGTAGCTAAGCTAAAGTTTTGCGATTTTGGGAATGGGAGGGGGCCCGGAATGGGACGGAGGACGATTCGTTCCCGGCCGATTCGTTCACCCCCGATTCGTTCCCCTTTTCAACAGTTTTTTCGTTATAACTTCTTTCAAAGTTAACCAAATCAAACATTTTCGATATCATTCGAAAGCTTACAGTTAGTAGAAGCTTTCAAAAACAAAAGCTAAGCGATTGGCCAAATCTCAAAAAAGTTATGGCCAGAAAACGTTTTTTTGGCCATACTTGGCCATAACTTTTTTGAGGTTTGGCCAATGGCTTAGCTTTTGCTTGCTAATAGCTTCTCCTGCTCCTAAGCTTTCGAATAATACTAAAAATGATTGATTCGGTTAGCTTTGAAAGAAGTTATAACGAAAAAACTGTTGAAAAGGGGAACGAATCGGCCGGGAACGAATCGTCTTTTTACCCCCGGAATGAAGTGTCTCGTGGATGAAATGTCATCCTGCCATTTTTTTAGGATATGTTTCTTGACTTTTTATTTTACAAGATTTAAGTTCAAAATTTTTGGTGCTATGACATTTCGACAATGGACACTTCGACAACAGACACTTCGACAACAGACACTTCGACAACGACACTTCGACAATAAAAAATGAAATGCCATAAAAAAAATTTAAAATTTTTTTGAATTCTACAATACATAATATAATAGCAATATAATTATGGTTAAACATTATTTTACGATTAATGAACTGATCAAACTTATAATATGTTTGTACAACATACTTAAATATTAATTTTAAAAAAAGATTGTGTTAAAATCACATATATTCAATTAAAAAAAGTTCGCTATAAATTTTTTGTTGCTTACTCTAGGGCAGCGCCAATACTCAACATTCTCAATCATTGCAGAATCCTTCTCAAACGCATATTCATAGCCATCTCGGGAGAGTAACGATGCTCCTCGTCTTGATCTCACTTCGACGAACTGAAGTAATTCTCGGTTTTCCATTTCGTCACCTAATGAGTTGCTGTTAAGCGACTGTAATTCTCCTTCTTCTGATGACGAGTATTCTATCATTAACTAGACAGGGATAATTTTCAAATTTGAACATTGCGTATCTTCTTGTTCGCTCGCCCCTTGGCCAACTTTTGAACCCTAATTTGCATCTGTCAATAATATGCACATGTGAGAAGAAATCGAATGGAAAGAGCGAACTTTTTTTATTTTGAATATATGTGGATTTTAACACAATCTTTTTTTAAAATTAATATTTAAGTATGTTGTACAAACATATTATAAGTTTGATCAGTTCATTAATCGTAAAATAATGTTTAACCATAATTATATTGCTATTATATTATGTATTGTACAATAGAATTCAAAAAAATTTTAAATTTTTTTTATGGCATTTCATTTTTTATTGTCGAAGTGTCGTTGTCGAAGTGTCGTTGTCGAAGTGTCCATTGTCGAAGAGTCCATTGTCGAAGTGTCGTGCCACCAAATTTTTTCCTGCCAACCAGACTCAGTCGTCCAGACTCAGTTGGCCACCAGACTCCGTTGCCCCAGACTCAGTCGGCCGACTCAGTCGTCCCCTGCCGTGATTTTATTTCATTTTCTTAAGAAATTTTTGAAAAAACGCAAAATAATCACAAAAGTTCAAAAAAGTCGTCAAAAATGCCTAAATAGTCACAAAAGTCTAAAAAAGTCGCCAAAACACTAGAAAATTGGGAAATATATCTCATCAGCAATTTTAACCAGTGATGAATGAATTTGAAGAATTTTGGGGATATATTGAATTTGGAAAAATTTATTTCTATATTTTCAATTTTTGTTTCCATATTTTGGTGTTTTGTCCATATTTTGAGTATTTATGTCCATATTTTTTGGCCATATTTCACGATTTTATAACTATATTTTTCCGAGCCATAAAAGCTATCGAATGTCTTCTGAAGCTTCTGCTAGTATTGAAACTGGCAGAAAACGAAAATCGTCCGAAATGACTGGCGGAGGTGACAACGATGAAGCGGTGGAACGACCATTGTCAAAGGGTTGGGAGAAGCGGATGAGCCGTTCGTCTGGTAATCTAAAATAAATTTGCGTCATAGGTAGGGCCGCGATTTATATAGAAATCCATATTTTTTTGCGCACTCGGAACAGCGTATAAATACCATAAATGATGTTTTTAGCTTTGGTTGGAGCTTCTAGAGCCCATTTTATAATCCATATTTTCCATATTTCGCCCTTTTTTCAAAAATTCCTTAACAAAAATGCAATAAAAACGAAAAATACACCCCTAAGGATCGACTTTTTCAAAATTTTCAAAAAAATGCACCCCTAAAAATTCACTTCGCGACAAAAAATTTTGCCACCAAAAAAATGACTTCTGCTTATTTTCAAAAATTTTCTCTAAAATGCCGTTAATTTACATATAAACATTTTTATTGCTCTTATTACTTCTATTAGGAAAACCTTGCCCCTTTTTTGCAATATTTGAAAATTTTTAATCCATATTTTGCAATTTTTGTCCATATTTGGTCCATATTTTGCAATTTTTCATCCATATTTTATGGCATCGAGATTTTTTGTCCATATAATTCGCGGCCCTAGTCATAGGACCCAGACATGAATTCCCTAAATGTGCAACTATTCATCTACATTTTCCTTTAGTAATAAAAGTTTTGGGGTATGGGAGGAAGATTTGGAGTTGTCCGGTGTTTTGGATTAGAACTTTTTTTGTTGGTTGGAAGTAAAAATAAATTCCATTGTTGAGGCGCGTTGGCGGGGAGGGGGGGGGGGGGAATTCCAACAGTTTTCACTCTGGCTATATGCCAGCATTAAGTCGAATTTTGGGTTCTGACTTCGACTTCAACAAAATAACTTACGAGCTTAATACTTTCAGGTCGCGAGTATTATTTTAATGTGTTCAACCAGAAAAGTCAGTGGGATCGACCGACTCGCGATGCTGAAGAAGTAGTCAGGAAACCGGAAGTGGTCAACTGCTACCATATTCTGGTCAAGCACGAGGGGTCACGGAACCCAAAGTCGTGGAGAAGTGACAAAATAACGCGCAGCAAAGAGGACGCGATCAAGACTCTCGAAGGTCGGCGCAAATTTAGTGACATCGTTCGGGTGAATCTTTCCTCCTTCACGGGCTCTTAATAGCCTTCACGCTTTGTCGGCACCGCCGCTTTGCCGTAAAGACAATTGCACTTGAAAAATGAAGAAAATAGAGTGGTATCCGGCCAGGTACGTAGCCAGGGGGGGGGGGCATGCCCTCCCCCGAAATGAAATTTGAGAAAAAACCCATAGGGGGACCCATTTGTTTTGCACTTTTACAAAATTTTGACCATTTTTTTAAAAAAACAACAAAAATTTTCTCGGCGGCGCCTATCGGCACCGCCGACCACCCCTAAAAAACCGATCGTTCTGTGAAAAGGGAAGAAGTCGATTTTTAGGTGTGCATTTTTGTTAAGCAATTTTTCCACAAGCTCGATTTTTAGGGTGTATTTCCCGTTTTTACTCGTTTTTGTTGAGAAATTTTCAAAAAACGATTTTATTTATTTTTTTTTGCGAATTCTGCTTTTACTTTTAGGGGGGAGGGGTCGGCCGAACTTGAATTTGTAACTCGATTTGTTAAGGGTTTGCAACCAAAATTTAAAAAAATCGGCACTTTTTTTGAAGGTTTTTTAGGGTTTCGGGGGGGGGCATGCCCTCCTGCATACGCGCCTGAGTGATATCATTTTTAGGCTGCGGCAACAACTATGAGCTGAGATAAAGCTTCTCAAAGTTGACAAAACCATAGGGTGGCCCTTTTGGCAAAATTTGTGGAAAAGATTTTAAATATGTAAAATGACGTCAAGAGGAGCTCTTGCATCGTTCGGTTGGATTTCAAGACTTCTGCAAAACAAGACCGTAGCCCCCGGCAGGGAGGGGAGGGCGTGTCACCAAACGAACTAAAAACTGGCATCCATTCAGCACTTGAACAATTTAAGCATATCGCGAAGAGATAGTTGGCTTGGACATAGACGAGCGATTTCCACGCTTCAAAAAGATCGCGCGGGAGTTCAGTGACTGCAGTTCGGCCAAGCGAAGCGGCGATTTGGGCTCATTCGGCAGGAACAAAATGCAGAAGCCTTTCGAAGATGCGTCTTTCACGCTAAAAGTCGGACAAATGTCTGACGTTGTTGACACTGACTCGGGCGTCCATTTGATCTATCGTTTCGCCTAAGCGCGTCCGCTCGAGGTTCTGTTGTGTTTATGTGTCAATAATTTGAGTATCTTATCAAAGCAATTTTGGGCGTACTTGAATTTCTTTAGACGCAATAAACATTCGATATTTTTTTTTCAATTGAGCATCATAAAAAGCATTGAGCCTAGGGTAATTTTATTTTATGCTATAAAGTTCCCAGGCCGTATTTTTTGAAAAATTGAAATTCAGCAATTCGAAAAATTTGGGGCATATAAACGATATACCATTCGATTCGCCTCGATTAGTTCGGAAGTAACCAGAGTCCACCCAAAAGCAGCGGAGGGGTAGCACCCGTCCCTAAATGAAAAAACATTTCCGGAGAGGGGTGTTTTTTCTTTTTGTTGTTTTTTTCTTAGCAATTTTTCATAAAAATTTTAGATTTTTTGTGTTTGCTGCTGTTTTTCAAAGATATAAGTTTTTGGGAGGAAGGCGAAGTGGGTCAAAATTTAATTTTCGACGACGTTTATAAGAAATTTCGTACCCATTTTTTTTGCTAATTTCTCAAGCCATGTTTTAAAAAACCGCAAGCAAAGTAAAATTTTCTTTTACACCCTGGATTAATTCCAAAATAATTGTTCTTGAAATTGCCTAAAACACTTAATTTTAGACAACCGAAATTTACAAGCGGGACCCTTGTTAAGGAGATAAGGCTGGAAGGGTGTGGGGCTGTGTTCGTTATTTGATTAGATCTCTGTAATTTGGTCTTTTTGGTCCTCCTGCTTCTCCAGGAAAGGTTCCATCCGTTGCTGATGCTGAATGGTCAACTTGCGACGTTCTTCGTCCTCTTCCCTGGCGTAAGTTGACGCAAAACCGCCCCTTTTGATTTGAATCATCGTGTGGGGACCGAGACGGAGGTTAGCTCGGGCGCCAAACTGAATTCATTGCCGACCATTTATTAAACCAAATAACCCTTGGTCGCTTAACCATTCTGACCTTCTCGAATACCGTTAGGTCATCTTTTTGTGTGATGCAGTACCAATTGATGCAGGTGAAAGAGATGACCTTCAAAAATCAATTAGACCAACAGGGCTTAAATTATTAGGCTCCCTGAAAATGCGTTGGTGATTATTAAAAGTCAAGCAAAACATGTTTTGGGGTCGAAGAGCCCGAATCTACCTATTCCAATCAATTCAAAACCCCGGACCAGGATTCGAACATTTTGTCAAAATGTAAATTTTTCCAAAAATCAATTTCGGCCTCAAAATCATTCAAAAAGTACAAAATACAACGAAAAGGCAAGTAATGATCGCATTCACGGAGCGGCACGATTGGGCGCCGGCACGTTCGGTGCCGGCACGATTCGGCGCCCGAAGCAAACCAAACAAAATTGGTATCATAAAAAGCTCTCAGTATGCTGAACCTTCGATCAAGTCAAAGCTAACCGACTCGTCTTTTCAAAAAAATATTATAAGTTTAAAACCTGTGAAAATTGCCATTTTTGTCGTGGTGATGTCATAACTTTCTTTGTTTAAGTCGAATCGCTTAGCTTTTGCCTTTGTAAGTTTCTACTTATTAAATGCTTTTGAATGATACCAAGAATGTTTGCACCGATTTTTCGATAATATGGATGATAAAAAAGATAGTTTTAAAAATTCTAAAAAATATATAAAACCACGTTACTTCGTTTTGCCTCCCTTTCCTACGCCCAATTTTTCTTCTTTTCACTAATTTTAATCAAAATTCTACTTTTTGCAGTTTGATAATTGAATAAAGTGATCTTTAAAACTTGATTTGAGCTAAGAAAACTTAGCACTGGGCGAGCAGAGGCAGAATGATAGAGTGGGTGAACGGAGAGAGAGGAAGAGTGAGCAGAGACAGAATGAGAGAGTGGATGAAGCGGAGAGGGAGTAAGAGTGAGCAGAGGCAGAATGATAGAGTGGATGAACGGAGAGAGAGGAAGAGTGAGCAGAGACAGAATGAGAGAGTGGATGAAGCGGAGAGGGAGTAAGAGTGAGCAGAGGCAGAATGATAGAGTGGATGAACGGAGAGAGAGGAAGAGTGAGCAGAGACAGAATGAGAGAGTGGATGAACGGAGAGGGAGGAAGAGTGTCAGAGACATAATGAGAGAGTGGATGAACGGAGAGAGAGGAAGAGTGAGCAGAGATAGAATGAGAGAGTGGATGAACGGAGAGAGAGGAAGAGTGAGCAGAGACAGAATGAGAGAGTGGATGAACGGAGAGAGAGGAAGAGTGAGCAGAGACAGAATGAGAGAGTGGATGAACGGAGAGAGAGGAAGAGTGAGCAGAGATAGAATGAGAGAGTGGATGAACGGAGAGAGAGGAAGAGTGAGCAGAGACAGAATGAGAGAGTGGATGAACGGAGAGAGAGGAAGAGTGAGCAGAGACAGAATGAGAGAGTGGATGGAGACAGAATGAGAGAGTGGATGGAGACAGAATGAGAGAGTGGATGAACGGAGAGAGAGGAAGAGTGAGCAGAGACAGAATGAGAGAGTGGATGAACGGAGAGAGAGGAAGAGTGAGCAGAGACAGAATGAGAGAGTGGATGGAGACAGAATGAGAGAGTGGATGGAGACAGAATGAGAGAGTGGATGAACGGAGAGAGAGGAAGAGTGAGCAGAGACAGAATGAGAGAGTGGATGGAGACAGAATGAGAGAGTGGATGGAGACAGAATGAGAGAGTGGATGGAGACAGAATGAGAGAGTGGATGGAGACAGAATGAGAGAGTGGATGGAGACAGAATGAGAGAGTGGATGAACGGAGAGAGAGGAAGAGTGAGCAGAGATAGAATGAGAGAGTGGATGAACGGAGAGAGAGGAAGAGTGAGCAGAGACAGAATGAGAGAGTGGATGAACGGAGAGAGAGGAAGAGTGAGCAGAGACAGAATGAGAGAGTGGATGGAGACAGAATGAGAGAGTGGATGGAGACAGAATGAGAGAGTGGATGAACGGAGAGAGAGGAAGAGTGAGCAGAGACAGAATGAGAGAGTGGATGAACGGAGAGAGAGGAAGAGTGAGCAGAGACAGAATGAGAGAGTGGATGGAGACAGAATGAGAGAGTGGATGGAGACAGAATGAGAGAGTGGATGAACGGAGAGAGAGGAAGAGTGAGCAGAGACAGAATGAGAGAGTGGATGGAGACAGAATGAGAGAGTGGATGGAGACAGAATGAGAGAGTGGATGGAGACAGAATGAGAGAGTGGATGGAGACAGAATGAGAGAGTGGATGGAGACAGAATGAGAGAGTGGATGAATGGAGAGAGGTGTGTGGAATAAAGTTGAGAATTTAAAAAAAGTCCTACTGATTTGGGTAACCCAGACCACAACAGTTCCACTCCTGAAAAACTCCGACCTCGCAGGTGCAACCCTATCCTAAACTCATCTCCCCTTTTAATTACTCACAAAAAGAATGACTGCAAAAATCAGAGCCACCTAAAATGAAAATAAAAAAAAAAAAAATTTAGTCTTACCACAACGGGTGCAAATATATCGAGAAAGTCAAAATCCATTTTTGGCATTTTGCGACGCGGTTAATTAATAGAGATAGGTTGGCTGGTTGGTTGGTTTTGCTTGTGATTTGGGAGGTTCAAAATAGGACTAATTATATGTTAAGAGCCGTGTTTTTGTGCTTTACAAATTTCTTGATTAAAACGAAAAAACAAAAGCATTTTCATTCATTGTGATGATTAGGGTCCGGATTTTCATGTTTTAACATGTTTTTTGGCGAATAGGGAATCGTGAGAGAAGCCCAGAAATAGCATTTATTTCGAAAAATTTTCGAATTAGGGCGACTTTTTAGTCCATATAAATCCATATTTTGGCTTTTTTGAGAATAAATCCATATTTCGCCATTTTTCCATAATAAATCAATATTTTAGGCATTTTTCTTGAGATAAATGTAATTTTTAGGCATTTTTCCCAAAAATCCTTGAGAAATTCAGCACTTTTTCCCAAAATTCGTAGGAAAGATGCAATAAAAACGACAAAATTTGACCCTAAAAATCAAAAATTTTTCAAACCAAAAATGCGCCCCTAAAAAATGACTTTTTCTTTCGCCAAAATACACGCCCAGAGACCGACATTTCCCCTTAAAAAATTTTTATTTGATATTTTTTATAAAATTTTCAAAAAGAAATGAAAAATAATACAAATAAAAAAATGACGAATTAGAAGGTTTTTACGCAAAATTTGACTGGATTTTGTCAGTTTTGGCCAATTTTTTGGTCCATATTTGGCACTTTTTGGGTTTTTTGGTCAATATTTTGGGGGTTTTGATCCATATTTCGCGTTTTTTAGTCAAAATAAATCCGGACCCTAGTGATGATGGATCCCTCGGCAAAACAACAGTTATCATTCCTTAGGTTCTGTTCGCTAACTAACAACAAAAGTGGGGGGGGGGACAGCTGCATCTTTATTGGGTCGTTGTGAATCAATTAATCGAATTCGAATGCAAAGAGGGGGAGGAATTTGATAGGAGCGAAGAGGAATGTCAGGACACGCAAATCAAGGTAAGTTACAAACAAAAGAGTCGCTTCTTTTTCTACACCATGCTTCAGTAGCATAATCCAAATTCGGAAGATGGCAACGAAATGTGAAAATGATGGCGAATCGATTGGAAAGGGCTCCGCTGTCACCAACTCCCAACGATTGTATGTGTAGAAGTCGTTCTTTCTTTCGCCCGGTCCCACCTTTGCCTCTCCTCTCTCCGTTCATCCACTCTCTCATTCTGTCTCCATCCACTCTCTCATTCTGTCTCTGCTCACTCTTCCTCTCTCTCCGTTCATCCACTCTCTCATTCTGTCTCTGCTCTTCCTCCCTCTCCGTTCATCCACTCTCTCATTCTGTCTCTGCTCGCTCTTCCTCTCTCTCCGTTCATCCACTCTCTCATTCTCTCTCTGCTCACTCTTCCTCTCTCTCCGTTCATCCACTCTCTTATTCTCTCTCTGCTCACTCTTCCTCTCTCTCCGTTCATCCACTCTCTCATTCTGTCTCTGCTCGCTCTTCCTCTCTCTCCGTTCATCCACTCTCTCATTCTCTCTCTGCTCACTCTTCCTCTCTCTCCGTTCATCCACTCTCTTATTCTGTCTCTGCTCACTCTTCCTCTCTCTCCGTTCATCCACTCTCTCATTATGTCTCTGCTCACTCTTCCTCTCTCTCCGTTCATCCACTCTCTCATTCTGTCTCTGCTCACTCTTCCTCTCTCTCCGTTCATCCACTCTCTCATTCTGTCTCTGCTCACTCTTCCTCTCTCTCCGTTCATCCACTCTCTCATTCTGTCTCTGCTCACTCTTCCTTTCTCTCCGTTCATCCACTCTCTCATTATGTCTCTGACACTCTTCCTCCCTCTCCGTTCATCCACTCTCTCATTCTTTCTCTGCTCACTCTTCCTCTCTCTCCGTTCATCCACTCTCTCATTCTGTCTCTGCTCGCTCTTCCTCTCTCTCCGTTCATCCACTCTCTCATTCTCTCTCTGCTCACTCTTCCTCTCTCTCCGTTCATCCACTCTCTTATTCTGTCTCTGCTCACTCTTCCTCTCTCTCCGTTCATCCACTCTCTCATTATGTCTCTGCTCACTCTTCCTCTCTCTCCGTTCATCCACTCTCTCATTCTGTCTCTGCTCTTCCTCCCTCTCCGTTCATCCACTCTCTCATTCTGTCTCTGCTCGCTCTTCCTCTCTCTCCGTTCATCCACTCTCTCATTCTCTCTCTGCTCACTCTTCCTCTCTCTCCGTTCATCCACTCTCTTATTCTCTCTCTGCTCACTCTTCCTCTCTCTCCGTTCATCCACTCTCTCATTCTGTCTCTGCTCGCTCTTCCTCTCTCTCCGTTCATCCACTCTCTCATTCTCTCTCTGCTCACTCTTCCTCTCTCTCCGTTCATCCACTCTCTTATTCTGTCTCTGCTCACTCTTCCTCTCTCTCCGTTCATCCACTCTCTCATTATGTCTCTGCTCACTCTTCCTCTCTCTCCGTTCATCCACTCTCTCATTCTGTCTCTGCTCACTCTTCCTCTCTCTCCGTTCATCCACTCTCTCATTCTGTCTCTGCTCACTCTTCCTCCCTCTCCGTTCATCCACTCTCTCATTATATCTCTGACACTCTTCCTCCCTCTCCGTTCATCCACTCTCTCATTATATCTCTGACACTCTTCCTCCCTCTCCGTTCATCCACTCTCTCATTATATCTCTGACACTCTTCCTCCCTCTCCGTTCATCCACTCTCTCATTCTTTCTCTGACGCTCTTCCTCCCTGAGACAGAATGAGAGAGTGGATGAACGGAGAAAAAATAACAATAATGGCTTAAAAAATTGTTTTCTCATGCTAATTACATATCAATCAGTAGGGCTGCCACTTTTAGGCAAGAAAAATTGCAAAAAGCGCCTAAAAAAGCAAGAAATTCTATGAAGGATGTCGGCAGGATGACATTTCATCGACGCGACATTTCATCGACTAAGCAAAAATCCGACTTCAAAGCGAAAAACGACATTTCATCGACGCGATATTTCATCGACTAAACAAAACACCGAAATTCCTCACTCGGTGGTTAGCGAGGTCGCTGATCACGATATGACATCATATTCATCATATCTTTTATGATTTCAATATGTGATTTTTTTTTAAAATTCTAAAAGACAAAATCATCAAAAAACTCAATTACAACGTAAGGCAAGTAGTAATGATGGAAACGTGCTTTCTGAATTACTTTGAGACAAAAATTGTTTCTAAAAAAATTTAGATTTTTGGGAAAAAATTCGGGTCCGGGTTCGATATTAGTCGAAATGGAAGTCAAATGCGGATTCTACGGCCTCTTAAACCCCTAAGTGAGGCTTTAAACTTTAAATATTTGCAATAAATTCATCTTTTAATGTAAAATGTCGAAAAAAAACACACATTTTTTGGAACCTATTTCGGCATTTTTCTCGCCTATTTAGGCGCCTATTTTAAGGTTCTTCGAGCTTAAAAGTATCATCCCTTCTAATCAAAATTTTGATACCATTCGATTTGTCTCGACTAGAGATACTCGATCTCCCGTCTTCTTGTTGAATAAAACCGGACGTCGCCGCATCCATCAGTAATTCACGCACGTTCATCTCAAAATAACAAAACAAACAGAAAGAACTAAATCATAAATCTGAAATTTGATACGATTTTGCTTTTTGCAATAAAAAAAATTAGAATTCGACACTCGGCCATTTTTTATTCACTTCTCGACATTCGGACTTTTCGACAGACATTTTTTCCACTATTCGGCACTCGGATCGGAAGCGAATTGGATGCCCATCTAATCAACATTATAAAATATGTCAAATCTTGTTTTGATGTATTTAATTCAGAATATTTTCAATGACAACCCTGATTTAAGGTGATTGGTTGTTGATAATTGAATCATATGTCATGGGAAATAGTCATTACTCCAATTCCTGCTCATGTTCATGCTCGTCATATTCGCCCTCATCGTCCGCGCTAGCATCTTGATACTGTTGATACTCGCTGACCAGATCGTTCATGTTGGACTCAGCCTCCGTAAACTCCATCTCGTCCATGCCTTCGCCCGTATACCAGTGCAGAAATGCCTTTCGGCGGAACATTGCTGCAAAACAACGAAGTATGATGCCACAAGTTTCAGGTAACAGACAAGTAAATTGTTCGGAGATTCGTTTGAACAATTCCTGAATGGCGGTGGAGTTGCCAATGAAAGTGGCCGCCATTTTGACGCCTCGGGGGGGAATGTCACAGACGGCCGTTTTCACATTGTTCGGAATCCACTCAACAAAATAGGAAGAGTTCTTGTTCTGCACGTTCAGCATTTGTTCGTCAACCTGTAAGGCAAGGCTAAGAGCTTAGAACGGTCCCTGAAAATATTCAGACAAAACCTCTTTCATGCTCATCCGACCTCGGAAAATGGCTGCCACTGTCAGATATCGCCCATGGCGTGGGTCGCAAGCTGCCATCATATTCTTTACAAAAGACGAATAATTGCTTTGACCACTCTCGTCGCGACTTACAACGCATTGATTCAAAACTCGGAAATATCGAGAGTTTTAGTCCCAAACCTTGGCATCGAACATCTGTTGGGTAAGTTCAGGCACAGTTAGAGCTCGGTACTGTTGACTGCCCCGCGAAGTGAGCGGGGCAAAGCCGGGCATGAAGAAATGGAGCCGAGGGAATGGCACCATGCTGGAAAAGACAAACATTTCACAGTAAAAGTTCCTGTAAACTTAGTGGCAAGTTTGCGCAGGTCGGCGTTCAATTGCCCAGGAAAGCGGAGACAGGTGGTCACCCCGGACATGGTAATGCTCACGAGATGGTTCAAGTCTCCGTAGGTCGGAGTGGTCAGCTTCAGTGTTCGGAAACAGATGTCATATAAGGCTTCGTTGTCAATGCAGAAGGTCTCATCGGTATTTTCCACCAGTTGATGCACCGACAGAGTCGCGTTGTACGGCTCGACAACGGTGTCCGACACTTTAGGCGATGGGACGACCGAATCTAATGGTAAAAATGGGAGTTTAACAGTAAAAAATTACCATTTACAGGTGGCCATGATTCGATCTGGATACTCTTCGCGGATTTTAGAGATCAGCAGCGTGCCCATGCCGGAACCGGTACCACCGCCGAGCGAATGGGTCATTTGAAAGCCCTGCGAAGCGTACTTGGCTATTTGTACCCCGGGTGCCCACCCTCCCCCCGATTGCCTGAAGGCAGTCACAGTTCTCCGCCTCCTTCCTGACCACGTCCAACACATTGTCCACCAGCTCGGCTCCTTCCGTGTAATGCCCTTTGGCCCAGTTGTTGCCGGCACCACTTTGGCCTGCATTTAAAGGAGGATTGCAGCCGGGTGGGGGGGATCCCCGGTCAAGAGAGAGTTCATCTCTGAGAGAAAATTGGTAGTTTAAACTAGCATATAAATGGGGGGACTTTTTGTTAAGAAGGGTTCGGCACGATACAATATTTCGAATTTATCGCGAATCGAATCGAAAAATTAAAATATTCGCGTTATTTTATCGAGAACTTGCCTATTTTTCTAAGTTTGCACCCCCAAAAAAATGACTTTTTTGGGTCAAAATGTGATCTTCAAAAAGATTTTTCAATAAAAGCAACCATAAAAAATGTAATTTCTGGATCAAAAATGAATTGTTAAAAAACAAATGATTTCCAATTATTGACATTAGAGCCGATAATTTTAAATTTGTTCTTATTTTGAAGAGAAGGGAAGGGCATCAGTGCCCAAACCGGAATTTCTGACCCAGAAATGCCCGAACAAGTTTTTTGTGAATTTTTATTCAATTTTTGAGTGGGGGGGGGGCGGCGGTGCCAATAGGCGCCGCCGAGAAAATTTTAAATTTTCGACTAATTTGTTAAGGGATTTGAAACCAAAATTTTAAAAATGCGGTAATTTATTGAAGCTTTTTAGGAGTTGGAGAGGTCCGGTAAAGCAAATTTTTACAATAATCGGCAATCTCTGCTTAAGAAAATGAAAACAAAAATTCAGAAAGATGCGATGAATTATGTGTTCAAAAAATTCAGCATTTTAATTTAAAAATATTTAAAATTTATTAAAAATGTGGCAATGGTGCAGAATTGCGGTCCCGCTGAACTTTTTTTTTTTAAATACCACCAAGTCACCAATTCTATATGCGGATTTTTTGTCAAAAGTACGCAAGACCACAGCCAACCCCTAGGAAAAAAATGAATTTTGTCACTCAATGATGCCATCTTTAGGGGTGTATGCCAGGGTTCGTATCGAAAATTTTTCAAAAACAGTACATTGGAACCAAAAATACAGATTTTAGGGCCAAAAAACAGTACATTTTAAAAAATGGCTCAAAATATAGTAAATCTTTATTTTTTTCATGAAATGTGAGCTGTTTAACCATATTTCTCACCACCGACAATTTCTTTCAACATTTGGGGGTTGAAAATTGCTCCCATGGATTTTCGAAAGGTGCCGATAGGCGCCGCCGAGAAATTTTTGAATTATTTGACTCAATTTGTTAAGGAATTTGCAACCAAATTTTAAAAATATGGTACTTTTTAAAAAGATTTTAGGAATGGAAAGGGCCGGCGGTGCCGATAGGCGCCGCCGATAAAATTTTTTGATTTTCGACTTAATTTGGTAAGAAAATTATTCCAAAAATTACGAATTATCTGAAAATCAGTACAATAGAATTTGGATAAAATGAGCAATATTGTTACATTTTTGGACACTTTTAAGCGAAAATTCAAAAAAGAATGCGAAAAATGCTTGAAAATTAACAAATTTGGCCATCTGTCTAAAGATTATTCAAAATTTAAACAAAAATTCTTCAAAAATCTCAAATAAAGGACAAAAAAGGACGTGTACCCCAAATAAAGTACAAATCTTTAAAAAAAGTACATTTTATTTTTTAAAGATCTCGACTCTCAAAAACAGTACAAATCTTTAAAAAAAGTACAGATACGAACCCTGGTGTATGCTAACCCCAACCTCGAGTCGGGGATGGGGTTAGAAGTGTCGGGGTCGGGGAAAACCCCGAAAAATGGCCTAAATTTGCGGGGACGGGGTCGAGGTGACAACCCTAATATAAAGTTTGAAAAGGTTTGGCTAAAAAAATTATTTATTATTTGGGAAAATATAGAAAATGTTTCATATAATAAATTTTTTTGGTCAACTTATACCCCCCAAGTTGAGAACTTTTTAGGTTATTTTGCCTTATTTTTCTCATATTTTAGGGTTTTAGTCGAAATATTCCAACTGCTGAAGAGACCGAAAATGAAATTGTCCGGGCGAAAGAGCTGTCCGAAGGGTCCGGCTCTAACAGAGTCCATCGTCCCCGGCTCCAAATCGACCAACACTGCCCTAGGCACATATTTTCCTCCATTTGCTTCGTTGTAATAAACGTTGATGCGCTCCAGTTGAAGGTCCGAGTCTCCGTTGTACGCTCCGGTCGGCTCGATGCCATGTTCATCCGAAATAACTTCCCAGAACTAAAGACAAGAAAACGTCGATTGAAGTGAAGAACTCATTAGAGGTGAAGGGGGGGGGGGTACCTTCGCTCCGATTTGGTTTCCGCACTGACCTGCTTGAATGTGCACAATTTCTCGCATTTCCAAAACTTCAAAAAAGAAAAGAAAATGAAAGAATCGGATGAATTGATTAAGTGATGTGGACTTGCTGCTGTTAATAGAATTACGCGCGGGTTAACATTGGGAAAATTCAAAGATTACGCGAAAACTCCCTTTGGGGGGTAGCGATATTTTTTTGCTTCCCTCGTGCCAAAAAAGTTTGATTTTGGGAAGGATGTAAAGAAAGGCAAAAAAATGCTGGAGGGATGTGCTGACAGCGAGAGGCTGGCTTTCATAGAATAAAAACGATTGAATGGACAAGTATCCCCGGAGGCGCTTCTCACCACTCATTGTGCCATTTACTGACCCTTTTGTCCAATGCCCCCCCCGTTTCATATTTATTGGTTTATCCTTCGCTCATTGGCCGTTGGCATGGAGACGCCGTCGTCGTCGTTGTTGGGGTGGAAAGAATGGCGGTTGTTGAAGCTTGTCGACCGCCCATTGATTGTTGATCCATGGGAATTGAGCGATTTCGCGTCGCCGCTTTTTAACTCGAAATTTCGAATATTTTTACGGGTATAAACCATTCCACATTCGGCAATTTTTTAAGTTGGCAGTTCCATGACAAATGAGAATTTGAAAGATTAAAAAAAAGCGAAAGATTAGGGTAGGACAAACGCAATTAACCGGAACCGTTTACCCGGGGTTTTTGCTCGAAGAACCGGCATTCCTAAAGATCGAGGCCCATATAACCAACAATGAATTAGATTTGCATAAATTTTTATTTTCACCAGAAAGTCATGGAAATGAGGCAGCTTTTCAAAATATAAAGACAAAAGAGCCCAAATACAGACTCTGGCAAGAAGATAGGATGACAATTGTCCCTCATCAACAGTCTTCAAATGTCTAGCGTCTTCGGGTGCCGTCCTCGAAGAAGACTCCGCCGTCGATGGCACAGTACTTGGGACAGATGCCCTTCTCGCCGGCTCCTCCCGGCTGTCCAGCGCTGCCCGGCTGTCCGGGCTGTCCGTCGTTTCCGGGCTGGCCAGGAGATCCAGGGGGTCCTTTGGGGCCGGGCTGTCCAGGTCCTCCGGGTTGGCCGGGCGGGCCGGGGTTTCCAGGCTGTCCCGGGGCTCCAGCCTCTCCAGGCGGGCCAGGAGGAGCGGGGCCAGCTGCCTCTGATGCTGCAGGCTGTCCTGGCTGACCAGGTCCTCCGGGTTGGCCGGGTCCTCCCGGGTTTCCAGGTGGTCCAGGGGGTCCGGGAGGTCCAGGCTCGGGATTTCCGCCGGAGTTTCCGGGCTGTCCTGGCCCTCCAGGTTGTCCAGCCGGTCCGGGAGGCCCAGGCTGTCCGGGTTGACCACCAGGGCACGGTTTGCAGGGAGGCTAAATGTACGATTATTTGATTTGGCGAAGAAATTAGCATAACTTACCGGAGTGGCCTGTTCACAGGGAGCGGACACAGACTTTCCTGGCTGTCCAGGCGATCCTGGGGCTCCCGGGTTTCCGGGGTTGCCGGCCGGTCCCGGGGGTCCGGCTGGGCCCGGTCCTCCGCCAGAACAACATTCGCTGCAAGACCCTCCGCCTCCGCCTCCTCCGGACACTGCGCCTCCAGTTCCGCCGTAACCCGCTTGACGAGCTGTACGGTTCCCTCCCGCCACTGGAATGCTCTTAAGCTGGTTCACCTCCGACCAAATGTCTTTGGCAGAACCCTTAAGAGATATTTAATCAAATTTTAATATAAAACTTTAATTTAAACAAACCTGACAGGCACTCAACTCCCTGTCCATGTTCTGAGCAACGTTTGATACGTAGTTTTGAAGCATTGGCAGAGTGAAGCACACGGACAGCAAGGAGATGACGGAGAAGGACACCGTGGAGTACGCCACGAAGCGGTACGCCTTGATCCTGGCTTCGTAGTCCATTATAGTTGAGACAGGGATTCCTCTAAAATGGAGATGAGATGGCTGAATTTAGTCAAATCACTGAAAACGGAGAGGCGCTTATCGGGTCTGGAGTGTTGTTAATGGGGCGGAATCCTTGATGAGCAAAAGATTAGCTCAGAAAAAAGTTTTTGGGTAAGGAGCAGCCATCTGCTGGAGGGGTTGGAAGGAAAGAATGCGCAAATGAGTAAGTTAGAATGGTCGCTGATGGAAGTTGTGTGGCCAATGTGCTCGTTTTATATGCGTTGTGCTGTTGCGGAGAATTACCAAAAAAATGGCCGCGGGGGAAAGAGTGATACACTCACTCCCTGGAGGGACGGGGAGGGGGTGGGGAAGTTTAACGATGAGACGATGGGGACGGGCGGGCGGGGTGGGGGGTCGGAGGTCGGCAGCCTCTTCCCAGTGTGCTCCATCATCCTCCGCCTCCTCCATCATTTCCGTCTTGGTCCCTGTCGTCCCACCGCCACCATCCCATCCAGTTTATGCTGCGGCGTTGGCTAACGGGCTGCTGCCGAGCGTGCAGTGAGTGACTGCTTCGTTCTTCCGTCACTTTCGCTCTTTTCTCCGCTTCAACCAAACCCGATTTTACAGCAATGCCAGAGGAAACAAAACCGTCGTATTTATTGTTTGGCCGTTGCCCAACCCAACCCAACCCGGCCCGACTCGGGCCGACCCGTCCGTCTCATCTTCGATTGTCGTGGACGACACTTTGTTCACCTCCCTCTAATATGACCCCCACCCACCCACCATCTTTTAGGAAGACAAAAGGCAATTAAACAACTCAACTTCTCGTCTCCGTTGTCGGCGGTGTTGTCTTTTTCGCGGGGACCCGAAAAACAGCACTTTTGCTTCCAATTCCGTTGTAAACTTTTAATTAATGTGAGTGGGCATTTGCGAAGCGAGCAGTGTAAACAATTTGAGGAGGAAAGAACTCGCCAGTAACGGTTCCGCCCGCCCGCCCGCCCGATGTTTGCTTCTGCTTGAAGTTGCTTTGCTAATGCCGGCCGACCATTTGCAGAAAAATGCTGGATGAGGGAGGGGGTTTAGCCTCATTTGGAGTTTGATGAGTAAAGGCCGGATTTTCAGTTTTTAACATAACGAGAGAAGCCGCCAAGAAATAGCATTCATTTCGAAATTTTTGACTTAGAACGACTTTTTCGACGAGAGGAGTTGAATGATATAATTTATGCATCTGAGGTATACAGCCCAAAAATAGCCTTTTCGCGTTGGTTTGAGCTTTTTTAGACAAGGTTGAAATTACATATTTTGACATTTGGGGTTTTGAGCATATTTTGGCATTTTTAACCTAAAATTTGAAAAAATATTTGTTTTTTTGACCAAAAATCTGAAAAAATCCACTCAAAAGATTATTTGTACACTAAAAGAGTTTTTATAGAAGAATTAAATGCTTAAAATTTGGATTTTCAAATTTCCGGATGGTGTCTTTTGTCAGCCTTGTGTACAAAAGGTTTTTTGAAAGAAAGTTGCTGTTTATGTATTTTCTTGGATTAAGGCGACGTGTAGCGACAATAGACAAAGTCACCCCAGAAAATCTTGAGATGTATTGATTTGCATTGTGAGATGAGAAAGTAAAAAAATAAAGAATTTATATATTCGTTTTTTTATAGCAAAACATCACATTTTCACGCAAAAAGCTTTAAATCAACTTAATTTGTCATTAAAAGAAGAAAAAATTAAGGGTACTTTTCGGTTTTGTGCCTAAGCTCAAAATTTTAAAAAAGGTCAACAAAGGGGGCGCTGAAGGCATTTTAGCGCACGCGGAAAATATCGGTCATACCGCCCAGAGCCCAAATCGAACGAAATATATATCAATCGACTCCTCTCGGTCTGCAATGTAAGAATCCGAAAAAAATTTTGTTGGGCAACCATCCCCTGAAGAGTTACAGACCCGGGACTGAAGCGTCTTTTGACTGGGGACTCAGTTGTCCACTGATTAAAAATGGGGAAAATCAATCAAAATTTAGTATCATTCGAAAGCTCTCGAAGAGACAAATCGATCTAGATGTTTGATGTGTCGGGACACGATCAGATGCCATTAGGATACCGATGCGGTATCATTCGACAGCTCTTGATAGACAAATCGATCTAGATGTGACGGGACACGATCAGACGCCATTTAGACACCGGTCGACTAAGTCCCAGTGTAAAAGGGACATTTCAGTACCATTAAGAACACACACAAGCGTTTGACCGAATGTTGCCTAATTGGCGCATGGGGAAGTCAAAAGGTGGGTGTGTGAAAAGTATTTCATCGACGGCTAAGTTAATCTGTCACCTTTCGACTACCCCTATTCCCCACCCTTGCCGGGTTTCTGTGCACAGTTGTCTTCTGTTTACAGTTGTCTGCGGAGAAAGGGAGTTCATTTTTACTTTTAGTACTGAAATGTCCCTTTTGCACTGGGACTTAGTCGGCCGGAATCCAAATGGCGTCTGACCGTGTCCCATCATATCTAGATCGATTTGTCTCTTCGAGAGCTTTCGAATGATACTAAATTTTGAGTGATTTCCCCATTTTTTTAATCAGTGGATAACTGAGTCCCCAGTCAAAAGACACTTCAGTCCCGGGTCTGTAATTCTTCAGGGAATGGTTGCCCAACAAAAATTTTTTCGGATTCTTATGCTTTGGAGCATATAAGTCCCGAACGACCATCAACTCGTTTTTCACCAACTCGTTTTTTGGATCAACTCGTTTTTTCTGATTCAACTCATTTTTTAGTACCAAGTAGGGCTGTTCGAGACATGAAATTTACCGGTACTCGAGAGTCGAGACCGGGAAATGACCCCGAGACCTAAAAAAATCGAGAAATGTTTTTATTTGTCGGACAACACTTATGATTTTTGTAATTTAATGCAATATTTTAATTGGATTTCTGAACCGTTTTAAAACCGGTTTAAATATTATAAAGCTTCAAATCAGAATTATCATATTCTTTTTTGAGGATGAGAAAACCTATACAAGCGATTTGGGGTGATTTATCAAAGCTAACTTAAACCGGCTCAAAAATTCTGCTTTTCTGTGCGACAGGACCTTTTGGCGTTTTCCTCACAACTGGACATTTTGTCCGATTTTGGGGCCAAAACGGATTTTCTGACCCTAAATTTTATGTCTTCCTGCGCACCAATCTCCACAAATGCGGTATAATTCGACAGCTCCCGACGAAACAAAACGATCCAGAGATGAGTGGAGTCGATTAGGCGCCATTTGGATACCGGCCAAATCCGTCCCAGTGTAAAAGGGACACTTCAGTACCAGAGGAAAACCCGGTTTAAAAATGAAAGGGCGCTGCACAGCGTTTTATTTCGCTGCCCTCGATTTGCCAATTTTTTGCACAGAGTTCACTAACATACTTGCCTATAATACTGAGCAAAAGAATTCTGATCTGAGCAGAATTTGAAGTTTGAGGGGGATGAAGTCTGAAAATTTAAAATTTTGATTAGAATGCGTAAAAGTCCGCCAACATAATTTTTGAACTTAGCGTTTTTTCTTTACTTTCATTCACTTTTATTCGTGGCAAACTCTTGGCAAAATGGTTCAGCGGTAATAATTAGGGCGGCGATTTATATGGAAATCCATATTTTGTTTGCCACTTGAAACGGCTTCTAAATGCCATAAATAGTATTTTTAGCTTTGTTTGGAGCTTCTAGAGCCCATTTTATAATCCATATTTTCCATATTTTGCGATTTTTATCCATATTTTTGTCCATATTTTGCAATTTTTCATCCATATTTTATGGCCATATTTCGAGATTTTTTATCCATATAAATCGCCGCCCTAGTAATAATATGCAAAAATGAATCGGTGTGCCGCTGGCAGGCCAAGCCTAATGACCTCTAAGCTCAGTGGCTTAGGCCTAAGCCTAACGAACCCCAAGCCAGGGTGGCTTAGGCCTAAGCCTAACAAACCCCAAGCCAGGGTGGCTTAGGCCTACGCCTAACAAACCCCAAGCCAAGGTGGCTTAGGCCTAAGCCTAACGAACCCCAAGCCAGGGTGGCTTAGGCCTAAGCCTAACAAACCCCAAGCCAGGGTGCTTAGGCCTACGCCTAACAAACCCCAAGCCAAGGTGGCTTAGGCCTAAGCCTAACGAACCCCAAGCCAGGGTGGCTTAGGCCTAAGCCTAACGAACCCCAAGCCAGGGTGGCTTAGGCCTACGCCTAACAAACCCCAAGCCAGGGTGGCTTAGGCCTACGCCTAACAAACCCCAAGCCAAGGTGGCTTAGGCCTAAGCCTAACGAACCCCAAGCCAGGGTGGCTTAGGCCTAAGCCTAACGAACCCCAAGCCAGGGTGGCTTAGGCCTAAGCCTAACAAACCCCAAGCCAGGGTGGCTTAGGCCTAAGCCTAACGAACCCCAAGCCAGGGTGGCTTAGGCCTAAGCCTAACGAACCACAACCCAAGGTGGCTTAGGTCTAAGCCTAACAAACCCCAACCCAGGGGTTATTCTATCCGGCTTTGGAGTTCCTTCTAAAAAAGTCGTTTTTTTCCTTAATTTTCAAAAATTTCAAGCGACATTGCCCAAGGAAAGAGAAAACCGGTGGCGGCGGCGGCGGTGGAATGGCGGAATCCTCCGCGATTATGTTGTGATAAATTCCCGCGCGCCAATGTTTTTTTCTGCGTTTTTCATGACGCGACTGCAAAAAGCAATTGCCCATTACCGGTTTGGACGTTACGAGAATGAATGAATGAATGATTTGATTGCACTGCTTAATTAGCCTGCCCTCTGGGTAGAAGAGGAGCTAACGAACGACTCGTTTAACATAAGCAAGCATTGTGTTTTGGAGTTGGTGAGTCGAATTGAATTGCTAACAATCAATCAATTAAATAGTGAAGAATGTTTTGTTTCTTAAAATCATTTTTCTGAGATCACTCTGCTAATCCAATCTTTCTTCGAATTCTTTTTTTAACGTTGGCAACCCTTCGGCCGTTCTTTTACCCGACCCGTCCGTCCACCAATTTTTCCTGCTGCTCCACCAAAATCACTTTCTTAAGGCTTTCTCACAAAATAATTTCTTCCATCGACCAGCGTCGTTTTCCAACCAGAATCACTTTAAGGGAGGGGTGGGGGGAGGGGTCACAGTCAATAAAAGCAAAAGGGACGCGTCGGATGTGACTGGCTTGGACAGTTGATGATGTTCTGCTGATATGCGTATGGCAAATTAATTAAATTGAAAATGTCGTCATAATGGCATATTTAATGTTATTCAGTATTAAAATACTGTAGATGGCAAAAAAATAGATAAAATTTTAAAAATGGCACTGCGGAAATGTCATGGAGCCGAAAGGCAGTCTCATTGCTTGTCGCACCCACGCGAACGGAAACCGGAGGGAGAGGGGGAGGGGGCTTTATGTTGGCTATGTTCAAACTTCAAAGAGTTATTTTGGTTTGATTCATAAAAACAAAATTTATTCTACTTTAAATGACAAAATGGAAAATTTAAAACAGATGGGCAGACAGAGTTAACTTGCAGTTATTACGCGTTTAAAAGTGCCTGCAAAAAGCGAATCCGACTAAACAAATGCGAAATGGTGATGCAAAGATTTTTTATTTCATCGGACACATTCGCTTTTTGGCTTAACGTCTTCGGGTGCCGTCCTCGAAGAAGACTCCGCCGTCGATGGCACAGTACTTGGGACAGATGCCCTTCTCGCCGGCTCCTCCCGGCTGTCCAGCGCTGCCCGGCTGTCCGGGTTGTCCGTCGTTTCCGGGCTGGCCAGGAGATCCAGGGGGTCCTTTGGGGCCGGGCTGTCCAGGTCCTCCGGGTTGGCCGGGCGGGCCGGGGTTTCCAGGCTGTCCCGGGGCTCCAGCCTCTCCAGGCGGGCCAGGAGGAGCGGGGCCAGCTGCCTCTGATGCTGCAGGCTGTCCTGGCTGACCAGGTCCTCCGGGTTGGCCGGGTCCTCCCGGGTTTCCAGGTGGTCCAGGGGGTCCGGGAGGTCCAGGCTCGGGATTTCCGCCGGAGTTTCCGGGCTGTCCTGGCCCTCCAGGTTGTCCAGCCGGTCCGGGAGGCCCAGGCTGTCCGGGTTGACCACCAGGGCACGGTTTGCAGGGAGGCTAAATGTACGATTATTTGATTTGGCGAAGAAATTAGCATAACTTACCGGAGTGGCCTGTTCACAGGGAGCAGATTGCGTTTTTCCTGGCTGTCCAGGCGTTCCTGGAGCTCCTTGATTTCCGGGGCGCCCAGGCGGTCCCGGGGGTCCGGCTGGGCCCGGTCCTCCGCCAGAACAACATTCGCTGCAAGACCCTCCGCCTCCGCCTCCTCCGGACACTGCGCCCTCACCTCCATAGCCACCGGCTTGACGAGCTGTACGATTACCACCAGCAATTGGCAAGTTCTTTAGCTGTAACACCTCCGACCAAATATCTTTTGCGGAGCCCTAAAAACGCGGAAGTTTCTCCCCAATAAACTCACTCAATTTAACCTGGCAAGAGTTCAACTCCCTGTCCATGTTCAGAGCAACATTTGCCACGTAATTCTTCAGCATCGGCAAAGTGAAGCACACGGACAGCAAGGAGATGATGGAGAAGGACACCGTGGAGTACGCCACGAAACGGTACGCCTTGATCCTGGCTTCGTAGTCCATTTTGATGCTTTGTGTCCTGGAGGAATGTTGGTTGATTTAATTGATGAATGGGTGGTCGTTTTCCGATGTCCTTATGTGTGACTTGGTTTGGATGGAATTTGGAGCCGAAGGTGCAAGAACGGAGGGCGGGGGTTTACAAAAGGCAACAAAAACAATTTCACGGGCCCTTCACATAATTAGCAGAAACAAAGGGGGGGGGGGGCTGGCTGATTGCGTCGGGCGAAGTAAGGCAAGTCACGGCGGGATGGAAGGCAAATTGTCCGACGACACTGCGGTGGAACAGCGAGACGACGACGTGCATTTATAGTGGAAGGGACTACCAGTTTAAGCGGTGGTTGGCGGCGGGATGAGAGATGGGCGGATGGGCGGGGGGGCGGGGGGGGGGGCGTATCGCAGTGGTTCAACCCCCCCAAAGGGATTGTCCCACCCCAAAAGCGTTCCCCCACCCCTCCGCTTCTTCCCCTGGAGGGATAATTCCTGTTTATCGTTACGTTCACTGCCTTTATCGTCCCATCCATTGATCTCCGACTTTTTCAGTGGCCTAATAACTTTTTAAAACAATTATTTTGATTTGTAAATAATTTGTCTCTCGAGGGTATGATTATGATTGCAGTGAGACTTTTAATTTACCTAAATGGAAAGTGAGGGGTCGAGTTGCAGAAGTCATACTCCGAGATCACTTGGACCAATGTAAGGCAACGATCGATCACTGGAAGCACAACCAGACACTTCTCTTCTCACCACTCCACGCGTAACACGATGGAACCTTTCAGAATTCCCTCATCACTAAACATCATCATCAACCCGTTTAGAAGGATGAGGGGGGGGGGGATAAGATGGGTCGGTCCATCCAAGGAAGGGAACGCCGGGGAGGGGGTGGCGGAAGATCCTTTTTCTCATAAGTTGGGATGGGTGATGGAGTGAGTCGTGGATATGAGGTGTTAAACCATCAGTTGGCATTATGCTTTATTATCACAATTGGTAGACGAATTGAGGCATATAATGAGAGATCGAATGGCATTTTTTGACCCCTCGAGGGTTGACGCATTCTCAGTGCGACCGGCCGTTTTCACTTCCCTGGTTATGACTGCCCTTTTTTGAAGCCTGCGCAACAAAATCAAACAAACATTAACCACACATCAAATCGCCCAGTTCTAACCGTAAATGAATGGGTTCAGAAGAGCATTTAACAGCACACAGATGCGGAGAAGTTCGAGATGGACAGTGATGGTGATTTGCAGCTGCTTGGAGAAGAAGCTGGCGAGGGCAAGAACTAAAAAAACAGTCAGGACAAGTTCGAGTTGTATAGGGAGGGTTAACCGGGTCTTAGAATCTCTAACAGGGCTGTGTCGAAAGTAAAAAAAAAAGTCGAAAATCGAAAAATTTCTTTTAGTGCGGCCCAGCGGTGCCGATAAGCGCCGCTGGGAGAAATTTTGGGATAAAATGTCCGGCGGTCTTTTTTTGTGCGCATTTTATTTTAAAAATATTTGAAAATTATTAAAAATGTTCCGTTAATGGGGGGATAGAATGTAAAGTAAAGTTCGGATAATCGGCTTGGGGCCGGGCGGGCTTTTTTTTGACTTTTTGTCCGGGCGGGCTTTCCGGGCGAATACCGGGCTTTAACCCGGATTTCTGAAAAAATCCAAATATCGGGCGAATATTTTGAAATTTTTTTTTGAAACAGCATGAAAGGTACAAAATTTTTTCGCGCTCAAAGGTGACAAGATTGATCATTTCTAAACATGACGATAAATCCATGATATGATGTCTGTCTTATTGGAGATATGATGTCTGTCTTATTGGAGATATGATGTCTGTCTTATCGGAGATATGATGTCTGTCTTATTGGGGATACGATGTTTGTCTTATTGGAGATATGATGTCTGTCTTATTGGAGATATGATGTCTGTCTTATCGGAGATATGATGTCAGTCTTATTGGAGATATGATGTCTGTCTTATTGGGGATACGATATTTGTCTTATTGGAGATATGATGTCTGTCTTATCGGAGATATGATGTCTGTCTTATTGGAGATATGATGTCTGTCTTATCGGAGATATGATGTCAGTCTTATTGGAGATATGATGTCTGTCTTATCGGAGATATGATGTCAGTCTTATTGGAGATATGATGTCTGTCTTATCGGAGATATGATGTCAGTCTTATTGGAGATATGATGTCAGTCTTATTGGAGATATGATGTCTGTCTTATCGGAGATTGATGTCTGTCTTATTGGAGATATGATGTCTGTCTTATCGGAGATATGATGTCAGTCTTATCGGAGATATGATGTCAGTCTTATTGGAGATATGATGTCTGTCTTATCGGAGATATGATGTCTGTCTTATCGGAGATATGATGTCTGTCTTATCGGAGATATGATGTCTGTCTTATCGGAGATATGATGTCAGTCTTATCGGAGATATGATGTCTGTCTTATTGGAGATATGATGTCTGTCTTATCGGAGATATGATGTCTGTCTTATTGGAGATATGATGTCAGTCTTATTGGAGATATGATGTCTGTCTTATTGGAGATATGATGTCTGTCTTATTGGAGATATGATGTCTGTCTTATCGGAGATATGATGTCAGTCTTATCGGAGATATGATGTCTGTCTTATCGGAGATATGATGTCTGTCTTATTGGAGATATGATGTCTGTCTTATCGGAGATATGATGTCTGTCTTATCGGAGATATGATGTCTGTCTTATTGGAGATATGATGTCTGTCTTATCGGAGATATGATGTCTGTCTTATCGGAGATATGATGTCTGTCTTATCGGAGATATGATGTCTGTCTTATCGGAGATATGATGTCTGTCTTATTGGAGATATGATGTCTGTCTTATTGGAGATATGATGTCTGTCTTATCGGAGATATGATGTCTGTCTTATCGGAGATATGATGTCTGTCTTATCGGAGATATGATGTCTGTCTTATCGGAGATATGATGTCTGTCTTATCGGAGATATGATGTCTGTCTTATTGGAGATATGATGTCTGTCTTATCGGAGATATGATGTCTGTCTTATTGGAGATATGATGTCTGTCTTATGGAGATATGATGTCCGTCTTATTGGAGATATGATGTCTGTCTTATCGGAGATATGATGTCTGTCTTATCGGAGATATGATGTCTGTCTTATTGGAGATATGATGTCTGTCTTATCGGAGATATGATGTCAGTCTTATGGAGATATGATGTCTGTCCTTATCGGAGATATGATGTCTGTCTTATCGGAGATATGATGTCTGTCTTATCTGGAGATATGATGTCTGTCTTATCGGAGATATGATGTCTGTCTTATCGGAGATATGATGTCTGTCTTATCGGAGATATGATGTCTGTCTTATTGGAGATATGATGTCATGTCTTATCGGAGATATGATGTCTGTCTTATTGGAGATATGATGTCTGTCTTATTGGAGATATGATGTCTGTCTTATCGGAGATATGATGTCTGTCTTATTCGGAGATATGATGTCTGTCTTATGGAGATATGATGTCTGTCTATGGGATATGATGTCTGTCTTATCGGAGATATGATGTCCGTCTTATCGGAGATATGATGTCTGTCTTATCGGAGATATGATGTCTGTCTTATTGGGGATACGATGTTTGTCTTATTGGAGATATGATGTCTGTCTTATCGGAGATATGATGTCTGTCTTATTGGAGATTTGATGTCTGTCTTATCGGAGATATGATGTCTGTCTTATTGGGGATACGATGTTTGTCTTATTGGAGATATGATGTCTGTCTTATCGGAGATATGATGTCAGTCTTATTGGAGATATGATGTCAGTCTTATTGGAGATATGATGTCAGTCTTATTGGAGATATGATGTCTGTCTTATCGGAGATATGATGTCTGTCTTATTGGAGATATGATGTCTGTCTTATCGGAGATATGATGTCAGTCTTATTGGAGATATGATGTCAGTCTTATTGGAGATATGATGTCAGTCTTATTGGAGATATGATGTCTGTCTTATCGGAGATATGATGTCAGTCTTATTGGAGATATGATGTCAGTCGTATTGGAGATATGATGTCTGTCTTATCGGAGATTGATGTCTGTCTTATTGGAGATATGATGTCTGTCTTATCGGAGATATGATGTCTGTCTTATTGGGGATACGATGTTTGTCTTATTGGAGATATGATGTCTGTCTTATCGGAGATATGATGTCTGTCTTATCGGAGATATGATGTCTGTCTTATCGGAGATATGATGTCTGTCTTATCGGAGATATGATGTCAGTCTTATCGGAGATATGATGTCTGTCTTATTGGAGATATGATGTCTGTCTTATCGGAGATATGATGTCTGTCTTATTGGAGATATGATGTCAGTCTTATTGGAGATATGATGTCTGTCTTATTGGAGATATGATGTCTGTCTTATTGGAGATATGATGTCTGTCTTATCGGAGATATGATGTCAGTCTTATCGGAGATATGATGTCTGTCTTATCGGAGATATGATGTCTGTCTTATTGGAGATATGATGTCTGTCTTATCGGAGATATGATGTCCGTCTTATTGGAGATATGATGTCTGTCTTATCGGAGATATGATGTCTGTCTTATTGGGGATACGATGTTTGTCTTATTGGAGATATGATGTCTGTCTTATCGGAGATATGATGTCTGTCTTATTGGAGATTTGATGTCTGTCTTATCGGAGATATGATGTCTGTCTTATTGGGGATACGATGTTTGTCTTATTGGAGATATGATGTCTGTCTTATCGGAGATATGATGTCTGTCTTATTGGAGATATGATGTCTGTCTTATTGGAGATATGATGTCCGTCTTATTGGAGATATGATGTCTGTCTTATCGGAGATATGATGTCTGTCTTATCGGAGATATGATGTCTGTCTTATCGTAGATATGATGTCTGTCTTATCGGAGATACGACGGAAGTGTCATATTCCGATATGATCCTATGATACGATATCATATCGTATGCGAAATTTCTTTTTCAATTAAATCGTCTGAAAAATCATGTGCCGCCCATGATATGTCATATGGGGCAGGGATGGGAGCCGACGACCTCAAAAAATTTCGGAAGTCGGAAATCGGAATTTCGAGGCCTTAAAATTTTTCGGAAGTCGGAAATCGGAATTCCGGGGTCTCAAAATTTTTCGGAAATCGGAAACCGGAATTCCGACCCCAAAAAAGTCGGAAATCGGAAGTCGGAAATCGAAAAAATTTTCTTACCAAAATTGGCCTATTTTTAAAAATTTTTCTCGGCGGCGCCTATTGGCACCGCCGATACCCCCCTTCCCCGCTCAACAAAATAATTTTAGAAGGGGAAAAAAAATTTCGAAATTGTCATCAAAAAGATTTTTAATCGTGACAAATTTAAAAAATTGTTTCCCACAGCATAGATGTGACAAATCGGGAAAAATAATTTGAACGTCGGGGATCTGAACTCCAACCAATCAATCCCGCAACTCCCTACAACTCACCACTAAACCACCATCAATTGGAAATATAGCTCAAAAATGACCTTTTTAGGGGTTGAATTTTTATCCCGGTTCAACCGGGATTGGGACTGGGGAGGTGGAGGGGTTCGGCGGTGCCGATAGGCGACGCCGAGAAAATTTTGAATGTTTGCCTCATTATTTGTTAAGAGATTTGCACCCAAAAATTTAAAAAAACCGTAATTTTTTGAAGTTTCTATGAGAATGGGAGAGGCCCGGCGGCGCCGATAGGCGCCGCCGGGAATTTTTTTTGAAGATCTAACGAGATTTGTTAAGAAAAGTGGTCCGAAAAATTATCGATTTTTCCGAAAATTTCCGACTTTTTGCTCAAATTTTCGGAAATCGGAATTCCGGGGTCTCAAAAAATTTCGGAAATCGGAATTCCGACCCCAAAAAAGTCGGAAATCGGAAAGTCGGAAATCGGAATTCCGACCATCCCTGATATGGGGGTGTCATATGCAGGCGTGCTCACGGATACGAATTTTCGTATCCGTCCGTCCTCAAAATTTCATATCCGTTATCCGTCCGTCCTCAAAAGTCCATTTCCGTTATCCGTCCGTCCTCAAAAGTCCATTTCCGTTATCCGTCCGTCCTCAAAAGTCCATTTTCGTTATCCGTCGGGACGGACGGACGGACGTCTGATGACACGGAAATTGGGGAAATTGGAAAAGGGGCGAAACGAAATGCCAGAACTTTAGAAAAAACGATAAACAGCACGAATTTGACTTCAACCAAAGGAGGGGAAAGGAACAATAGGCGGCGACTGGTGAGTGATTTTCTCTCCGATTTTATTGTGCCGGGTATTGAAATAGCACAATTATTTTTGTGAAATATGGCGGAAGATGCGGCAAACTATGAAAAAGGCACATTTTGGCACAGAGGGGGAAGCTGTGGACTGAGAAGGTTGTGGCGTGGGAATCGACGTAGAAAATTAATGGATTGGTAATGTCTAATGAATGGAAGAGTGGGAGGGAAGGAGGGCAGGGGGGGGGGAAGACCACCCCCGGTGCCGAAATGCTTCCGGGTCCAATTTGTGCGGCATTTTGGAGGGAAAAGACCTCTCTCTGCTTTTCTTTTACAATCTAATATTAGCGGTAATTGAAGTTTTGGATAGTGAGAACATAGATGGGAAAAGCGTCAGGCAAAATTTGAGGTTTACCCCAACAGAAATTTTGGGGTAAAAATGGCCTTTTTAGGGACAATTTTTGGCAATACAATTCAAAATGCCGTAGAAAATTTTTAGCTCAACCAGAATTCTTTAATTTTTGCAGACTTGATAAACATTGTTTAAGCTTCCAAAGCATTAAACTGGGGCTGATCAGCCTAAAATTCTCCGAGATAGGAGCCCTCAAAAGCGGGCAACGATCCCGGGCCGCAGCTGATCTTTGACGTTCTCATGGCCATAATGGAATTTTGCGCACCTCCGCTTTACCGAGTGGTGCGAGACAACTCCCGGGCCATTCGATTGACAAATGTTTTGCAGAGCCTGCATTAGATTTTGACTCAGCGAAAATTCGTGGGAAATTAGTGCGCGAATGTCAGTTTATGGCATGTTCGCTAGAAGCGCCATAAAAAAATCAATAAAAAGGGGAGGGCACATGAACTTGAGTGGGGACTGAGTAAACATGTAGATGAACAAAACAAAAAAAGAATCATTTAAATATGTGTCGAAATAACGGAGTTACAAATTTTCAAATTCATTAAAAAAATCGGGTATCAAAACTTAGTTGGCACCCTAATACATTTAAGCAATTTCCAAAAATGCAAATTGTTTTGCGATTTGCTTTGCAGGGGTGGGGGAGGGGGTCGGCGGTGCCGGTACGGGAAAATTTTCATGGATTTTAACGACATTTGTGAAGAAATTTGAGAATTTTTACAATTTTTGGGTTTTGGGAAGGGGTCGGCGGTGCCGACAGGCGCCGCCAAGAAAATTTTGGGATTTTTGACTTAATTTGTTAAGAAAATTGGTCCAAATACGTTTCGTTTTTGTAAATCAAAAGGCTCCCCCCCACTATGGTTTCTTTTCCTCAAATTTTCTCTTTAGGAGGGGGGGAGGGTACGTGACCCCTCGTACCCCCCCCCACTAAATACGTGCCTGTTTTATCCATATATTGGTTAGATGATCTTCTGTCTCCTCTTGCTCCAACTCGTCAATAATCAGGCCGCTGTGGAACCGAACGCGGAAATGTCTTAAATGGCCAAAATCACTCAATATTTAGTATCATTCGAAAGCTCTCGACGAGATAACGATCTAGATGTGACGGGACACGATCAGATACCATTAGGATACCGACAGACTGAGACGTGGACGTGGAGAGGTGCCTATACGAATTCCCAGGTCCAGGAAAAACAAAGATCTCGGATCACCAAGTGCGGGCGTTAGGACAAAATCACTAACAGTCAAATCACTAATGGTTAAGAAAATCTCGGTACTTTCCCATTTTGCGACCTCAGCACCAAATTTGCTGAAAAAATCATAGGTATATGGGATTTTCAAGGGTGCTGATCACGAAAGATCTGATTTTGAAAATCTATGATTGATTTTTTTTCTGGACGGCCTAAGCCTAAGCCTAACGAATCCCAAGCCAGGGTGGCTTAGGCCTAAGCCTAACGAACCCCAAGCCAAGGTGGCTTAGGTCTAAGCCTAACAAACCCCAAGCCAGGGTGGCTTAGGCTTAAGCCTAACGAACCCCAAGCCAGGGTGGCTTAGGCCTAAACCTAACGAACCCCAAGCCAGGGTGGCTTAGGCCTAAGCCTAACGAACCCCAAGCCAGGGTGGCTTAGGCCTAAGCCTAACAAACCCCAAGCCAGGGTGGCTTAGGCCTAAGCCTAACGAACCCCAAGCCAGGGTGGCTTAGGCCCAGGCCAGGGTGGCTTAGGCCTAAGCCTAACGCCCCAAGCCAGGGCGGCTTAGGCCTAAGCCTAACGAACCCCAAGCCAGGGTGGCTTAGGCCTAAGCCTAACGAACTCCAACTCAGGACAAAATACATCGTCTGATGTGCTGGTGTTATTGTTTTTCAAGAAAAATCTTGTAATAATTTGCTTTTCGATTAAACTATAAAAATCACCGACCAGCTTTTAAGTTACTGAATTTGACCGCTTTTGGCCGTGCACGGTGATTTCGTCAGTGATTGATTTCGTCAGTGATTGATTTCGTCAGTGTTGATTTCGTCAGTGATTGATTTCGTCAGTGATTGATTTCGTCAGTGATTGATTTCGTCAGTGATTGATTTCGTCAGTGATTGATTTCGTCAGTGATTGATTTCGTCAGTGATTGATTTCGTCAGTGATTGATTTCATCAGTGATTGATTTCGTCAGTGATTGATTTCGTCAGTGATTGATTTCGTCAGTGATTGATTTCGTCAGTGATTGATTTCGTCAGTGATTGATTTCGTCAGTGATTGATTTCGTCAGTGATTGATTCCGTCAGTGATTGATTCCATCAGTGATTGATTCCGTCAGTGATTGATTCCGTCAGTGATTGATTCCGTCAGTGATTGATTCCGTCAGTGATTGATTTCGTCAGTGATTGATTTCGTCAGTGATTGATTTCGTCAGTGATTGATTTCGTCAGTGATTGATTTCGTCAGTGATTGATTTCGTCAGTGATTGATTTCGTCAGTGATTGATTTCGTCAGTGATTGATTTCGTCAGTGATTGATTTCGTCAGTGATTGATTTCGTCAGTGATTGATTTCGTCAGTGATTGATTTCGTCAGTGATTGATTCGTCAGTGATTGATTCCGTCAGTGATTGATTCCGTCAGTGATTGATTCCGTCAGTGATTGATTCCGTCAGTGATTGATTCCGTCAGTGATTGATTCCGTCAGTGATTGATTCCGTCAGTGATTGATTCCGTCAGTGATTGATTTCGTCAGTGATTGATTTCGTCAGTGATTGATTTCGTCAGTGATTGATTTCGTCAGTGATTGATTTCGTCAGTGATTGATTTCGTCAGTGATTGATTTCGTCAGTGATTGATTTCGTCAGTGATTGATTTCGTCAGTGATTGATTTCGTCAGTGATTGATTTCGTCAGTGATTGATTTCGTCAGTGATTGATTTCGTCAGTGATTGATTTCGTCAGTGATTGATTTCATTTCGTCAGTGATTTATTTTGATTTTATTTAGTAAAATTGATTGAAGTATTTGTATATAAAAGGAATTTAAATTGAATTTAAATGATTTAGTACTTTAATACTGATATAATATAAATTAGAGCCCGGACTTGAGGACCGATCGAGATTACGATTCGAAAAATCTCGTATCTCGAAGATCTCGAAAAAATTTGTTCGATCGAGATTTCGATCGAGAATCTCGTAAAATCTCGAATCTCGAAAAATCTCACGAGATTTTTCGAGATTTTCAAAAATTTTTTGATTGTCAATTTCCAAAATGAATTTATTATTCAGTATTGTAAATCTTATTGTCAGTGCTGGAAGGGGAAAATAACAACAAATTCCATAAAATCAAAGTTCAAAATCATGACCGATTATTAGGTAATAATAAAAAAAGTTAATTTAAAAAAAAAAGTACATATCCGACCAGAGATGGGCGAAATTCCGTTGTCTGTTTTTTTAAAATAACTTTCCGCCCATCCCTGTATCCGACCCGTCCCCTGGGATAAACTGACTTTTTGCCTTTTTTGAACAATTTTAACAAGAAAAATTGAATTAAAATGTGAAATTTGAGGTTTTTAAGCAATTTTCTTTAAAAAAATATTGCCATGAATAAATTAAAAAACAACAAATTGCAATAAATTAACCGAAAATAATGCTTCGGTTCCGGCCGGGACCAGAAAAACCGGAGCCGAGACTTCATTAAAAAATACCGGGACCTAAAAACCGGTAGTCCGGTCCCATGCTACCCTTATTTAACATACATGGGGAAGGGAACATTTTTTCCGATTTTTGGGACCTTTTGTCCGTTTTTTTTCTTAGGTTTTCACGTAGAATTCAAGTAAATTTAAACAGAAAATCGTAAATCTCGGTATTTTTTCGATCGAGAATCTCGATCGAATCTCGAAACTTTTCGATCGAGATTACGATCGAGAATCTCGAAAAATCTCGGTCAGGCCAAATTTTTTCGATCGAGATTTCGATCGAAAATCTCGATCGGTCCGTGCTCTAATATAAATGAATTGAGTTTTAATAAGCCTAAGCTCGAACATTGGTAAAAAACATTGCCTTTTATCTACCATATGCATGCCCATTCATACGTATTTGACCTCCGCTTTTTGGGAAATGGTCATTTATCTCTGTAGAAAACATGGACAGGCCCCCTTCAAATATTGAACAATAAGGAAGTGCTTGAAGCTGATGCCGCGGATGGGTGGATAAGAAGCAGATCATTGCATTAAACTTGGGTTACCTATTCCTATCTTTTTGTGGAATGTAACCGAGAGAGTTTTTATATTATATCTGTATTATAGTACTAAATCATTTAAATTCAATTTAAATTCCTTTTATATACAAATACTTTATTCATTTTACTAAATAAAATCAAAAATAAATTGCTGACGAAGTCAATCACTGACGAAATCAACCACTGACGAAATCACATAGCGCCCTTTTGGCTGATTATTGATTTTGTCTGCCGGGATTGTCGCCAACGGCGTTTTGCATTGACTATCGAAACTCGCATTGATTTACACAGTGATACAACAGTAGATTAAACCAATCCCCCCCCCCCCCATCAAAAGCATTGTTTCCCTCAATCACCCCCCCCCCCCTCCCTCCCCTATTCTTTGTGCTTTTCCTCTTCTCTGCCCTATCCCATTCCCATCCACCAACTCCGGCAACAACAAAACGGGAAAAGAAGGCATTGTGAATAAATAGAAATGAATGATAAGCAGTTGAAGAGAGAGTGGATGATGATGAACCGGTTTATAGGGGAGAGCATTTTGGGCGACGGGAGAGGCGAGTGACGAGTACAATGATGAGGACGAAGCGGGTGGTGGTGGGTGGTTGAATAATATGTGCATACATTCAAACATTTGCAGGCATTCCCCGTCCCTGGTTCCCGCTGTTGAAAACAAAGCCTGCCCCGGGCCCATCCTGACTATCCACGCCCCCCCCCTTTTGCTACTGACGACTGATGCATTCATTATTCGTCGCTTGCTTCCAAAAATAAGCGCGCAAGAACTCGTTATGCCCCCCCCCCTCACAATTCACCGCTCAACCCGCTCCCCCCCCCCCCCCCCCCCCTCTCTTTTTCTCTTCCCACTTTCACCAACTGAATCCGCGCGCCCTTCGCCCACACTTTCCCTCTTCTTCCATTAATATCCTGCCCTTCGGGCAAATATCCTGTTCTGTTCTGGTCCCTCCCCCCCTCTCTGAACTGGTTATGCCCATCGCGGCGGTGAACTGACCGGCGACAACACCATCGAACAGAGTAAAGCCGACAACAACAACAACCGGCCCTTTTCAGCCAGTACCCACCCGGATGATGGAGGAGATGGGGATGAGATGAAGATGGGAAAAGGGGGGGGGGGGAGTTGGACGACGAATCGACGGCGACACATTGTGCTCGTGCCTTCTCTTTACCCACACTGTTTCTGCTTGAGATTCCGTCCGTCTCATTTGATTTTCTCACTGTTTCATCTCATTTGCATGCCTTTTATAGACCTTTAACTCTTGAGTTAGTTGGTTTTAAGAATTACACTTTTAAAAGATCCAAAAATCAGAAAAAATGATTCCTCGAAACAATCTCAAAATTGCTGTTTTCAACAAGAGGAAGGTGACCAACCAATCAAAGAAGCAATAACGCCGAAGAATGTCTCCCTCCCCCCTCCCCTCCCCCCTTAAAATGCATCTAAATGCCATCCCATCAACTGGTCTTTCAGTGGGTCATCACGACCTCTCTTCTCCTTTCCTCAAATCCCTTCAACAATACGTCGTCGACACATGGGCATGGACTTTTCCCTCCCCCCCTCCCGCCTCCCCCCCCCCTTCCCCCCCCCCCTTCCCCCCCCCCCTTCCCCCCCCCCCCTCCCAACTTCGTCGTGCTTTTTCCTTGCGCAATGGAAGGATGGAATGACTGACCCTTTCTTTGCTGCGCGGGGCGGGGATGAGCGCGAAACTAACAACAACTCCATCCATTTTTTGCACCATCCGATGACCCAATTCTCTTCCACCCGCCCCCACGGGGATGACCCATTTCGGATTGCGCAAAGCGCACCTCCCCCTTCCCCCGATTCTTGGGTCGACGAGGGCAATTGCCCCTATTTTCAGTGCTATATAAATGCGTCAAAAACTGGTCGGACGTCCATTCCCCCACACATCACTCTTTCTGAATTTTCCTACACATGACACAAATCCGGGGAATTCTTTACAAATTGAATAAAATGCGTTTATTCTTCCACAGTTAGTCAGTGGTTTTTGAACTTTTATGGAAAATGAATGAATTTGTTGCTTTAAAAGGGGTCAAATTTTGTCGGTTAGTCAGCGCCCCCCCACGCCTCTCCCACTTTTATTTATTGTACATAATTATTTGTCATCGCTAATTTGCTACGAAATCCGGTTCCTACTATCTCCGCCCGCCCGTCCCTCGTCCCTTCGATCTCCCCAATTTCATCACTTTCACAAATTTGTTTCGTTTTGGAATACCTCCAAGGATTGATGGATTAATGCCGAAAAGCGACTAAAACGAGTGAAGTGAATGTGACGAGGAAAAACATTCGTTGGGGGGGGGGGGGGGATGGGTCAAAGAGAGCGTTCGTTGTGGCTGATAGTGAGTGAGGGAATTGGTATCAAATTTTGCATTTTCACGCAGGCAAAAGGGCAGAGAGTCTCCGTGGGTGAGCAAACAGCCGACGAAGCATCGGCGGGCGGGGGATAAGCCCCCCGGGGAGAAAAGGGAGGACGAAAATAGACACATCGGTTGCTAATTTTGGCAATTTGGGGAGCACCGGAGTGGGTAAACAGCAAAATGCGGGGGGGGGGGGGGTGATATATTGTATATATATACATATGTATGATATGCATGAATATATCCGAGCATAGGAACGGACGGCGTTAGCTGATGGAAGCACAAATGCTTTTTAAGTTGGTTCGTCCGACTTGTCCCCCCCCCCCGCCCGTTTTCTTCCCATTCATAACTCGAAATTGCAATTTTGCGGAATTCCGTGCCACCCAACGCCCGCGCGTCGGCTGACTGTTCCCGCCTCTCCCGTTCTTCCCCCTCTGCCCAAAGCGACCTTTCCACCGACCACAACGACAACTCCGCACGGAGTGCGACTGATGGCCGACAGGTTTTGAGTGGAGAGCGGCGAGGCGAGATGATCGGGGGGGGGGGGGGGGGTTGAATTGGTTAGGGTGCGGAAGCGGGAGGGGAGGGGAGGGGAGAGGAGGGGAGGGGAGGGGAGAGGAGGGGAGGGGAGGGGAGGGGAGGGGAGGAGGGACGCATTTCCGCGATTTGGCGCTGGAACAGGTGGGACGAGGTCGGAATGGGACTGATGGGCACTAACCGCTTGGGCCAGTCAGAAGAACCGAGCCAAACTGGTTGTTTCCTTTCCATTCCGCCGCCTTTTGCCTCCCCATAGTGCGGCAGTGTTTTGCCACTGATACACTCGTGGGACGAGGGTTAGTTAATAAGCGCCCATTCACTTTGTCCGGGGGGGGGGGGGGTGCAACGACCAACATGACATCCCTCCCGCCGACCTCCGAGACCATGCGGAAAACCCTAGGCCCATCAATCCATGCTTAAAACCTTTTTCATTTTTAATTGAACGAACTATTCATCTTTTGTTGATATCTCTCTTTTTATGCTTCAGCTTCATTTCATATTAGGTATTCCTTGATCATTTCACTTTCTTTTCCTTTCCATTCTTCTCCTATTACTAACCTGCCAAGCAAGCATCCAGTGCTCTGATTAATGGTTTGTGTTTTGTTTAGAATGAATAAGCAATGTTATGGGGAATGGGGGGGTGACTTGGCCAGGGGACAACTATTGGAAAAGAATGAATACGTTGGGGGCTGGGGTAGGGAATGAATTATTCATGGAGCTGCTAGCCTTTCAAAATTGCATATTCCCCTCGCTGCCGGCCTTTTTCATTCCACCATTTGATTCCCGGAGCCCGTGGGCCATGAATAATTCATATGCCCAGCTGAATAAATGAATGAATGGATGGTCCAGCCAGAGGTGGGGGGGGGGGGGGGGGGGGGGGGAGGGACAGCGGCACCCCTACCCCCCCCCCCCCCCCCCCCCCCCCCCCTTCCCCCCTCCCCCCACCTTCCCCCCTCCCCCACCCCCCCCCCTCTCCCCCCCCCTTCCCCCCTCGCCCCCCCCTCTCCCCCCTACAGCCCTCCGCTGCTGTTTTTGGCAAACCTCATCCCCCCCCCCCACTCTTCCCATCATTTTCATCTCCGCCAATCCCACAAAATCTGTCTTCACTATTGCAAAGCGACGAATTATCTAACCCATTCTTCCATCCTTCCTCACTAAAAAGGAATCCCCCCACCCACCCCCAATACTTCAACTCCCATTCATCCCCATGCTACTTTTATTGGTAATGCAATGACTGATGGGGTTTAGATGACCTTGGTGCTGGCTGCCCAGCTGGCTCCGTAAAGGACAAGGATGTGGGGGAAGGGTTGGAGTACAAGTTCCGTGCGGACCATTTCCTGCTGCCCAAATCATTCTCAATCAAAATTATTCAGAAATATCAAAATTATTCAGAAATATTTGCATTTCCCATTTTCGGCCAAATCAAAGTCGAATGCAGTCCATTTCAGCCACGGAATTGGCTGCTCTGAATATGCAACAACAACAACAACAACAACAGATGAATGGCAACGGAAACGCACAGGCCATTCCAGATGGTCAGAATCAGCAGTCAATCGTTGGGAATAAGGTAAAACACAGAAAACGTCGGGACACCATTAGTGAACACCACCAGCAGACTTACAATTGACCAATACGTCTCGTTCAAGCTGATGAGCTTTGTCTTTATCCGGTCTCTAACAAAGAATCCCTTCAAACCACGCGACTAATTAAGTTTTCTACTTACAGAGAATCTCCACCTCCAATTCACAGCAACCTCAACAGAGATTGGTCGGCTCCATGCCGGGAAGCGCTTTCGGCCAATCCACCGGCAGCGGGTCGAACTCGCTGGGGGTGTCGGCCTCCGCCTCCTCATTTTTGCTGCGCAACTCTAAGGCAAACTGCTTCCTGTGCGACCTTCCTCGAATGCCGTGGGCGATTGTGCATGATTATGCGGAGTCGGTATGCCGGGGCTGTGTTAACTATGAAGGGGCGGAAAAGTGAGTTGCGTTTGAACTTCGATTAGATTAGGTCTGGGTTTCTCTCAGGATCGAGGCTGTGATCGAAAGTGCACGTCGCATGAAGCAGATTCACTCGGCTCTTTCTGCTGGCCTCTGCCCGTCCGCCATTTCCAATACCATTCCATTGGGTTCATTGGACCTACTGAACGGCACTACGTCACAACTGAAGTCTCATTCGTTCACCACTCACTCTGGACAACAATTTCCCGTCAACGGCAGTGGAATTGGCTTAGCCAGCACTGCAGGTTCTGCACATCATCCGCCAATTCCGGTCTCCAACCATCGCTTCAGTCCATGTGCTGTTGCAGCGAACGGCGCCAACGGTCACACGCCATCGTCGGGAGTGAATGGGGTCACTGGGGCAGCAATGAATGGATCGCCGTTGAATTTGGTCACACAAATGGGCCATTCGGCAGTCAGTCTTGTGGAAAGCATCCATCAACAGCAGCAGAGGGCGGTAGCCTCAGCATTAAACGGACGCGGAGGCGCTGTTGGGACTTTGAATGGAAGTGGCAGCAGCACGATGGACGAGCTAAGCCAATTGCATCAATTGCGCGCCATGCTGCCATTCTTCAACCCGCACCAATTGCTGCCGACGATGGGCTCTCTCAGCGGGTTGGCTGCCTCGCTCATGGCACCACAAGCACTGATGGGTGCTGTGGGTAACGGCGTCAGCAACACGGGAGGGAGTGTCGCGGGAATGAATGGAGGTGGAGGAGGGCGGAAGAGGGAGTTGGACGGGGGCAGAAGTGCCGAAGGGAGAGAGGGACTGAACAAGGTGCAGAGAGGTGTGTGAAAATAAAAATCATGCCTTGGGGATTTTCTCGGGCTCCTAGGAATAATCACCCGCCGGTAAGGCAATAATCACCCCGTTCTGTTTAAGGGGATGCTCAAATCACTTCCACCTCGCCCACCTCTACCAACAGTCCGGAGCAGTCACTGCAGCAGAACGGCTTTCACCATCCTTCCTCTCATCCTCCGCACCATCACAGCTCCGACCGCCGTCGGTCGCTGTTTCTCACTAGTGGAAGTGCTGTTCCGCCGTCGTCAACCGTCGCTTCGACAACAGCATTTGCGATGGCTGCGGCTGCGCAACACGCAGCCGCAGCAGTAGCAGCACAACAGCGCGAGAACACCGAACGGACACTGAAGTGCACTGGGTGTCAGGAACGATTGGAAGACACTCATTTTGTGCAGTGCCCATCGGTTAACGGACACAAATTCTGCTTTCCGTGCTCTCGGAAGTCCATCCAGAAGCAGTGGAAGTCCCAGGTTGAAGGAGTAAATTTGTGACACTTGGAATTACAATGTTTCCACTAGTCCATGAAAATGATTGATTAGAAGACGGGTTAGCAAAACACAAGATGAGGACAAGATCAGTCGAAGAATTCAATCAGAATCGGAAAAATAACCCCATAAAGATAATTATTTTGTTGTTTCCAGGAAGTGCACTGCCCTTCAGGGGAGAAGTGTCCACTGGCCAGCTCCAGCCAACCTTGGACATTTATGCCGCAGGAGATTCAGACAGTAAGTAGAAGGGGAGGCAGAGACAGCTGAGACAAACATTCAGCAAGAATCTCAGCAATTTAACTTTTGTTCAGATTTTGGGTGCTGACGACTTCGAGCAGTTCCAACGCGATCGGGAGCGAATTGGCTTGTTCATATCCAGCTCTTTGGCTGGCTCGAACTCAACAACGGTGGTGGGGAGTTATCGCAATTTTTGATTGAGCACTGTTACAATTCAGCCAACCGGCGGACTGAATGGAAACGGGCGGGCTCCAATCAATATCGAGGTTAATGGCGCATCTACCGGAAGCGAGACATCGGTAAAATTCATCAATATTCAGGCAATTATTTTCTGACATTTTCCGTGCTCATTTTAGTGCGAATTGCAAGGAATTGTTCAGATGTGCACTCTTCTGAACAACACAAAATGCGTCAGAGAGCCGTCCGAGCTTAACAGGTCTCCCGCCACGGCGAGTGGTGATTCGCCCGGAGGGGAAAGTGCTGTGGCAGTGAACGGACAGTCGCCTTAAGATTGAACAGCACAACAAAAGAATGATCTGCACAAACATCCAAGCATGTTTCCAAATGTACACCTCTCTCCTTGCATCTCCCAACTTTATGTTTGTCTCGGTTAAAGTTTAAAATGAAAAGTCAATTCACTCGCATTAAAAACAAGAATAGATACAGAGAAGTTGCTGAAGAGCTCGATAAGATGAAATAGGACAACCCCAAAAATATGTTTATAAATTAACTCGCAAGGGTCACTGAATTGGGGTTCACCATCGTGTTCTGGTTCGCCAAAAATTCCAAAATATTCATCGAAATAAAGTTATGATCAGAAACTCCAAAAAAATACACGATTTTTCGGCTTCCTGACATAACTTTTTTTGATATTTGTCCAACGCAAAGCTTTAGCTTAATGATAGCTTCACCCCTACGGGAGACTTCGAATGGCTGTTAGGTTATCGAATTGGTTATTTAAAGTCAATTTTTTGGGCCGCATAAACTGAAATAAAAACAAAGAACTGTTTCTATCGTCAATAAACGTGCTATGTGAGCAGAGGGGAGGGAGGGGGGGGGAGTGTTAGTAACATCACAAAGGCAATTCCCTCCAAAAGTCCGGTTTCATTTGCAATTTTCTCTGGAAGTTGTTGAACCAATCCGTAACCGCTTTTGTCGGCACATATTCTGCCATTTCCGTTGTCACTGAGGTCAGCATTTGATCATGTTTAGGCAATGAGACGGCAAATGATTGGATATAATTGACGAAATTTCGCAGCATTTTTTGGGCAAAATCGTTGACAGAGATCTTAACAAACAAAAATATAATCTTTTTGGTTCAATTTAAGAAGTTCCAACCCGTTAAAACTGTGACCTTAAAGAGGCCGGAATCCCGGCAAACGTAATTTTTGAATTTCAAACCGTTCCAAAACCAAAAAAAAAGAACACACAAATTCGGTGTGTAGTGATGAATGGGCTGTTGGAGGGACGGATGGGGGTTCGGATTCGAATCGATGAAATGATTTTTTCCTCTTTTTGTGAGCATCCCTATGGTGGCGGAAGCAATTTAAAATTTATTTTCTTAGCTCAACAAAATTGGGTAATAAAAGTTAGTGTTACTCATTGTCAAAAATTAATTTTTCACACAAATTCACATAACTATTTTAAAGTGAACATTTTCAATAAGTTCTAAATTTAAGCGCAACCAAAAAGTTTTTTCACTCAAGTTGATAGCTTTAACAACAGTTGTGATTTGGATGCCGGTATTTTTCGGTTTAACGAAACACCGGACCGTTATACCGACCTCTCTGTTTACCGTAACGCAACAAATCATCCCCTGCGGGGCCTGTATATGTGTCGCACAAAATAGTTAACCGTGCAAACCTGCTGTTTTTCGGCAGTGGATTGAGCAGCAATTTGCCCTTTGTTTTGTATACGATTCAGAGGCTCAAGCATAATACCTTTAAAATAATATTAATTACCTTTTCAAAAAGTGCTTACCAAGAAAAGCATTCTTTGCTCCTTCAGTGTTTAATGTTTGGTCACCGACAAAAACAGTTTGAGTCCGAAGTAAATTGCTATGCTTAAATTTTACTCATACTTCGGAACAAAATTGAGTCACTCTGATGCATATGATACACAATTTCCTATATTGCTAGCAATAATTGTATAATATTGACTGTCTAGATATATCTGACATGAATCGTATATGTGAACATCTAGATATATCTGACATGAATCGTATATGTGAACAATGTTTGGGAGCAAAACGTCCCTTTCCTAAAATGCATAACGGATCCGGTCCAGTAATATTACCGCAAAGTTTTTAAAGCAAACCGTTTACCCCTTAAAAATGTGGTAATAGTCGGGCTGCCCCCAGGCCCATAGCCAGGGGGTGGGGGCATGCCCTCCCCCAAAATGAAATTTGAGGAAAAACCATAGGGAGGACCCTTTTGTTTTTTACTTTTACAATTTTTTTGACCAATTTTCTTAACAAATTGTCGTCAAAAATTCAAATCTCTAAAAAAATTTGCATTTTTAAAATTGCTTAACAAATATGCAATTAAAAGGGAAAAATACACCCCTAAGAACTGCCTCCCCCCGAAAAAAAATTCTGGCTACGGGCCTGGCTGCCCCCCCCCATTTTTTGAAAAAATATACATTTTCTTAAAACTACATTTTCTATGGGTTTGAATCGAAGAATCCGAATATGCCTTCTAGCTAGGGTTGGACAAAACCGGGTTATTCGGGACCGGTATCCGGGTGTTACTGAATCCGGGTCTTGGGCCAACCCCAGCCAAATTACTCGATATCCGGACGGATATCCGGGTGTTTTTGAGTATACTGTATCCCGGGGACCGGATAATACCCGGTTTTGTCCAACCCTACTTTTGGCAATCGTGCAGAATTAGTCTCCCTAACAAATTTTTGTTTTATTCACTCAAAATGTGGATTTTCTTGGGTACTCTAGGATTATCGAAGCCGCTGATCACGAATATGACATGATCATAAGACATCATCTAATCTATGATTTCAACATCTAAAATTTAAAAAACAAAATTTTAAAACTTGGGGTATTCGGGGGGCGTAGAATCCGATCGGGCCTCCATTTTGATCAATTCTGTACTCCGGACCCGATTCGAACATTTTTTCGAAATCTCTAAATTTTTCAATAATCAATTTTGGCCAAAATGAAATTTGAGAAAAAAAAACAAGAGGGGGGACCCTTTGTTTTGCACTTTTACAGTTTTTTGACCAATTTTTTTGACAAATTGCCATCAAAAATCAAAAAAATTTGCTTTTTTGAAAATTCCTTAAAATAAAATGCACTGACGCGGCTTTGAAAAAATTGTGTTCTTTGAAAAAATGTTATTTGAGTGAATAAAACCATTTTTGGGGTGACTGATTTTGCACGATTGCATGCCTTTTAGACCAATTTCGAAATCCGTACCCAAGTTCGAATTATTCTTCAAAAATCAATTTTCGGCCTCAAAATCTTCATTGATTTGAAAATGTTTGGGGAAGCCAAAAAAAAAGTTTTACTTTTGAAATTTTTTAGTCAATAGCAAAAAGATTTACCTGCCCAACCCGAAAAATAGCGCTCGGTTTTTCATTGCTAATGAATCCCAAATTATTCCATTCGGCCGAACCTATGGCTTTTTCCGTCGAGGGCCAACTGATAAAAACTTAAAATAATTATTATATTAGGCCATTTTGAGAAAATGTCACTTGATGCGCCAAATCCGTGGGGCAAGGGTTGTAGGCCAGTAAGGAAGACAACAATGTGATTTATGCTAAACCGCATCCAAATAGCCGTTCCCCTTTAGTTGATCACCATCCCACCTCCCCAGTCATTCAAGAATTTTGGAATGCATTGTATATGTCTGTCTATCATTTGAATTTAGGATTATTCGAATTCTACCAATAAAATTTGAAATCTTTTTCAAGAAAAAATATAGAAACAATATAATAGGAAATTTTGAATAATCCTTTCAAATAATACGTCTACAAATACACAAAATGGACGGAGGACGATTCGTTACCTTTCAGAAGTTTTTTTCGTTATTACTTCTTTCAAATCTAACCAAATCAAACATTTTTGATATCACGAAAGAACAAGCTTTCAAACGCAAATTCGAATGGTATCAAATTTTTGATTTGGTTAGATTTGAAAGGTTATAATAGGGCCGAGATTTACATGGACTAAAAAACGTCAAATATGGACTTAAACAGGGGCGTAGCCAGGGGGGGGGGTGGGGGGGGGGGGGATTCCCCCCCCCCCCCGAAATGAAATTTGAAGAAAAAAAACAACAGGGGGGACTCCTTTGTTTTTCACTAAATTGTCATCAAAAATCCAAAAAATTTTCGACCCCCTCCGTAAAAATTCGCAAAAAAATTTGCATTTTTGAAAAAATGCACCTCATAAAATCGAACATTTTTTGGAAAAATTGCTTAACAAAAATGCAATAAAAAGGAAAAAATACACCCTTAATAATCGAGTTTCCCCCCCCCCCGAAAATTTTTCCTGGCTACGCCCCTGGACTTAAATATGGGCTAAAAACCCCAAAAAGGCAAAATATGGATTTATATGAACTAAAAAGTTGCTCTAATTCTTAAATTTTTCGAAATAAATGCTATTTCTGGGCTTCTTTATGGTCCCCTATTCTGCTGCAAAAAACATGTAAAACAACAAATCTCGGCCCTGGTTAGAACTTCTGAAAAGGGGAATGAATCGGGGGTGAACGAATGGCCGGGAACGCACGTCTTTTTACCACACAAAATTACTAAAAAAGCTTACTTGGTTACGTCAGGTAATTCAATTACATATTCGCCCTCCTTATGTATTGCGAAATCAGTTTTTACCAGCCGCCCAGCAACAATGACGCCGAAAATGTTCATAATTTGTTACTTAGCCAAATTTGAGAGTTGAATCGTCTATTTGTAAAAAAACGGTAATAATCGTAGAGCTGGTGCCCCACATTTTTCAAAAAAATGAAATTAGTTTTCAAAGTCGATAAAAAGATTTTCTAAGGGTACTATTCGAGGGCGTAGATCCAAATCTGACATCCATTCCGACAAATTTCGAACAGGACCCGAATTCGAACAATTTTTTGGAAATTAAAAAATTTTCAAATCAATTTTAGCCTACATTTAAAAAAGCATAAATTCGATCATTACTTGGTCAAATGTTTAGCATAAAATATTTTCGAAAGTTTAAACACTGTTAATTCAATAACAAAAAAGGTAATGCATAATTGTAAAAGACCGCTAAGCTCTGCCTGATGAGCTGCGGGATGATGCACAACGTGGTTCAAAAACCGGTTCAAACATTTTTCCTAAACTTGACCTATTTTTCCGAGCTTATCTCGCCGAGACAAAGCGATTGGTATATAATTTATGCCGTTTTGGAATGGGGCATTCGCTATAGTTTATCCGAAATGCCTACTGCGGAAGTGTCCACCGCGGATCATGGAACCAATTTTTCTGGCACTGAAGTAAACAGGCGCTGAAATGAACTGCTCCGGCAATTGACCCCTACCGGGAATTTAGATCGAATTAACCTTACATCGGAAATGGAATTGTCAATAAATTCAATTCATCATCCAGAACTTTATCAACTAATCGGACCGATCGAAGAAATGTACCAAGGCGGCGCGCATCCCAGCAAAGGTATTTCTTAAAAGTTAAAATCAATCAGAACTATACGAATAATAAAAATCGAGTCATTTATTGTCCTTTCCGATGCATTCGACAAAATTTTGCGGGATGCCGAAGAAACAAAGAGTTTTGCTGCATTGATTCAATCGCTGTTGGAAGCGATAAATTGTCCCGTGGGCTTCTCGCCCATTCTTCCGTCGTCCATCGGCACGCACTTTGGGTCACTTAGCTCCCTTTCTGCCTTCCATTGGGCCAGTGAACTCGTCGCATTGTTCCAATCAGAGCAATGCGAGAAAGTCGAGTGAGTTGTTGTTGTTTTGGTGTATAGCTAAAGAACGAATAAACGATGATTTTAGGAGAGAGACTACTACCGTTTGGGTCCGCCTTTGGGTTTTCTATATCATTTGTCAAAATAAAAAAATCCTTTTACATAGATTCACCTATTTAGGCACCAAAATGGGGAAAGAAGTAGAAAGTGATAAAGGGGTTCGAACCGAAACTTATTGTACATCCCTATCATTAAGGTTGCTTTTGTAGATGGGCAACCCGACTAATAATTTTTGGTTGTTGTTAAATGATATCCAAAAGTTGGACACAAACGGAAGTATTGTAGTACCGATTCGGGGAAAAGCTTCAAAATGACCCCAAGGGCTTTCTGTTAACGATGATAAACGTTTGCTAATTCATTTTTCATTTGATAGACGTAATCAGCCGAGTTCCAAAATAAACATTTGACTTATATATTAGAAGAATCCTCGTCTCTCTGCTTCGCTCTTTGGTTGACAATGTGCCGCTTTTGAATGCCAACAAATTACGAGTCCTTATCAAAAGTGAAATTGTGGGACAATGCGTTACATTCTGGCGACTGGGGAAACCCGATTTGGCAGCCGAGCTTACTTTGTGTGTGCTGCAAACCTTGCTAATGGAATTGTCTTATTTGGAGGGAATACAAAGCGACCTCAGTCGTGCCGATGTTGTTGGGGAGGCCCGGAACATTTGGGATAAAATGCTTTCGGATGTTTTGGTTGGTTAACCGGGACAACTAATGAACGGTTTATCAAAGGACTTTAAGGAGCTTGACCCGGGTGCTTTTCTCCAACTTTCTACATCGTTATTTCGTTCGGCAATCGACGCAGTTTGCTCGTGGGAAGACCGGACCACGGAAAATGTCGTCGTTTTGCTTAAAAAATGCGCGGTCACAGAGGAAAGTCGGCACAGAAAATTCAGTCCGCTTTACTGCGCATCGGTCAGTTGTGCCATTACTTTGGCGTTTTTTTCATTAAAACTCTCGTCAACTTTAGCTTTTTGACCTTCTTTTGAGGCATTTGTCGACTTTCTGCCAAATCCTTCCTGACGATATTTTCCGTTCGATGATTGAATTTTTGATTGTGCATTCTCAGAGGTAATTTAAAGGAATGTCTGTTACCTACAGCTTGAATTCAGACTTATGTTTAGAAATGGCACTTTACTGTGTTTTTTGCAAAATTTGGGTAAAAACCCAAGCATCCGATACGGCAAATTTTGTGAAAAGGCTTATTTGACAGTTTCTGAACTGATTCCACCAACCGTTGTTAATTTGAAGGAGCTTTGGTCAATTGAGACAAAAAGCGGCGAACGAAAGGAAAACATAATGGAAAAAGTTGGTTAGTTCTGTGGTTGGGGATGCGGGCGAGGGGCCACGGGAATAGGTAGTTCGGCACTCGAAATGTTTCATGTGTTCAAGAGTGACTCTTCCAACTCCAAGGGCAACAAATGCAATTTTGGGCATGAAAATCAAAAATGGGGGATCTCCGAATTCACCCGCTTCCCGCTCTGCACTAAAAATATGAGTTGGTTACCGCCTACGCTTTGTCAATTTTTGGGTGGGGTCGGTTGTGGACCATTCCAGAGAATAGTTTTGTCTCGTAATGTTATGGCTTAGATGAGGATCGACTTTGCTGGGATTTGTTACTTTCACTTTCTGACGAATCTTTAGCGGATGCCCTCGTCGGTATTCCAAATAGCAAGGTTTGGTTTATGTTGATTGCAGAAGACTTGGTTATTTTATTTGCGGCATTACCAAATTTTATTAGCACTAGAACGTTTGTCCAAGCCCAAGGCAAAACACGAGCAAAATTTCTGGAAATGATGGACATAGGCCTGCACATGAAGGGGAATTCCCCCCCCCCCGTACCGCTTGGATTAGCGAAATTGGCCATTTTCAGATCGAGAACATTGTTGTTTCCGCGAGCTTCGAGTGCCTCCAACCCCGGCTTTGTCTTCGTCTCCTCACTTCCCTCTCCAGGATTAGACGGTCACTGCTCGTCCCTTTACGTGTTGAGTTCATCGGACTGATGTTAGCCGAGGAAGCGCCCAAAATTCGGTCGCTCGAATTTTCCGCCAGACTTTTGGAGGTGTCGTTGACGGATGGACTCGAAAATTGAGGGGGGGGGGGCACGGCGTTTTATTTAAATTTTAAAGATTCACGCCCATTGCGGCGAGTCCGATGCTTTCCCTGCAAAAGCGGGCTTTGTCTCCTTTTGTTTGGCCATCTTTCAGCCGCTCGGTCAGCTGAGTTGTGAAGAAGCAGCCAAGCGTGAATTTCTGCTAGCGGAGCTTTCCTTCCTTCAGTCACTTTTCTCCTCTCTGCCGCATTTACTCACTTCGCTCGCCCCTCTCATTGTGCAGCTCATCCCCGAATTCTTTGTTTGGGTTCGCTTTTGACCTTTATTTGCTGTCCCCATAAATACACTTTCAGTCAAGTTTCTATCGAAAAACTTTGAAAGAATGGCCGGAATCCCGCTTTGCCGATCGGTTGGAACATTCGCTGACTTCGCTTTGTAGGGAAATTGTGCGAAGAAAAAAGTGTTTTAACAAGGTTTTCACGCAGAATGGGGGTGGGGTGGTTGGGCTTGCAATAAACGGGGAAACAAACCGCAAGTAATTTTTGGGACTAATTCTCTTAACAAATTGATTCGAAAATCCCAAAAATTTCTCAGCGGCACCGGCGATCCCCCCCCCCCCCGCCTTTCGCCGCACCCCTCGCCAAAAAGTAGTTGAAAAAATCGCGCAAAAAAAGCACGAAAATCGGTTACATCGTTTCGGTTTTACGCAAATTTAGCACAACCTTGACACTTTGCTCACATATTGAAAATTTAACTCCTCTGAAAAAATGACGCAATAAACGCTCAGTTGGCCTGCCATTTGAGCGCCGCTCAAGCCGACCCCCCCCCCCCCCTCTCCCATTGTATATCTATGATGGGGAATTTGCATTCGCTTTTGTCTATTTTTAATTTGCACATTCAGCTGCTCCCTTTCGCCATTTCGGGTTTGTTGACCGGTGATCGCGATCTTCGCTTTCCGATGTACTTGCTGTTCTCGGCCCTCGATGAGAATGACCTTTCTCTGCTCAGCAGCAATTTGTCCGCTGCCGAAAAACGCAAATTCACTCGACTCCAATCGCAATTCTACGCGAGCAACAAAATCATCGGCTAACCCTTCCGATTAAATGTCTTTTGAGTAAATCCATTTCTGTTTTGATGTGTTGAATTGCTTGCCAATTCTCTCGCTCGACGGGCGTTCTTTTCTCTTTATTTGTTGTTTTGGATTTGCATATTTCCGAATATTTTATGGCACGCGACAAACAATCTCTGCTCTTTGATTACACTGTTGAAGGGCAGGGACCAGTAACTTAATTAGTTTTCGTAATTTAATGTCGCAAATTGTTTCTCTTACACATCCGGCGGCAGAGGTTCGTCCTTGAACAATGTGCGCTTCGTCTTCCTGTACACCGTCTCTACTTTTTGTTGAGTTTGCACCAATTTGCGCACATCTCTGTTTTCAAAACTAATCTTACAACTTTGCGGAACAAAAGCACCTGTCAAAGACGTAAATAGTGGCGAAGACGCCAAGAGATCGGAGATTGGTGCCATCCTAAGTTAACAGATAATTTATGCCTTAATTCTTGTGGGAATTGTCTCGGGACCTTCCCTCCCGCCTCCTTACCTCCGTTTGAATCAGGCTTTTGAACGTCTCCCTGGTCAGTCCCTGGCTCTTCAGCATTTCATCCGCGTTCGGCAGACAGAATACAAGCTCCATGTTCTCGTAGGTACCCGGGCTCAATTCCTGGCCACAACTGATTGACTTCCCGTCCAGCAGCAATTGTGCTTTTAGTCCTTTGCTCTCCTCCAAAGTTTGGCATGCGTCGCAGTACAGACTGGAATTTAGCTACGGCAACGGCTACCATGTTGGCTGACCGACCAAGAACCAAACCCGCCGCATCCGTCCTCCTTGCGGTTGTGGCACGGTTCCGGCACCTGCTTTTTGTTGGCCGAACTGCGCAATTCCAAAAATATGCTGAACTCGCCCTTAAACTCGGAGAACACCGTCACCTTAGGGGGTCTGGTATCAACAGCCAATCCTTTATGAAGTGTGTTACAATACCTTCCCTCCGATACTGTAACACTGAAACATTATAGGGAGTGAATGCAAATTGTTTCGTTCCCTTCCTCTCACATTTGGCTCGTTGGGTCGCTGCATCAGTTTGGGTCCTTCTCGTTCCGTACCTGCCTCAAACTCCAGCTTTCGGTCCCATTTGCTTTTGTCGGCCTTGAACGGACATGGCTGGTGCTTGATGAGTTGCAGTTTCAGCTCGAATTCTTCATCATCAATGGTCAACTGGATGGATATTGAAGGGACGAGCAAAATCAGAATGAGCGGAAGAATGCCCATATGCAGAGAAAGGTGAAGGAATGGCCAATTAGACGACCGTGGTTGGATGAAGGGAGGGAGGATAATATGAAGGGGGGGGGGGAGTGGTCACGAGTGGAGGAGGCGCTTCCAGCTGATTATGCTGCGACTTCCTGCTGCTGGTCGTCACACCAACCGGTTCAGAAGTGCTGCGGGCGGGAAACAAGCAATTCTCATTTAAGGGATCATCAATTAAAAGCTGTCGTGATCGGGGCATGTCATGGAGGTTGAACGCGCGTCCGGCTTTCGACAGAGGACTTTTCGACATTGCGCCAAATTTGGACGTAATTTTTTGTCCTCTCCTCTCCTCTTCATTCATGGCATAAGTGCCCTTCTCATATCGCTCAAATCTTCCCAAAACCCTTCTTAAAATTTGGCTCGTATGCCCTTTGACTTTAGCAGTCATGAAGAAGGAGAAATAGCTGAAGTTCAAGCAATTGGAGCTAAGTTGATTGAGGAAGCAAAGCGCATATTTTTTAGCAAAAATAATTAGAAAAAACAGATCTGGAATCAGCAGCAAAAAGTCAGTGATATAATCAGAGGCGTGGAAGCAGAAGCCCAAACTTGTGAGGGGATGACAGTTCCAAAATTTCAATACTCACGCCAAATTCTCATTTTCCAAGTACTTCTTGGAAATAAGTATGGGTCTAAATTTGTAAGTACGAAGGTCCGTTTCCAAGTATGGCAACCAAGTACATATGGCAACCTTGGTTTAGACAAATGCAATTGTTAAAGAACCATTGCACACTAGAGCAATATAAACCGAACTACTTCGGTTCAGATATCTGCTGCTGTACTGTTGGACGAAAGCGGAGAATCTGTCCTCAAATACAGGGAGGCCAATTTTCCCATTTAGTGACAAATGCCTCTATTTTGGAAATTTGCCACTTTTTTTGCCACATTTCCACGGTGTCCGTACGTTTTGCCACCTTACATTTTGCCACCATTACGTTTTGCCACCTTACATTTTGCCACCCCAGCAAAAATGTTACGTTTTGCCACCCCAGCAAAAATGTTACATTTTGCCACCTCAGCAAAAATGTTACGTTTTGCCACCCCAGCAAAAATGTTACATTTTGCCTACTCAGCAAAAATATTACTTTTTGCCACGAAATTTGCCACCAACGCATATGTATAAAAGAAGGTTTTAGTAACTGACAAAGGTGTAAATTGTGACTAGTGTGCTGTGCAGTTGGAATAGTACTAGGGTTGCACGGGACCGGGATCAGCATGTTGAACCGGGATCGACAATGAGATGAATCTTTTACAATGGTGGATTTATTATTCAAGAATATCTTCCTCATTGTTCAACTTCAATTGCCTCATCCAACATCAATTTTTTTTTGAAATTCTGCTTTACTTTTAGAGGGGCGGGGGTAAGCGGTAGCTAATGCTCCGTGCGTCGTTGTTTCGCATTGAACTTGTTAGGCAGCTTCTTCATCCTCATCCGGGTCCACATTTTGGCTGTTCTTATCTTGCTCCAAATCGTTAATAATCAGGCCGCTATAAAATCTTTAGTAAAGAATAGGCAAAATGGTAACCCCGGGTGGGACTCGAACCCACGTCCTCCACCCAATAAATTTAATGAAAAGTTAGAAAAGTTATGAATGTCAAAATATGAATAAAATTGAAGAATAGTTTTTGCAGGGGAGGCAAAACGTAACATTTTTAACGGTGGCAAAACGTAATGGTGGCAAAATGAAATGGTGGCAAAATGTAACATTTTTGCTGGGGTGGCAAAACGTAACATTTTTGCTGGGGTGGCAAAATGTAAGGTGGCAAAACGTAGTGTAACCCATTTCCACACCTGCCACATTTTTGAATTTTGTGAAAAATTCTTATTCTTTGATGGAAAAAATGTGCTCCTTGATTTCTTCAAAAAATTTCTCTCCTATTCATAATCAAAAATTTTGGAGCCGGTTGCCATATTTTCTCGCAGATTAGTTGGCCTCCCTGCTCAAATACGACAGTCGAGAGACCAGACCCGGGGCCTATTGCATTTCTGGTCGTATTATGACTAATTTTGGGACTTTTTAAGGAAAATGTTGATCATAGCTCCCAGAAACAAAATGACCCAAATCATATACCAATCGACTCCACTCTAAGCCTACGCACGAATCTGCAAAAATTTTTGCGCGGACTCAACTATGAAGAAAGTTATGAGTCCGGGACTGAAGTGTCTTTGGCTGGGGACTCAGTTGTCTAATGATTAAAAAATGGGAAAAATCACTCATACAGTGGTGTGCAAAAGTAAATGCACAAATTTTTTTTTTTTGAACTGGCCGCCGTAGTCGGAGTGTGCGGTACTTTACGGAAGCGGTCACATGTGCTGTTTCAATTAACTTTTACCGATATGATATTATCAGGGCTGCACTTTTAGGTAAGAAAAATTGGAAAATAGGTACCTAAATAGGTGGGAAAAAAATGCCAAAATAGGTACCAAATAGGTATAAAAACCTTGAAATAGGTACAAAAATAGGTAAGTAAAAAATTTTTACCGAAAATTTTTAAGCACCAAACAAAAAAAAAACGATTATAAAAAAGCATATTTTGGTGTTTTGAGCATATTTCGAGCATATTTTGGCATTTTTGACCGAAAATTTGGAAACATAGACCTAAAATTCATCGATTTCTGACTGTTTTAAAAAAAAATTCATATTTAACGATAGCCTTTTAGTCATTTTCGAAAAAAATCAATCAAAAAATAAACTCGCATAAAAATAAGGCAAAAAATGGCTTAGAGCACTAAAATTGGCATTTTTCGGTGCATATTTCGGTATTTTGGTGCATATGGCATTTTCAGCAGAATTATATTAAAAAAACAAAAACCTGAAAATAGGTAACAAAAAGGTCGAAATAGGTAGAAAAATAGGTACCTAGGTAATAGGTAGAAAAAGCCGAAATAGGTAAAAATAGTTATTATAAAGTCCATTCTAGGAGCCTCAAATTGAGCTAAAAATGTGTTTTTTGTGCTTAACTCAGTGTTCCAAGTTCGCAGAAAAAATAGGTATTTACCTAAAAGTGCCAGCCCTGGATATTATATTCTACATATGATTTCTTTCATTACAATAACCAATACCCCCTTTACGAAATTAATACCCTCCGAAAATGCGATCAAAACTAGAATGGGGGTGTATAATTAATAGGGCCACAAATTATATGAAAATCCATATTTTTTTGCGCACTCGGAACAGCGTATAAATGCCATAAGTAGTGTTTTTAGCTTTGTTTGGACCTTCTAGAGCCCATTTTATAATCCATAGTTTCCATATTTTTTCCATATTTCGCCATTTTTCAAAAATTCCTTATGCAATAAAAACGAAAAATACACCCTTAAGGATCGACTTTTTCAAAATTTTTAAAAAATGCACCCCTAAAAATTGACTTTTTTGCGACAAAAAATTCTGCCACCAAAAAATAAAAATTTTTAAAATTCTGCTTATTTTCAAAAAAATTTTCTGAAATGCCTTTAATTTACATATAAAAATTTTAATTTCTCTTATTACTTCAATTAGGAAAAACTTGCCAATTTTTTGCTATATTTGAAAAAAAATTTCTCCATATTTCGTCCATATTTTGCAATTTTGCCCATATTTGGTCCATATTTTACAATTTTTCATCCATACTTCATGGCCATATTTCGAGATTTTTTGTCCATATAATTTGTGGCCCTAATAATCAAATCTGACTTCCATTTCAACTAATTTCGAACCTTTGACCCGAATTCGAACAATTTTTGATCTTTTTGAATTCTTTTTTTTTTTGCTTTTTTATAAACAGTTTGGTGAAATAAATAAAAAAAAGCGAAAAAATTTTTTTTCGAAAATTGTCCGAATTTGTGTTCGGGGTTCGGATCGGAAATCTCGAATTACTGACATTTTTCCGATACGATATTTTGATAAAATATCGGTATCGAAAAATATCGAAAAAAACCGATATATCGCGATATTTTTTGCAAATTTTTTTTTGACTAATATGCAAAAAAAGTCATAAAAACGCAACAATAAAAAGTTCAACTTTTTAACTCTTCTACTCCACTATGAGAATCCATCCTTTTTATGAAAGCCCGACGATGCCGACAGGTGCGTCGGAAAAAATTTTGGGATTTTTGTTAAGAAATTTCACTAACATTTTTTGCAAAATTAAGCATTTTGGGATCGGAAAAATTTTCAAAACAAATTGGTTTACATGAGAGTGGAGGATGTCCGGCGGTGCCGATAGGCGCCGGCGTGGGAATTTTTACAAAAAAATGGCAACCTTTGTTAAAATTTGAAGAAAAAATTCAAAAAAGATGCGATGAATTTTTAAAAAAATTTGTCTTTTGCGCGTATTTTAATTGAAATTATTAAAAAATTTATTTAAAAAATTTTATTAATCAGGGAAGTGTAGGTGACAAGGTTAGCCCACATTTGCGCCCCCACATTTGCGCCCCCCACATTTGCGCCCCCACATTTGCGCCCCCCACATTTGCGCCCCCACATTTGCGCCCCCACATTTACGCCCCCACATTTGCGCCCCCCACATTTGCGCCTCCCACATTTGCGCCCCCAGATGGAGAAAAAAAATAAAAAATTCATTTCCGATAAATCGCCTTTCCCAAGGGCCAACAGGGATTTTATCGACAAATCATAAAATCATGCACAGCCAAACATCGTTCTAACGAACTTTTGTTTGCTAATTAATCAAGCCAGTTGTCTATTCCTTTTGTTGTTAGACGAAATGAAAGGGCATGGAGATGGGTGATCCATGCTTGATCGTTTCGCTCATTGGGGTTTTGTTGGTCAAAACGTGCGACTAAATCTCTAATAGATCTGTCATTCTCCAAATATTTTTTGGAACGAGGAATTTCAGCTACGGGCCTGGTCGGATCAAGCTCATGAGGCCTCATTCTGTTCCGCTGATATTCTTCTTCGTCTTTGATACGCGATATAAAGCTAAATTTTTGAATTTTATTTTTACTGAAATTTAAAGCACGTTGCCAAAGGAGGTTTTGGTGCTGCAAATCGTTTATTGAAACTTGAATGAAACCCTTCTAGTCCATTATTTGTCCTTCCGATGTCCGCAAGAACTGAATCATGCATATTCCAAGAAGCTGGGACAAACAAAGCGGCTCTTCGGTTTCCATTACCATCAACGCGAAAAATGTAGGCCCTAGTATTGGTGCTTACTAATCACATATCTTTAACTTACGCTTCGAAATAATTGTAAATCGGTATAGCCGCAGCTGGTGCATGATTGCGAAGAATTTGGTACCCATACTCAAGTTCATGCAACGGCAGAAATGAAAGGGCCGACAAAGAGCGAACAGCTTTTCGAAAGTCAATGTCTTGCAGATAAGCTTGTGCTAGTCCATCTCTTTGAACACGCCTATTTACTGATTGTGCCAAATGAAATAAACAATGACGTATAGCAGTGTTCGGCCAAACATCAAGAAACGCAGAGCGAACAGCTTAACACAACGATTAACAGAATTAAAATATGCTCTAACCTGGTTCAAAATCCAACATAAAGCTTTCCGGTAAGACACCTTCCAGTCGATTGCTTAGGACAGTAAACGCACGTCTGTACGTATCCTGTAGGCGGTTCGCCATAACCACATATGCGCAGGGAATGCTCGAATGTTGTACAAGAACGTTCAAAGTATACAATTGCATGAAATTTGATGGACGCACTCAAATTAATAATTAAAAAATATTAATTGGCATTATAGACTCTTGAATGTGCCGTCTCCAGCCCAATGCGAAAACACCCTTAACCATTCGAGTCCCTTTTCACTTGCAAAGATAAAGAAAATCGGCTCTTCCAATTCATGCTCGCGGGAATCCCACATTAGAAATTCTCTTTTATTTTTTATTTTCTTTAATTTTCATTGTTTCCATCAGTGGATTCCCGGTATCAATCGCTGGATCATCTTTGCGTCTCTTGAGAGCATTGAAATCACTCAAAACAGCGGAAGCTGCGGTCTCAGCCGGCATCGGAGTTGCTGGCGGCGCAGCTCTTTCACAAATTATCGAAACGATAATTGAACAACTAACCAAAAAAGGTCTTTATATTATTATTAAACTAGTTTTCTATTTTTCAGCCGATTTGTATTCGGCACTTTTTCCGATAACGTTTGTCATTGCCGGCGGAGAATTGCTCATAGATCAGGAACATTTCGAGCTTGAGCATCTGTTTGCACTGTTTGAAAAAATGACTGAGCGAAGGGAGTTAGACCGAATCTATTTTTACGGCGTAGACGGAGAAATGAAAGAATTGCACAAAGACGTGCAAAATATGCCATTGCTTCTTATGTATGCACTTATGAAGAACAAATGTTTTGAACTCTATTTGTGTAACTGAAGCACATTGATCCCTGTTGGCCCTTGGGAAAGGCGATTTATCGGAAATGAATTTTTTATTTTTTTTTCTCCATCTGGGGGCGCAAATGTAGGGGGCGCAAATGTAGGGGGCGCAAATGTGGGGGCGCAAATGTGGGGGCGCAAATGTGGGGGCGCAAATGTGGGGGCGCAAATGTGGGGGGCGCAAATGTGGGGGCGCAAATGTGGGGGCGCAAATGTGGGAGCACGGTCTTTGTGGGTGGATTTTTGGTCCAAGAAACAGTCATTTTTTAGGGGTGCATTTTTCAAATTTTTAAAAAGTCGATCCTTAGGGGTGTATTTTTCGTTTTTATTGCCGACATTCGGACAAATTTTGGCTTGGTCGACATTCGGACAAATTTTGGCTTGGTCGACATTCGGACAAATTTTGGCTTAGTCGACATTCGGACAAATTTTGGCTTGGTCGACATTCGCACAAATTTTGGCTTGGTCGACATTCGTACAAATTTTGGCTTAGTCGACATTCGGACAAATTTTGGCTTGGTCGACATTCGGACAAATTTTGGCTTGGTCGACATTCGGACAAATTTTGGCTTGGTCGACATTCGGACAAATTTTGGCTTGGTCGACATTCGGACAAATTTTGGCTTGGTCGACATTCGGACAAATTTTGGCTTGGTCGACATTCGGACAAATTTTGGCTTGGTCGACATTCGGACAAATTTTGGCTTGGTCGACATCCGGTCCTTACGCCAAAAATAGAGTTTCAAACAGACCAGGTTTAAAAAAGAATATTTGGTTTTTGGCTCACAACTCAGCTCCATTCAAAAGATCGAGGCAAAAATCGGCACTGCTCGTTTCCCCCCCCCCCCCCCCCCCCCCGCCGTTTCCCCCCGAGCGATTTTCGAACCTTCCAAACATCATAACTCCTTTCTTTAACAACCAAATTTTTAAATTCTCCTGCGGCACCTATCGGCGCCGTAAAACCCCTCCACTTCCTCCAAAGAATATTTTAGTAAAATCGCGAACCAAAAAAAAAAACAAAAAAATGCCGATAGGCGCCGCGGAAATTTTTAAAAATTTGATTGGTTTTTGATAAGAAAAATGAACTAAAAAGACATTGTCGGGGACCCCGAAAAATGGCACAAATTTGCGGGGACGAGGTCGGGTTGACAACCCCAATTTAAAGCATCCGAATGCAGAATCTAAACTATTCATAAACATATTTTTTTCAAGCAAGAAAAATAGGTTTATCAAGAATCGAATCGAACATTGATCCACAATTTATTTAGATTGACTTTTTCGGAGAAATGAACTGGAACTGTTCAACGTTTTACTGAATAAGAAAGAAGGGGTCGTTGTCGTTTATTGGGAGGAACAATTAATGGCCTTTGTTAATTTTTCTGAAACTCTTATAATTGACATAAACTTTCTTCTCCATTTTCGTTTTAAAAAGTGTATTAAAATTCACAAAATTAAAGCCCGAAACTTATTTGTTGGATGTCGCGAGATTAGCTTAATCTACCGACATGGCGGGATTCGTCTTTGGCCCTTGAAGACCTTGGCCATCTTCGTCTGGTGACTATTCGATCACCCGATCACTCCCCCGCCTTTCGCCACAGTTTGGTGAACAGAACATTTGCCCCTCCCATTGATCACCGGGGCTACCTCCACACCTTCACGCTGTTATTGCCTTCAATTCCATCCATCCATTGCAACGCAACGCAATGTCGTTTTCTTACCCCCTCAGGGGTCTTTCCCCCCCCCCCCGCCACCCTCCTGTTTGCGACTTCTTCGTCCCCCCCCCCTTAATTCAGTCCCTCCTCCACTCATCATTATTTCGCGCGTCCTCCACCACCTTACTGCCCCTTCTTTTGCTTCTTTTATTCCTTTTGTGCTGTCGTCTCAATTCGCTTTCCACTCGCTGGAGATCAATTTTCCTCCCAATCTTTACGGAGCTTATCCTAATGATTCTTTCTCTTCCAACCACCCTTCTCTCCTCATAGTTCCCATCTCAGGATGATCTCCCGAAAAAGTTCCTCCTCATCGGCAAGTGTCAGGACATCGTCAACAATCGCCAGAGTCGGAACGAACAATTGTCGCCGCCCTCCCTGTCGGCCCTCTCTATCAATTGCCACTATGCTCCCCACGGCGCTGTTTTTGTGCGCATCGATCGTTTCTATGACGTGTCCGTCGGTGGTTGCCGAAATTTCTGTCAAAATTGAACGCCATTTTCCATGTTCGCCCGCTTCCGGTGCCTTTCATTCTCAACGATTACTTTTAATTTTATTGTATATCAACTCAGGCCCAAAAAAAGAGAATCTCATCATCAAATTCCCCAGCTACAAATCCACTGGAGTTGCCTTCAAAGAAGAAAAGGACGACGCAGGGCATAAATGCTTTCAGATGGGTGGAGGAAAAGTTGAGGTCCGTTTGGAAAAGGACCGGTGAACTGAAAAGGACATTGGGAAAATGGCACTTTGAAGGTGTACCCTCCGGGGTTGGACGGAAACAAAAAATACTACGTGCATGTGGAGACAAGGATCGGCATTCATGGGAAGCCGGAAAGATGTGTGAACCCGGACAAGGATGGCTGTGGAGGGATCGGGTCTTGGTAGGTGAGGGCAGAAAGGAATTGGGGGGAGGAAAGTCGTCTCATTCCTGTGACATGACTTGGGAATAATTCCCAGACCGACTCAGTGTCCGTTCAACGCGCTTTTCTTCCTTAAAGTGTGCACTGCGATATTTGCCGTACAATGGGCGGTTTTCAACAGTTCATCCAAATATTCAAAGGGGATAAACCGGCGGAATGCACCGCAAAAGGGCTCCCCGCAGGGACTTCCGACGATTTGTCGCTGAAGGTGTGTCTGCCTAGCAAGGACGAGTTGCTTCCATTCCTCGATCAGGTAAAATTCCTTTTTTGCTGACGCCAAATTAACTGAACTCCGACTTTCAGAACTCAAGTCGGGCTGAACAACTTTGGGACGTTTTTGTGAGCAGTCGAGCGCGTTCGGGTGGAGTGAGTGATCATTTTTAGTTCGTCCAGTTACTGACTCCCCTCCCCAAGGAAATTCCATTGGTGATCGCTGCCCGTATTTTCGACCGCCCCATCAACAAACTCTCCATCAAAGAAATCAACGATGCACTGCACAACACCAAAAAGGGCATGATCGGGTCAGTTCAATCTCTAAGTGATTAGGGGGGGGGATGCCTTTGTGGTGTGGTCAAAAACTGTCAACAGGTAGGGAGGGTGGGGGGAGCAGTTCACGGACAGCGAGACCCCCAACCCCACGGGGGGGGGGGATAGTATAGTCAAGGAAGAAAAGACCCTTCTCCATGATTTTAGATGCCACTGGATCTATGCTACGGTGAGAAGCATCAACCAGGAATGATCTGTTGTTTGCCTGCCAACCGTTTAATCTTTTCTTCATCCTTCACTTCTTCCATTGTCATCAATCATCCAACAAACAAACGCACCCTCCACCAATTTACGAACTTTTGTGATTTCTCCCCTAATTCAATCACTCAGTTCAACAAACTACTTACAATAAGTTTTTGTTCTTTCCGATGAATTTACAACGACGACGAGTAAAGGTTGAAAGGTACTAAAATAGAAGGAAATGTTAGAACAAAAAATGATAGGGGAAGGGACCAAAAGGCGCGCAACTTTCGTCAACGTATTTATTGTCGTTCCAACGGTGCTAGGTCGTTTCGTAAAAACTGACACCATGGGCGTTTCGTAAATTCGCCACATATACGCTTTTTTTGGGACGATTCGCTTTTTAGTAAGAAAAAAGCATTTATTAGCGAAATTTGAAGGTTTTATGCAATTCTTTAAGTGTATCAGGTGTTATTGAGGTAGCTGATCACGAATATGACATCAGATTTATCATAAGACATCATCTAATCTATGATTTCGACATCTATGTTTTTGTAAAAAAATTTAAAATTTTTTTTTTCAAAGTTGAGAAAAAGCTGTTTTTAGGGGTATTCGGGGGGCGTAGAATCCGAATCTGACTCTCTTATTGTAATTTCATGCATTTCCACCGATTTTGAGCAATAAATGTGATTTTTGAAATTTCGAAAAAAAAATCGAATTCGGGTCCGGGGGTCGAAATTCGTCTATGTAAATATCAGATTCTGATTCTACGCCCCCGAATACCCCTAAAAACAGCTTTTTCTCAACTTTGAAAAAAAAAATTTTTAATTTTTTTACAAAAACATAGGTGTCGAAATCATAGATTAGATGATGTCTTATGATAAATCTGATTGTCATATTCGTGATCAGCTACCTCAATAACGCCTGAATACACTTAAAGGATTGCATAAAACCTTCAAATTTCGCTAATATCTTACTAAAAAGCGAATCGTCCCAAAAAAGCGAATGGTCCCAAAAAAAGCGAATGGTCCCAAAAAAAGCGAATCGGGTCAAAAGCGAATAGGGTAAAAAGCGAATTGGCCAAAAGCGAATCGGGGTCTTGTCATATTTTATGAAGTAATTTTGACATCAAATTTTATTCACACCGCACTAAATCAGTTAAACCTTATACTAGGGTTGGACAAGAACGGGTATCCGGAACCGGGACCGGTATCCGGGTGTCCATGATCCGGGATACCCGGTATCCGGGGGTTGGATCCGGGCGGGTTAAGCACCCCTAATGGTGGTATTTTTTCGGAGAAATTTTTTTTTTGATGGTGTTAGCGCTAGTAAAATTTTTAATTGACATTTTGCCATTTCCTATTAAAATTAGGTAAATAGAGATACGGGCTTCTGTAATTTGTTTTTTATAAGTAGTTACCAATTTCACAAACAATTGGCCTAACAAAAATTGCTCAAATTTTCTAAAAAATTATATTTGCGCTAATTTCGAGTTTGTCTAAATTGAAACCGCCGACCCCTCCCATTCTTAAAAAGCTTTGAAAAATTACCCATATTTTTAAAATGTTGGTTGCTAATCTGTTAACAAATTGAGTCAAAATTCAAAATTTTCTCGGCCGCGCCTATCGGCACCGCCGACCCTTCCTCCCAAAAATAAAGCAGAATTCTCAAAAAAACTTGATCTGCAAATATCGATTTTTTATACGCTTTTTATAACAGAATAAAAAGTTTACCCAAAATCTAATTTCGAACTTTCTTTATTATAACGTACACAAATCGTATGCTTTTTTCTTAATTTTCATTCAAACCCAAAGAAAAATTAGAATTTTTGGATCAATTTTCATAACAAAAACATCAAAAATTCCAAATATTTCTCGGCGGCGCCTATCGGCACCGCCGACTCCCGCCGTATCCACAGAGGTGCCAACTCACATTGGAGAAAATATCGCATCGGGTCAAAAATTGTTTCTTAAGGAATTTTCAAAAAAAAAATACACCCCTAAAAATCGTATGCTTTGACCGTCGCCTCTTTCAGATGAAGAAGTGACAAATGAAATTAACTATCCAATTTAGTTGAATTTGATTTTAGGCATTTGATTTTAGGCATTTTATTTATGCGTTTATTTACTTTTTGGCAAAAATTGCGTGAAATTTGATTTTTTATAAAATTTTAATTATTATTTCAAAAATTGAAATTATCCGGTATCCGGACGGATATCCGGCTGTAAATTACTATCCGGTACCGGTATCCGGGTGTCAAGGAACCGGTGGAACCGCTATCCGGGGGACCCGGATAATGTCCAACCCTACCTTATACCATTGGAAAGCTCTATATGAATAGAAACTATTTTAGTTTAAAAAAGTTATGATCAGATAACCACGAAAAAGCCCAATTTTTGGCAAATTATATTATAACTTTTTTTAAACTTATCAAACCACTTCCGACTTTGCTGTAATGCTTTTTCTACTCATTGAGCTTTCCAATGGTATAATGTTTAACTTTGTGCGGTGTGAATAAAGTTATAATGTCTAAAATACTTCATAAAATATATGTGGCGAATTTACGAAACGCCCATGGTGGCAGTTTTTACGAAACGACTCAGCACGGTTCCGACCCCCAATATTGGCCACGGCGATTCGATTTTGGGCCTCTAGTTCAGAAAAGATTTAAATTTTGTCCTAGTGGTCTGTGAGCTTTCCAACAAAAAAAGGTTGGGGGTTCGAATCCCCTCCAAGTTACTACAGGTTTTCGATGAATTAATTCATCAGCCAATTTCACTGAAAGCTTTACAGCTATTTTAAATTATTTGAATGATTTTTTACACATTTTCTTCAACAAAAAGTATGGAAATTTATTACCAATCATCCGATGAGATCAATGAAGCCATCTTCATCTCTTTCTTCGTCCATTCTGTCCTCCTCCAGTTCTCCTGTGCTCTGTTCCTCCATTCGCAGCTTAAAAATCAAATTTATGTTAATCCAACCGGCCACTTCACCCACCATCTGCATTTCCTCAAATTTGCCGGTGTCCAGTAGCCAATTGCTGACGAAGTGGTTCTCCAATTGTTGGCGCATTTGCTCGGCGTCTGGCATTGTTTTCCAAAATTGTTCCAGCCGTCTCCAAACGGAATGAAGGGCTTCGTCTCCTGAAATGTGACTAAATTGTAAATTTGGGAAATGCCAGTCATTTGCGCGAAGCATTTTGGATGCAGTCTCCCCACGCTGAATGGCCATTGCAAATTGCTGCGCTTGAAGGACGGTCTCCTCGACGCTCCGAAAACAGCATGCTTCGGCATCGAGCAGTTGGTCCCGTCGGCACGTACAAACCGGTGATGGAAAAGTCGTGACGGCCGAACCGCAATGACCAATCACTGCCCAAACGAAGCTGACGTCGCCCCCGAGAAACCTTAAAAAACATACAATCACGATTGATTGACAAAACTATTACCATTTTACGCTTTTGCCCGCCAGCGACTTTAGCTGATCAATTTGCGTCCAGAGGCTCCCACAATACAGCTCCAAGTTTGCCCGGGAATCCTTTGCCGGGAACACCGCGGCAATGAAGTTGTTGGATGGCGAATTTGGGCGCTGCGCTTCTCCAAACGAAATGGTGATTTTTGTGAATCCTTGGCCATAATCGCCGCTGATCTTCAGAAGCACATCAGTGCTAATGTTCTTCAAATTGTCCCTGGCTGATCTGAGTCGAAATGTCAGCGCTTTCTCAATGTCCGCGCACCAAAAGCCAACGCCAGATCCGGTCCCTACCGTCTCGTAGCACAAAGGCGCACAAATTTGGCGTTTGATTTCGACGACCTTAGAATGCAAATAAAATGTAAACAATGATTGGCTTTTATCTACCTTTTTCAACGATGGAACAACATCAAATTTGCAGTCGATCACGCGCAGCGTACGCTTAAGCTTGGCATAGGCCTTCTGTGTGCCGACGAGCGCCAAGATCAGCAGCGCGTCTTCCGCCCCCATGGGCTCGTCTGACTGCTTCGCGTCTTTCTTCAGTGGCGTAAAATGCTGAAAGCGGTGTCGGACTTTACGGTGGAGCCGCTCCAGCCCATTTCTGCTCGCCGATCTTGACCGGTCCCTGTCCAAAACTGCGACGAGTTTGTCGGCCAGTTCTCGCCGGGCACTTCTCTTCAATTCGTCCACGTTTTTGGCCGGCCTTCCTCTGTTCGGAGTGACTGGCATTGAAAATTTGTTAAAACAAAAATAAATTGGGCATTAACTCACTTTGGCTCGACGTTGATGCGCTTGTGGACGGCAGTTGGGAACGTAGATCGGCGATGACGGCTTCCCTGTTGCGCAACTGCAGCCGAAGGAAGCCAATCGTATCGTCTCGCTCCCGCAGTTGGCGCTCGAGCTCGAGGAGGCGTTCCTCCACGGGTTGTTCTCCGGGGGTTGTCGGCGGTGGCGTTACTTCTGCTGGTGGCGGACAAAAGTTGAATTCGAGGGCTGGTGTTGCCGGCGGCTCCTCGACAATCTCGGGCACTGGTGTTGCTGCTGATGGGTCGTCACCGGCGTCGGTTGGGGGCAGTGCCTCTGGCAATTTACGCCCTAAAATTAAAATGTTTTAATTAAACGAATTTCATTAGCCATAATGAGTGTTTTCTCACCCGAAATGGCTGCATTCATGCGCTGCCCTGATGATCGGCGCGCTTCCTTCCTCTTTCGGCGTTTGGTCTCCCTTTTCTCAATCCCAATTTTAAAATTCGTGCTCATTTTTAATAAAAAAATTTAATTTTTCACTTATTTGCTGAAAAAGTGGTATCCAGAGGATGATTTGAATAATGGGATAGATTCCTTGCTATCGGCCATTTTGTTTCTGAGCTCTATGCAAAAAATTAGGCAAATCGGTGTGTTTAATCAAAAATTCTTGTGTTCGAAGTGCGGGATGCTTTTTTTTATGGTTGAAAAAGGTGAGATAGAACGCCAAACGAGAGAAAGTTAGAGAAAGAAAGGAAATTTGTTTAATTCTCTCGCACTCTCTATTTATTGGCACACATCTCGTTTTTTGAGTCGCTGTGTGGCTCTTTAGATGCGAATAAACCATAAACTAAAGTGGAAAATATGGATCATATGGCCCAGAGGCAAAACGGAACAAATTATATATCATTCGACTTCTCTCGGGCTGTAATATAAGAATCCGGAAAAAATGTTTGCGGCAACCATTCCTCGAAGCGGTACACCTCGATTGGGCGCGCACGATTGGGCGCCCAAATGGAATTGTTTTGTAACTTACAAATTGGGGATCAAAATTTTATTTCAACAAAATAACAAACAAACATTAAATGAATCACGGGTTCATTCGGTAATTGCGGGCCAATTTCTCAACAATGTGACGGGGATTTCAAAGTTAAGTGATCTATCTATATTACCTTAGTGCAGGGGTAGCATATGTTTTTAGGGTTCGGATGATTTTCATAAATTTTAATCTAATATTCAAAATGAGATACAGATAAAACTTCAAAAAAAAATTTGCCGTATTTTTAAAACTTTGGTTGCAAATCTCTTAACAAATCGAGTTTGAAATTTCAAAATTTTCTCGGCGGCGCCTATCGGCACCGCCGAACCCTCCAAAAATTCAAAGTTAAACAAATGAAGTAATGTAAACAAAATAAATAAATTCAAGTGTTCATTCGGTAATTGCCCGAACTTCCGCTAAGCCTTCAATAATCAAATGGAGATTGATCTGGTTAATTTGTAAGCCGCTCTAGCTTGGGGTTAGTTAGGCTTAGGCCTAAGCCACCCTAGCTTGGGGTTAGTTAGGCTTAGGCCTAAGCCACCCTAGGTTGGGGTTAGTTAGGCTTAGGTCTAAGCCACCCTAGGTTGGGGTTAGTTAGGCTTAGGCCTAAGCCACCCTAGGTTGGGGTTAGTTAGGCTTAGGCCTAAGCCACCCTAGGTTGGGGTTAGTTAGGCTTAGGCCTAAGCCATCCTATGTTGGGGTTAGTTAGGCTTAGGCCTAAGCCACCCTAGGTTGGGGTTAGTTAGGCTTAGGCCTAAGCCACCCTAGGTTGGGGTTCGTTAGGCTTAGGCCTAAGCCAATCCGGTTTTGGAGTTACTTAGAAGTCGTTTTTTCCGTAATTTTCAAAAATTTCAAATCAAAAACCGTTTTAAATTCTCATTTTTAATTTTATTGACGAATTCGTAGTCAGTGCATTAAATAACATATTTCTAGATTAAGAATAAAAACCCTTTTCAAAAATGTTGACCAAAAAGGTCCCCCCCTTATGCTTTTTCGAAATTTGAAAAATTTGAGTATCACTCTTTTGAATCTAAAATTTGTAGCTGGGACGGAGTTGGCTGGGACGGAGTTGTGACGGAGTTGGCGGGACGGAGTTGGCCCGTTTCGCTCCAAATGTGCCATATCTAGTTGGTTTTGATGTTTTGCTTATTTTGGCATCAATTAGGATGTCTGTAGCACATTTTTGTTAGAGAACTTGAAAGTGAATTATGAGCCGACCAATCCAATTGTTCGGCACGGTACGGTATTACCGCGGTATTTTTCGGTATTACCGCGGTATTTTTTTCGGTATTACCGATTCGGTATACCGACCGAAGAAATTTTGGGATTTCGGTTTTTTTTCGGTATCGGTATTATACCGAAATACCGATACCGAATACCGACCAAGATATCTCTGACTGGAATACCGCGGTATTTTCGGTATTTTTCGGTATTACCGCGGTATTTTTCGGTATTACCGCGGTATTTTTTATCGGTATTTTACCGAAATACCGATACCGAAAAAATTGTGAGATTTTGGTTTTTTTTCGGTATCGGTATTATACCGAAATACCGATACCGAATACCGAAAAACCCCATTTACCGAACACTAGTAATTATGATCAATGTTGATGGGGCGGTTGATGAGTACATAATCCAGGACTTTAGCAAGAATTCTGGCATCTACAGTGGTGTACAAAAGTAAACGGACAAATTTTTTTTTAAATTCTTTGCTTTGTATCTTGCGTAATAATCAGAGCTAGACAAAACGCATTGGGGTTTTTGATAGCTCTATTTTTAACATGTTTTTTTTTGCGAATAGGGAATCATGAGAGAAGCCCAAAAATAGCATTCATTTTGAAAAATTTTACAATTAGAGCGACTTTTTAGTCAATATAAATCAATATTTTGGCATTTTTGAGAATAAATCAATATTTCGTCATTTTTCCGTAATAAATCAATATTTTGGGCAAAAATGCAATTTTTAGGCATTTTTACGAAAATTTTTGAAGAAATTCAATATTTTAGGCACTCCCAAAATTTCTTCAAAAAACACAATAAAAACGACAAAATTTGCCCCTAAAAATCAAAAAAAAATTTCAAACCAAAAATGCACCACTAAAAAATGACTTTTCTTGGACCAAAAATGCACCCCCCAAAGATCGACATTCTCCCTAAAATTTTTTTATTTATATTTTTTATAAAAATTTCCAAAACATGTGAAAAATTAGTACATTTTCTATTCTGAGAGAAAAATTAATAAAAAATGACAAATTTTGAAGGTTTTTACGCAAAATTTGACTGGATTTGGTCAGTTTTTGCTAATCAATATTTTGGCACTTTTTGGGGTTTTTGGTCAATATTTTGGGGTTTTATGGTCAATATTTTAAGTCAATATTTCGTCTTTTTTAGTCAATATAAATCCGGTCTCTATTTATTAGCGAAAATCACAAAATTGGGACAATGAAAAGGGAGGCAAAACGAAGTAAAGGTGGTTTTAAGGTGTCTGGGGTTTTCGACACTGAAGGATTTCGACACTGAACTATTTCGTCTTTTTTCACTGTTTTCCTATGATTTCGACACTGATGAATTTCGACAAATTTTGATTTCGACACTGAACCAAAATTTTAAAAAGGTTCAAAGTTTTTACGAATATTATAATGAGCACAGCCTTGCCTGCGGGTTTCTGGTAAACACAATGACCTAGTATCATCAATGCAGATGAGAGTCCACGCACAAGATAAACGAGGGGATCACGATTTTGAAACAATAAAATCCATTTCAATTACAAATTACAATAAACACAATGCGATCATAAGTTCTTATGTTAAAATTTCAAAATTTTTAACACCCAGTTCAAAATCGTGATCCCCTCGTTTATCTTGTGCGTGGACTCTCATCTGCATTGATGATTGATTTCTACTTAATTATCATTATAAATTAGTGTTCGGCACGGTACGGTAATACCGCGGTATTTTTCGGTATTACCGCGGTATTTTTTTCGGTATTTTTACCGAAATACCGATACGAATACCGAAAAACCCCATTTGCCGAACACTAATTATAATATTCGTAAATACTTTGAACCTTTTTAAAATTTTGGTTAAGTGTCGAAATCCTTCAGTGTCGAAATCAATCAGTGTCGAAATCATATGGCACCGGTTTTAAATATTTTCTAAAATTTTTAAAACTATCTTTTTTTAATCATCCATCTGTTTTATCGAAAATTGGTGAAATTCATTCTTGCAGTCTACCGGGCTCGAACCCCTGGCTCATAGCTATGGCCACAAATTATATGGAAATCCTTTTTTTTGCACACTCGGGACAGCGTATAAAGGGTAAAAGGACGACTCGTTCCCGCCAATCCACCCCAACTCGTTCCCCATCCCCAACTCGTTCCCCTCAAAAAAAAATAAAAAAAATTCAAAAGTCGATAAAAAATTTGTTGAGGGGTATTCGAGGGCCTAGAATTCGAATCTGACCTCTATTTTGACCAATTTCGAACCCCGGAACCGAATTCGAACAATTTTTTGAAAAAAATTTTTTTTGTTTCAAAATCGATTTTTTATAACAAAATCGTTCTCAAAAGCATATTCGTTCAATCTTCCGTTCGTTCTAACATGCATTTTGAACCTTTTAAACGACTTTAAAAAAAAAATTTTTTTCGAAAAACCCAATTTTTTCGACCAATTGTTCGAATTCGGGGTAGGGGTTCGACATACGGTACTCACGGAGCTCGGATAAATTTTTAGGGGTTTAAAGCCATTTTTATAGAGGGGAACGAGTTGGGTAAAAGGGAACGAGTTGGGTGTGGGGAACGAGTTGGCGGGGAACGAGTTGGGTGCCGTTCCGTATAAAGGTGCCGTTTAAATACCATAAATAGTGTTTTTAACTTTGGTTGGGGCTTCTAGAGCCCATTTTATAATCCATATTTCGCCATTTTTCAAAAATTCCTTAACAAAAATGCAATAAAAACGAAAAAATACACCCCTAAGTATGGACTTTTTCAAAATTTTCAAAAAATGTACCCCAAAAAATTGACATTTTTGCAATCAAAAAATCTGCCACCAAAAACTTAGGAAATCTTGCCCCTTTTTTGCTATATTTGAAATTTTCTTATCCATATTTCGTCCATATTTTGCAATTTTTGCCTATATTTGATCCATATTTTACAATTTTTCATCCATATTTTATGGCCATATTTCGAGATTTTTTGTCCATATAATTTGTGGCCCTACTCATAGCAAAAATGCACAGTTTGTGTTGTATTTTGTACGCGTGCAACGTCGCTATTACCCAAATCTATTGGGGCGTAAGTTAGGGTGCCAGGAAAATTCGACAGTGACTGATTTCGACAGTGACTGAATTCGACAGTGGATTTCGACAGTGAACGATTTCGACAATGGCTGATTTCGACAGTAGACTATTTCACCTCCTTTTGATCTTTTTCAGACTTTTTCGACAGTAACAGATTTCGACACTGGACGATTTCGACAGTTAACTATTTCACCACCGCATTAACCTTTTTCAGCTCCTTCGACAGAGTGGATTTCGACAGTACTTCGAAATTTTAAAAAACAACACTTACTTAAGAAATTGCAATCTTAATGCTACTTTTAAAATGGATAATATTTAAAAGTGCAAGTGTAAGTGCATAAGCAAAGGAATTCAAGCTGGTCGCGATCCTGAAAATCAGCAAAGATAGTCGCTAACCTTTTCTCACTATTTCAAATATTTTTCAATTTTTCCCGACGAATTCATAGCGCAATAGAATGATTGAAGAAGACGAAGTGTGGGAACAAGAGCCAGGCTGAGGCGGGAGTCGACTCCCGTAGGAAATACGGGATTCTCGCCCCCGGTGAATTTCGAACCCGTTTTCGCTCCCGGAATTTTTTCACTGAGCTCCTTGTGGGAACACAGGGTCATCGACTTTTAGGCGGGCCGGGATCATGAAACTTGAGAAATACATGTGCGTTCGAAATATGTAGGTGGTGAAATAGTTGCCGACCCACCTGCCCCCCAGAAGCAGAATTGCCAAAAAATTGATTTTGAGGTAATGAAATTGAAGACAATGGGGAAAATATTTTTGAATAATAATAATAAATTTTGATTTCCATTGACATTACCAAAAAATGTTCCCCATTGTCAATCCCGACCCCGGTGCAAATGCTGGTCCCGATTCCGGCTTTCACGGTCCCGGTTTTCTCCCAAAATCCTGATCCTGACCAACTCTAGTTTTTAGGGGAAGGGGGGTTGAACAATAGAGCGCCCCCTCCCCCTCATTAGACACCCCTCCCCCCTTTTTAGAACTCCCATTTTTTTGGGGGGGGGGGGTAGCCCCCTCGGTGGGAGTTCTATCTGAGGAAAAACGGTATTCTTACTTTTACCAATAACATATACGTCAGCCATGCTCGCTCATCTCACACCAAATCGTGCGCATTACATCCATCCATCCATCCATCATCTTTTTTGGCTTTTTCGCTTCATAGACATAAAGCCTGCCTCTTGCCATCATCAACAATTTCTTTTTTGTCTTTCAACCAATCAATCCCCTCTAAATATGTGCACAATTCAAACTCATAAAATAAAAAAATAACAAAAATTATATTGGCATAAAGGGAAGAAAATTGAGGTGTGCCGGCTGGACCTCTTCTATCGTGGATGGTCAGCAGCGTTTCCCGCCCTTTGCCGAATTCCATTCTCTAATGAGTAATTGGTCTCCCCCCCCCCCTCCCCCCACCCCCACCCCCACCCCCCACCCCCACCCCACAAGCTTTTATATTTGCGATCGATCTCTTTGACCTTTCCTCCTCCCAAAAACGCCTGCTTCCTTTGCAGCTGAGAATGATCATTATTCCAACTTCCCCCTCACTTGCTCCCGTCCTTCCATCCAGTCATCGGTCAGACCATTCCAATTGTTCTTGACGGAGATTTTACCCCCCCCCCCCCCCCCCTCCTCTCCATTCCTTCCATCCTTTTAATCTTTCTCGCCAGACAGACCGGTTCCCCCCCCCCCGGCAGCCCGCCCCTGCTCTCTCCCTCCCCACCCCTCTCATGTCTTCTCCTCCTCCTCATTCCATCATACTTGCATACTTCCGTCTGTCAGTCCCCGCCCCGCCCCGCTCCAATCACTTTCACTTCTTCCATAGGCCGAACATCTTCCCAGCGATTCCCCCCCCCCCCATCCACAACCACATCCCCCTCCCCTCCCCCCCCCCCTGTTCATTCCCCTCTTCTCAGCCGATCATCCCTCCCTCCCGCCGCTCCCTTTGCTAATTGCCATTTCATTCCAATGATCCACAGTTCCCCCCCCCCCCCCCCCACTATTGTTCTTATACTCTCTTTCGACGTCCGGGAGATTGACCCAAATCGGCACTAAATTGTTTTGCTAACACCAATCCTCTCCTTTTTAATCATTTTTTTTATTCAAAACTTTTGGTTGATTGTGCCGCCGATTATATGTGGCCCCCCATTTTCATAAAAAGGAAAACTTTTATCAAAATTAAAAGCGTTTTGGATAAATGGGTCGAGCACCAAATTTAGCTTGCTCGATTTGACATTTTCACCCATGCTAAACATAAATCTGATGTAAAAAGCATTTGAGAAATCGTTGAAAGGCGCCACAAAGCTTGTGGGTTTAGGTAGAGAGGTGGTGGGTGGTGCCCCTGCCCTCCCATGGCTTGGAACAACAACAAACAGGTCGTCGTGGAGTTCGATCCACCAACCGGGCGAGGGCGGGTTTATGTGCTACAGACATCACAGCCCGTACAAACTCTGTTTACGTCCCTCAAACTCTTCTCCACCCGCTCGTTTATTGTTTTATGCCCTCCCCGCCCCATTTTCCCAAGTCGCCCCGATCACTTTATTGCCGTCCCAACCACCTCCCCCCCCCACCCTCCGATTCCGCACAATGCTCCTCAAACTTGTTTTGCTTTGACCCTCCTTCAGCTAAAACCACTGACATCGCGGCAATTTTGTGTCAAATAGCCCCAACAATGAATGACTTAATTGTTTTTTTAAAATTTGTTGTGTTAATCCTGTGGTCTCTTTCCATGGCTTTTAACGGCTAAATGAGAGAGACTGTCCGTTAAATCCATTTGCCTTTTCTCGTTATCACCGCCCGACTTTCCAAGGCGTCCAATCTCAAGCCAAGCCCCTCCCCTCAAGTGTCGAGGCTTTCATTGTTTTTAATATTTGCCGCAAATTCTTTGTTTCATTGCCATTTCCTTTTGATCGGAAGATAAATCAGTCAAATTCCTTAGATTTTTACAAATTTTGCCGGCCAGGGTTGGGGTTCGAAGGGCTCTGGCTTAAAAGTTTGTAGCGCATTTATTGTTAAAACTGAATAATTTGACATTTTGCAAATTTGAACCTGTTTAATAACCGGTTCAGATGTATATTTACTAATTGTCTGTCGGGGCTTTGTCGTGAATGGACCGATTAGCGATTTGCTTCTGAATTGTCCTATTTCGAAAAAGAGGAAAGAATATAAGTATAAATATTAAAGTGGGGGTCTGGACAATTGAACAGTGGACAATCCGACACAGAATGAAAATTTAAAAAAACTAAAATCGAGGTGAGAAGGTGGAAAACCTTGTCTATTTGAATTGCGCGAGTTAACCCCTTAATTATATTTTGATATCTAAAATTCCGTAAAATCCCCCCCCCCTCACCTTCCCTCCCTCACCCCCCCCCCTCACCCCCCCCCCCCACCTCTCCCCCCCCCCCCCTCACCTTCTCTCCCTCACCCCCCCCCCCACCTCCCCCCCCCTCACTTTCCCCCCCCCCCCCCACCTCCCCCCCCCCTCACCTTCTCTCCCTCACCCCCCCACCTCTCCCCCCCTCACTTTCCCCCACCCCTCACCTTCCCTCCCTCACCCCCCCCTCACCCCCCCCACCTCTCCCCCCCCCTCACCTTCTCTCCCTCACCCCCCCCCCCCACCTCCCCCCCCTCACTTTCCCCCCCCCACCTCCCCCCCCCTCACCTTCTCTCCCTCACCCCCCCACCTCTCCCCCCCTCACTTTCCCCCACCCCTCACCTTCCCCCACCCCCTTTCCTTCCCCCTCCCCCCCCCCTCACCTTCCCTCCCTCACCCCCCCCCAACCATCCCCCCTCACTTCCCCCCCCTTACCTTCCCCCTCCCCCCCCCCTCACCTCCCCCTCACCTTCCCCCACCTCCCCCCCCCTCACTTTCCCCCACCCCTCACCTTCCCCCACCCCCCTCAAAAGAGAATAACGCAATTTGGAGACAATGCGACGCCAATCCCTCCCTCTCTGTCCCTCAACCACCAGCAGCTCGCTCAGCTTCAATCACCCATCCCCCTCCCCCCCCCCCCCCCAATTTGATCAGGCAAGCTTCATGGGGGGGGGGCATGCGCTAACGGGCAGATTTGGGAGTGGGGTCTCTCCCTCTGCGTGTGATGAATCCTTCCCCCTTCGGCTGCCGAGTACCCCCCCCCCCCCCCCCAATTGTTCGCCATCCTCTTCTTAGCTTATTCTTCTTTTGCTATTTTTGGATGCGTCCGCCCCACATTTGGAATACAAACATTGCGCAATTTGGGTGGACACTCATTCATACCCTCCCGACGACGATCTGAAGACGGTCAGAACTAAGCATAGGCTGACTGACACTCGGCACAATCCAAACCGATCAGTTTCCACAATTGTCAACATCAAAAAAAGGGTTACGCATTTTTTTAAATGCTCCTTTTTTGAGTTCCTTCTTTAATTTATTGGCCGAACGCTAATATTCCAACAAATTCACAATTTACATGGATTTTTAGGGATCTCCCAATTAATTTATTACTGTTCCGACCCTCCAGCAACGCTCTGACCCATCCAGCGGGCGATGGCGGCATAACCATTCGTACAAACCGGTCTCTGCCCTGAAGCTATCCGTTGTCGTGGGCCTATTTTGTGTCGTTTTGCCCTCTCCCCCTTCTCCGTAGGCTAAATAGAAAGAAATGAACGGGCAGAGATTTATAGATGATATTATTATGGGGGGGAGGCGGCAGAGAGAGCGGCAGACAAATTAATTTTGCTCGGCCTCTCCCCGTCCGATCCTGTTGCGATGTGTACACCTTCCCCTCGGGGGAGGGAGGGGGGGGGGGGGGGGGGGAATGCGATTTCCTACCAAATACCGGATAACTGCTGAGCTTTTAGACAATTCCCCGGTATGCTTTTGCTCGATTGATCGTTTCCCATCCTTTCAGGCTTCCCGGCCTTCTTCGACATCATCCTTCCATGCTGTCACCCCTGGCCAGTCCTTCCCATTCTCGTCGTCAGCATAAGCGTTCTTCATCCGTCTCTAGGTCGACTCTCAATCGGCTGATCAAGTGCGAACCCGAAGAGTCGTCCAGCCCTGTCCCGATCTCGTCCTTTAGACCCAATCTCGCATCCTCTCATCAGCACCAGACGCCCCCTCTGATCGACATTTCCACTCCCGAGAGTTTGGAAAGGGACTTTTATGCGTGGCTAAAGGTGAGGTCTCTCCAAACTTGAGAGATAAATCTTACAACAACCCGGTTATTCCCGTCACGTCTTCGATCAGTTCACTTCCTTCATCCATCTCCATTCCTAATTGGATTACTCGCCTTCATTCTCTTGTTTTTTTTTCGTCATTTCTGGCCATCGTAAGAGTGGGAGCCGAGGAAGGAAAACCATTAATTAGGAGGCCTCCTTTGGGTGTAGTAAAATGTGCAAAAAAACCAATTTTTATGCGAAGAAACTGCAGAAGTTTGGAATGACGGAGTACAATGATAAAATCAGCGTTGGTGAAAATTGAATAGGCAAGATTTTGGCGAGAAAGATGGACAAGCCAATCTGTCACATCATAAAATAATCACCCCCCCCCCCCCCCCTCCCCCAACCGACTGATGCGACCCCCCCCCCCTGAAGGGTGGTGGGTGGGAAACTCCTCCAAATTCGTTTCACTCTTAGGGCGAGCTCAGAAGTAAAAGGCCCTTCTCCTCCCACTACTCCTCCGTCTATTCATCCTCCCAAACTCCGTCCACAATGTTTCTGACCCCGTTGGGCAATGTGAAGCGTGAATTTGTCGGCGCCGACTTCAGCGGGACGTCCGTGTTTCAAATCGAAAATGCGTCAAGCGACCTGAGCGGATCAACAGCCTTTCCTCCAATGATCTCAGTGACTGGCAACAACAGCTCCTTTCTAATGACCCCTCAGATGATGATGCCGCCTTCTTTTTCAACCCTCACTAAGGTCCCGGTGGTCAACTTGAAAGTTTCATCAGAAGGCTTTTTATAGGAAGATCAGATGCCACATCTGTTGTCTTCAGCCGGTCAGAGTCCCTCCGGCTCTTCTCAAGACTCTTCTCTCGAGGGTTCGCCCCTCCAGCAACATTGTCTCCAGGGACCCGCGCCTCCACTTGAAATTCAATGCTTTGGAAACTCCGAGTGTTGCAACAGAATGGTCCTAACCGAAATAAGCGGAATCAAATCGGACTCCTTGAATAAAATGGGCCCAGCAGACGCAGCGATGATGGCGCCGAACTCGCCCGGAAACAGGAGTTCAGGTGAAAGAAATATAAGTACCTATACAAATTGTTGGCATGAATACCAGGCACCAACCAACTTGGCCGCACTTACTCTCCGGGACTTCCACTGTCGATGGCGGAGCGACAAAAGATAGTGCAGCTGTTTCAGGAGGGTTGGAAGATTTGTGACATTTCCAAGTAAATAGGCCATAGATGGCACATTAATGCTATTTCGCGTTTCTGGCAGATATTTGTGTGTCACACACAGTTGTGTCTCCAAGATTCTCCAGCGGTTAGTAGGGAGTGAATCGGATGCGTTCGGAGATGAATCCTACACAACACAGATTCCGCGCGACCGGTTCTGTTCGTCCAAAGGATGCCAAGGAGGGTCGTCAAGAGTCGCCGCTGGTTACGGCCATTAGGGACTACCGGATGAGGTTGGGCATTATGCGACAGTCGGAAATGCGAGAGCAGCTAATCCGGGACGGACTTTGCCGTCGGGACAACGCCCCTTCACGCTCATCCATAAATCAGTAGGCGAAGACTTTACTTATCGATCTTAAATCGTCTACATATTTATGACAATTCAGCATTTTGCGGACAAAACTCAGCGGGTTGGAGGCAACAGGAAAGAAGAAAAGTCAGCAAATGGCGACAGTAATTGAGAGAAGGAATGCCGAAACAGGCAGGGGCAAAGGTGGCGACACGACGGCCGAGTGACCACATTTTTACAGTAGAGCGATAGGAAAGCGAACACCCAACCCAACCCAAACAGGCACATGGCCTTATACAGGCACATGGCCCTATGCGGGAGTACAGCCACACCAGTCCAGAGTCAGTCACTCCCCCCCCCCCCCCCCCCGCCTCTTGCCAATTCCTCGGTAAATTCCCCATTTTGTTGCCGTTTTCAGTTCTGTGATTACCTTTAATTGTTATTGGACATTTATGTGCATTCTCCGATTTTTTTAAAATTAAAAACAAATTGATCCGGTTGTTTTAGGTCTCCATGAATGAGGTGTCTGATCAACTTACAAATTAGTGCAGTTTTTTTTTTGATCAGTATCAAAGTTATGCCTGCATGAATTTTTTTTGGAGTGGTCCAAAAGGCGCTGTCGGTAAAATTTTTTGAGGAATTTGTTAATGAAAATTTGTCCAATAATTACCAACCGGGCTCTACTGGAAACATCATTAGAGACGAGATTTTCATGTTTTAACATGTTTTTTTGGCGAATAGGGAATCATGCAAGAAGCCCGGAAAAGCATTCATTTTGAAAAATTTTAGAATTAGAGCGAGTTTTTGTCCATATAAATCCATATTTTGGCTTTTTCGAGAATAAATCCATAGTTCGCCATTTTTCCATAATAAATCCATATTTTAGGCATTTTTCTTGAGAAAAATACAATTTTTAGGCATTTTTCCGAAAATTCTTGAAAGAAATTCAATATTTCAGGCACTTTTTCCCAAAATTTCTTTAAAAAATGCAATAAAAACGAAAAATTTGCCCCTAAAAATCAAAAAATTTTTCAAACCAAAAATGCACCACTAAAAAATGACTTTTTCTTTGACCAAAAATCCACCCCCAAAGAGCGAAATTTCCCTAAAATTTTTTATTTTTTATAAAATGTTCCTAAACATGTGAAAATATTATATTTCCAATTAAAAGAGGAAAATTAATAAATGACGAATTTTGAAGGGTTTTACGCAAAATTTGACTGGATTTGGCTTGTTTTAGCCCATTTTTTAACAATATTTTGGCACTTTTTGGGGTTTTTGGTCCATAACGAATCATACATACGGACGGAGAACGATTCGTTCCCGGCCGATTCGTTCACCCCGATTCGTTCCCCACCCCCGATTCGTTCTCTTTACCCCGGTTCGTTCTCTTTACCCCGGTTCGTTCTCTTTACCCCGGTTCGTTCTCTTTACCCCGGTGTTGTGTCCGGTACACTACACTTGTTTTTAGCCCCGGGTTATAGTCTGGTAACATGGTGAAGAGTTTATTAAATAAAAGCAAAGTAAATTGGTCGTTTGGGGAATAGTGAGAAGGAGTGGGAAGTGAAAAAGGTGAAGAGATGTTTTTCAGCAAAGCTTAAATAGTGACATTCATTGGGGAGGGGCCGAGCAGAAGGGCTTTACACAAATTGTTGTTGGGCACTGTTTGGCAGTGCCAGAATGAGGATTGGGATGGGTTGATGGATTTAGGGGATGGGAAAGGAAAGAGTTGTGGGATAGGAACAGAAGGACCACTGAACACTAAACAGATGGAGTTGCGGATCCAGCACCCGGTTCGTTCTCTTTACCCCGGTTCGTTCTCTTTACCCCGGTTCGTTCTTTTTACCCCGATTCGTTCCCCTTAATAAAAATGACAAAAAACCTCAAAATTCGTACAAAACTCTAGCGTAGAACACGAATCCGGGGTTTTTTTTTTGCGTATGTCGAACCCAGGATCGAAAAAAAAACTTTTTTTTCAAAAAAAAATTTCTAAAAAAATTTTTTTTTTAAGTCGTTAAAAAGTTATTTCCAGGGGTTTTTGGGGCCCTAGGGTTACTATTTTGATTCGGTTCCGAACCCTGGACCAGAAAACGAAAAAATTTTTCGAAATTTTTTTTTCAAAATCGATTTTTTGTAGCAAAATCCTTCAAAATCATATTTGTTTGCTCTTCCGTTCGTCCTTATATCCATTTTAAAACTTGTCACGACTTAAAAAAACAAATTTTTTTTTGAAAAATTTAAAAAGTTTTTGTTTCGACTAATTGTTCGAATTTTAGGTCCTGGCTTCGACATACGCAAAAAAATCCCCGGATTCGCGTTCTGCGCACGAGAATTGTACGATTTTTTAAGTTTTTTGCCATTATTAAAGGGAACGAATCGGGGTAAAAAGAACGAACCGGGGTAAAGAGAACGAACCGGGGTAAAGAGAACGAACCGGGTGCTGGATCCGCAACTCCATCTGTTTAGTGTTCAGTGGTCCTTCTGTTCCTATCCCACAACTCTTTCCTTTCCCATCCCCTAAATCCATCAACCCATCCCAATCCTCATTCTGGCACAGCCAAACAGTGCCCAACAACAATTTGTGTAAAGCCCTTCTGCTCGGCCCCTCCCCAATGAATGTCACTATTTAAGCTTTGCTGAAAAACATCTCTTCACCTTTTTCACTTCCCACTCCTTCTCACTATTCCCCAAACGACCAATTTACTTTGCTTTTATTTAATAAACTCTTCACCATGTTACCAGACTATAACCCGGGGCTAAAAACAAGTGTAGTGTACCGGACACAACACCGGGGTAAAGAGAACGAACCGGGGTAAAGAGAACGAACCGGGGTAAAAAGAACGAACCGGGGTAAAGAGAACGAATCTGGGGTGGGGAACGAATCGGGGGTGGGGAACGAATCGGCCGGGAACGAATCGTCTTTAACGCAAAATGTGATCTATAAAATAAATTACATTTCGAATAGATTTTAGATTTTTGCATTTTTTGTTTTGCTTTTTTCCTTTTCCTGTCTGAATCCTCCCCGCCCGAATTCCCACCCCCACAGCCAAATGTGTCTCGAATCCCCTCAACGTCTTAGGCTAAGCTTAGCTTGGTCTAAGCTAGGCTTAGGCTAGCTTAAGTTTAGGCCTAGGCCTAAGTCTAACGACCCCAACCCAGGGTAAATATGGATCATACGGTCCAGACTCAAAATCGGACGAAATATATATCAATCGACTCCATTCTAAGCCTAACGCACGAATCCGTAAAATTTTTTGGCGAGTTGGGACAAAAGTAGCGAGTTGGAACAAAAGTAGCGAGTTGGGACAAAAGTAGCGAGTTGGAACAAAAGTGCGAGTTGGGATAAAAGTAGCGAGTCGGGTCAAAGTAGCGAGTTGGGTGTGATCCAACGAAAACGCAATTAACGATCGAATTCATGCTTTTTGAATAATTTTTAGGCTGAACTTGTTTTTGGAAGATTTTGCATTTTTGAAAATGTTCGAATTCGAACCCCTAAAAATCGACTTTTTCCCCCAACTGCCCCCCACCCGAATTTTTTCGGTACTTTCCTGTTATGTGACCACAAGCCAAAATTTTAAAAAATCAACAAAGGGGCGCGCAAAATTCACAATTGCAAACATCGAAGAGTTGATCCATTTGATGAGATTTTTTCAGCAATTGTTGCATTTATGCCTCCAAAGTAGTGGAATTTGCGCGCCCTTTGTTGATTTGCGCGCCTTTTGTTGATTTTTTAAAATTTTGGCTTGTGGTCACATAACAGGAAAGTACCATTTTTTCTAGGTACGGGCCTGGACCGACATCGCAACAGTTGTCTCAAATAATATTTTTTATTTCATATCATTTTAATGTTGAAAATTGGCGTAATAATTGCCGGCCAAATTCGAATGCTAATGAGTTCCAATTCTCCTTCTGTCGAAGGGCCGGTAACGATTGCGTTGAGACAAAAACTTGCTGCTTTCTTTAAGGTTTCCTCCGTTACATTATGTGCTTTTACTATAATATTCCAGTTTAGCCAGAACATTTGGAGGTCGAATGTGAAAGTCGACTGCACAATGTGCCGAAGGGGACGGAAAAGCATTTTCGGGTTAATTTTAATTTTGGAAGTCAATCGGTTCAAAGTTTTGGAGTTAGAAGGCGTAGCGAAGATCACTTAGTTTCTAAAAAATCAAATTTTCTAACAAATATTTTCGGTAATATAGAGCTGGTGCCCCTCACCCCCGTTTAAAAAAATATATATATTTTTTTCAAAGATTTTTATGCAGTGAGAGTAGTCAGGGGGGGGGGGTCGAGGGGATCATGGCCCTTCTCCCCCGAAATGTTTTTTAAGAAAAAAACCATAGGGGGGACCCTTTGCCCTTGGTGCTCGGGGGTTATCGAGGTCGCGCGGAGGGTCGAGGCTTTTTAAATGCAAAACCATAGGGGGACCCTTTACTTTTCATAAAGCGGTTCAAAAACTGCTTTAAATTCTCAATTTTTATTTCCTATTGACAAATTCGTAATCAGGATCAAATAACATATTTTTAGAAGACTTCCAAAAAAAATTCTCCGTTATTTTCGGCTAATGGTCGGTCCCCCCCCCCACCCCATAGTTACTTTAGTAAAACTTTTTCGAAGCATGATGCCAATTTTGAGTTGTCTCGCAAAACCCGTATTAATGCCCTGATTAGGCATGTCAGATTTGGATTCTACGTAACCTTTCCACTGATTTTTTTCAATATGAAAACAAAAAAAAATTTAGGTACAAATTGTTTCGGACAAATTCAATGGGCTAACTCAACTTCAGGTAGATTATTTTCATTATTACAACAGGCAAATCAAGACGTCAATTATTAGGGTCTGGATTTAGGTGCTAAAATCTTAAAATATGAGATTTTTTATACATTTTCGAGGAAGGGCATGTCAAGGTAAAAGTCAAGAATACTACCACCTGAGTGTTTGCACATTATAATCATTCGATTCCTCTCGTCGAGAGAAATCGAATGGTATAATTTTTAGGCTGCGGCAACAACTATGAGCCGAGATACAGCTTGTCAAAGTTGGCCAAAAACCATAGGAGGGACCTTTTTGGTCAACATTAAAAAAAAAATTTTTTCTAAAAATTGGCTGAAAATATGTTATTTGATGCGCTGATTACGAATTCGTCAATAGAAAATCAAAGTTAAGCATTTAAATCCGTTTGTGAACCGGCTCAAATTTTTGAAAATTACGGAAAAGGCAACTTTTTTATTTTGGTTTCGAAATTTTTGATTTTTCTAAAAAAATTGAGGATGCGAGGGGGGGGGGGGGGTTGGCGGTGCCGTAGGCGGGCGCCGCAGATAAAACTAGAAGCTAAACCAGAGGTCGTATCTGTACTTATTTATCAGAAATGTACTGATTTTAAGAGGCCGAGTCTGACAAATTAAAAATGTACTGGTTTTCAGGATAATTCAAATTTATGGACCAATTTTAACTTAACAAATTGAGTCGAAAATTCAAAAATTTATCGTCGGTGCCTGATATTTTGATTCCAATGTACTGATTTTGAAAAATTTTCGATACGACCCCTGGGAAAACCTAACCAAATCCGGTCGTTTTATGCGTAAAACCCTTCAAAATTCGTCAATCTTGATTAATTTTGCTCTCACAATTGTAAATGTATTATTTTTTACATGTTTTTGAAAATTGCATTAAAAAATCAACTAAAAAATTTTTAAGGAAAATGTCGATCTTTGGGGGTGGATTTGGTCAAAGAAAAAGTCATTTTTTAGTAGTGCATTTTTGGTTTGAAAAACCATAGGGGGGGTCCTTTTGATCAAATTTGTGCAAATTATTGGTTTTTGAATCGTTTGACATTTTTGAAGGAAAAACGACTTTAAAGTAACATCAAAATAACTGAAAGGCCATGTGGTAATGGTGTCTGTCTTTCATTGGTCCCGATTTTTTTTTTTAATGAAGGTTTTAAGCAATTCTGAGAAGTACTCGGGGGTTATCGAGGTCGCTGATCACGAATATGATGACATCAGATTATCATAAGACAACATCAAATCAATGATTTCAACATCTAAGATTTTTTCAAAACAAATTTTTACCGGCCTTTAATTGTAATCTTTTTATTTGTTTTATACTTTCTTCAGCGTCAACGAATGGTGAACAAACTCTTAGCGGACGAATTACGCGAGAAAATCCACGCATTGAGAATCGAAGCCAAAATGCCGCCCGAATGGAAGGGGGAGAAGCAAGTGTTGGCGCCGCCTTGTGGGGGAGGCGGGAAGAGTTTGACAAACTAAGCCAAAGGGAAATGCCATTAACCGATTATTTATGAAAACAGGCGACATAATGTTTAAACAAACGAACTGTTGGTAATAATAATAAATTTGAAAAAATAAGTAGGAAATCGAGTTGCCCGTGCACATCGAACGTGGGCGAATAAATCGAGGGTAAAGGAAATGAACGAATCGGCGGGAAACGAATGTCGTCCTACCCGAAAACCCCATAAAGGACACTTTTGTCGTCTTTTAAATTTTTCATTTATTTTTAGTGGAAAGCGGGGTCTATAGCCCCCACCCCCCCCTTCCCCTCCCATCAGGATGTGCTCTAGTCGTCTTTTTAAAACGAAATTTTTGCCGATGACAGGGCGGCGTCTTGCGTTCTTTTTGACAAAAAGTCAATCTTTTTTACAAGAACCCCCCAAGTAAATCGATGGCCTAGTGGTTTTCTTTCGATAATGGGTGTTCCCGGTCCCGTTTTTTCTCGTCCCGGCTGGAACCGAAGTATTTGGGTATTCGGCTGAATTTGCATTTATCCAATTCGAATCGGATTTGCCGAAATTTGACGGATCGAATTGGGAAAAAATCGGATACGGATTTCGGACCGGATTGAACTTTGTTTTATTTTTCCCTGTCCAGCACCGACAATAAGATTCGCAATATTGAATAATAAATTCACTTTTGGAAATTCACAATCAAAAAAAGAAGAAAATCCCGAAAAATCTCGTGAGATTTTACGAGATTCTCGATTGGTCCTCATTTTGGTTGTTTTAATGAGCCCAAATTGTTCGGAAGGAAATGTGACGACTTCTCCCGCAATACTTCGTTAGCTTCCTTTTCCTCTCCTCCCGCATTCCGTGCCTAATTTCCCTCGGAATTTTGCTGACTCAAAGCATTGCAATCCGCTTAGCTCCAAATTTAGGGAAGCTATTTGCTGTTTATTTTCCCCGTTGGTGAATTTGCACGCTCACAATTGGGGCCAGAACATTTATTTCAAGACATTATTATTTTCTAAGAACGTCCTGGAAATTAGCCCTTTTTCTCATAATTGAAAAATTCCTTCTTTTTTTTTTGTATTTTCCTTTTTAGAAAATTCAAAAAAAAGGTTAAGTTAAATTCACACCAACTCGACTATTACTGGAAATTCAAGTAGTACACACAAATATATTTTATCAAACAAAAAAACACTACCGGGCCTTTTGTCCGGGAACAGGACGTTTGGGCGCTGGCGTTTGGACGCCGACGTTGGGGCGCTGCTGTTTGGGCGCCAGGGACGTTTGGGCGCCAGTAACTATTCCGAGCTGAAAAATAACAAAAAAAGTTTTCCAAAATGACGTGAAGTTGGTTGTGCTGGTGATTCGTTTTCACATCGTACTATTTACATCAATTACTGGTCCATTATTTTTTGCCTAGGCCTAAGCCTAAGCCTAAGCTTAGGGTGGCTTAGGTCTAAGCCTAACGAACCTTGTGAAAGTGTGAAATGCTGCAAAAACATTATAGTTTGATGTTTATAACGCAGATTCTGCAATTCGATCTGCTCCTTGCAAAAAATGTTACTGGCGCCCAAACGTCCACGGCGCCCAAACGTCCCCGGCGCCCAAACAGCAGCGCCCAAACGACGGCGCCCAAACAGCAGCGCCCAAACGACGGCGCCCAAAGGGCAACGCCCAAACGACCCCCTCTCTTTTGTCCTTCTCCCCACTACCGGACCTGCGTTGATGAATGCCACCAGCGATGCGATGTCCCGTGCCCGGAAAATGCGACCAGAAAATTAGTTTTGCTTATGAGCAGGGTTGTCGGTTCCTGGGGATTCTTTGGGTATCCGAACCAAACTGAAATTTTGGGTCCGAACGCAACCAAAAGTTTTCAGATTATAAAGTCGTCGGTTGAAAATGTCTTCCGTCCGCTCCATCAGCAGCACAGCTCGAGCTGGCAATGTTCTTGTACTGCTCGACCTGTACGCCTCGGGATTCGCCTCTTCAACCGCCTCGCCCACCATCCCCATGCTCACTTCCAGAACGATGTATGTAGGTGATGGCGCATGGACGCACAGAAGTGTTGTATAGTCTATTAAATAGTGTCTGAGTCCGGTCGCGACCGGAAAACGGATTAATATGGAAACCGCTTGGGATTACAGATCAATCCCCCCCCCCCTCTCCCCCCCCCCCCCCCATCTATCCGTCCGCTTTATTTCCTTTCCCTCCTTTCGGCATGCTCTGTACGCCGTCTCTGTGCTCGTCTACTCGCAGGACTCCCTCCTCAATTGGGTGCACATTTACGGCATCCTCCACGGACATCTCAGCTCTTTTCCCCTCAACTTTTGGCTCGCTTTGCTTTTCGTTGTGGCGGCCATTTCCGGCACAATGCTAATCATTCTGTTAATGGTAATTTGGGAGAGAGAATATTATATTTAGGGGTACCAAACGTACCACCAACCTTCCCTTCCATTCGGTGACCGAACTTTTCGACAGCGGATTTTCCGGCAGTACAAAAATTTTATGAAATATTCAATAAGTCAATATTCGAAAGATAGTTTTATCAATATAAATTTAATACAAATTTGATTAGATGATCTTCTGCTTACATGCCTCTGATTATCTCACTGAATTTCTGATACCCATTTCTATTTCTCAAATTATTTTTTAGTAAAAAACACTTTCGTATGTGCCCAAATTTGCGGTTTCAAATTCTGTGCCATGATTGTAGCTCTGATTAGTGTGGCATAACTTTTCGTTATCTCAAGAACATTGCCATCTCACTCACTCAAGAACATATATTAGAATTGGAATAATATAGGTAAAACTATCTTTTGAATATTGGTTTACATATAAAAATTTTTTTGAAAATTTCAATTAATTTTAATTTTTTTAAAATTTATTGTACTGTCGAAAAGTCCGCTACTGTCGAAAGTCCTAGCGCCTTCCATTCGCAGATGTTGTGTGTGGAGAACGCATTTGCCCATCGGTTGGACATTACGGTACACAAAAACGGGCTCACCGTCATCATTGAGGTAAGCCCCTGGGAAGGGAATTCTCAGTCCTCTCCTCATGCCCTCTAAGGCTTTTCTGGAATGGTTGTACGGATTCAACAATTTCCGCGTCGCCTTTCTCTTTATGCTTCTTCATGACGCTCCGATCACCTTGGCCAATTTTTTCTTGTTGAGTGCATGCCGATGTACCGGACCCAATGTATAATAAACCACCCGGAAATTATATTTTAGATTTGGAATTTCCGGCTTTTCAGATCTAATCTTTAGCCGAAAATAGATCTCATCGAGAAACGCTTGAGGTGCTCTCGTGGCCGCTGCTTCTCTCCTCCCTGGCCATGGCCCTCTCTCTCTCCTGGAGGCTGTGCCTCCTCCGCTTCGCCTACGCCCGCCTCGTCTTCCGCCCCTCCGGCGACTCGAACTCCGCCTTTCCCTCCCGCAGTCAGTCGTTTCGCAATCACTTCGCAGCCGACCCCTCCACAGCTTCCCAAGCCGAAGGGAACACGCAGTTGGACGAGGGCTGGGCAATTCGACGTGCAACGGCCGCTGTGTACGGAGTGCAGCGCGGGAAGTCCTTTTGCGGAGGGACCGCCAGCGGCACTTTGTATTTGGGGGAGAATGACGACGGCGAGCAAAGATGCCTAAGACAGTGCTGCGGGTTCTGGCTGAGTTGGGTGTTGCTAAAGGTCCATATTGCCTCTCTATGTGCTGTTGTTGGGTGTGTGTCGTCGTTCGGCTATTTGCCCTCCCCCTTCAGAGCGTCGACTTGTTGTTCTGTGCCCTCCGGCGTCTTTTGTGCGTCCTGCTCTCAGTGCTCTTCTGCCTGGCCTGCCTCTCGGTCGGGTGCGCCCCGTGCCTCCACCACTACACGTGCAGTCGCAACTCCTTCTCCCATCGGCATAAATGTGCTAAATCCTTCGTCCGTAACTGCACTCTTCTCTTCCATTACGTCGTCTTCGGCTTCTCCCTCTGCTTCTCCGTGTTCCTAATCCTCCTCAACGTCATCCTTATTTTCTCCACTCAGCTCGTCGGGCCCAACCAATGGCCTCCGGAAATCAATCGAGTTGGAATGGGAGAGAATAGGGCTCGTTTCGAAACAGAAATTTGTTTAACCGAAACTGTCTGATGCTCTTAAGTGGAGCCCCCATATTTGTAAGTATCTGAAAAATGTCGCTTTTCAGTTTTGGCCCGTTTGGTTTGAAAGCGACAACTCAAAAAAACATCCCCCCCCGTCCCCACAGCTTTGCATCTCGGTCAGCCCTCATCAGCGCATCGTCCGGCCCCTCTTCCTCTCCGAATCGACCTTCTTCCTTTCATCCCCCCAACCCATTCATCCCGGCAAAAACAAAGAAGGAAATGCCTCTCTCCAGCAGTCTCCGCTGGCCCAGTGCAAACCTCTCTGGGACCTTCCTCACCAACAGACTTTTCTGGTCAAATGGGCCCCCGGGCAGAATCGACTGAGTCCCAGTCCATGGCAAGCAAGATTCCCGCTGCAAGGCGGCAGTATTCTGGCAGTAAGTTAGGCTAATTTGAATGGTTCGATGGCCATCCCCCCAGGTCAGCGTCCACTTTTTCTCCGACCATTCCGATGAACAATCGCCGCGTCACACGCTCCTCTACGATATCGCACTTCTCACTTTTGGAGCGGATAATTTGACCAAAACGGCCGAATGCGCCCGCCAACGTTTCTCTGGATGGTATACAAACATTTCCCGGCTCCCTAAACCAATTTTTGGAACTTATGAATATATCCGTTTTAATCAACGAGCGGATGGATTTATGAGTGCCTCTGGACAATCTGATCAATTTTTCAGACTTTTCTTAATCGAATTTGTTTTTGGGTCAAATCCACAGAAACTTTGATGCCGGCCGTTTCCTAAATTAATTTGTACTTTCAAAGGTTTTTTGCGAATGCGCGCAATGATCTCGGTTTTCCCTACTTTTGGGGCTGTTCGCCGACCATTTCTATCAGAAAAGGAGCACTGATCAACTGCCTAGATCTGACCAAGCATTAGGAAATGTTCGTGTACAAATGTTGGCATTAATAATTTAAAATAGAAAGTAAATTAAATATACGACCGAAGCCCTTACAACAAAATTCGATTTGTCGATCGATTTGTTCTCTTCCGCCCCAATCCCGTCCATTACAGGCGCACATCGACCACCGTTTTTGTCTTTGTCGAACCTCCTCCATCCCCAAATAACATTATCTTTTTCGGGTGCTCATCTCGAAAAGTGCTGCTCATGAAAGCATTTGCTGTGTTGGCCATCAAATCGAAAGGGTTCTGCTGCTTCTCTCCCGCCCCAATTTCCGACTTTTGACGAAGTGACGAGGGCGATTGTGTCCGGGAATTTCCGAGTAGAGACTGACGCAACAGAAAGGACAGCGGCGGTGCCGGCGGTGCACGTCCGTCCGGAACCGCAACAGTTCGGTCGACACTAACCGTGGAAAGATCGTCCTCCGATTCCCCACTTAAATTAGCCCCCCCCCTCCGGCAGTTGTAAAAGGCAAATTTGGGCACTTTTGATCTTTGGTCGTGAAGCTAATGAATGTTCGTGAGACGCATTCCTGAGGGTTCCTGCTGAAGTTACCAAGTAACCAACCCCAATCGGTAAGAATCGCTCCCTGGTCATTTTCTTACCCTCCCCGCCCTCCACCGCCAGCAACGCACCACCGTCCCCCCGTCTCATTGTCGTAGTCGGGCGTCGGCTCCGATTCCGGTCTCTGGTCTTTCTGCCTCCTCCCAAATCTGCCGAGCCCATCGTCGACGAACTGTCGCTGCTCGTCGGCTTCTCGTTCCGCCACTTCCACCCAATTGTTTGGCAGCATCGGTCTCCGCTGCTGTTGGGTCAGCCCGTATTTAATTGCCACGCCTTTGTTCACAGTCTTAATGGGCTTTCTTTGAAAGTGCCTTTGTCTGCGGTACATGCCCACCCACCTGATAGTATCCGTACCGACCTCGGATGGGCACAAATTGCATTCCAACACATTTTGGACGCGGAATTTCGAAAGTGTCCAAGGAACAAATGTGTTCAGAGGCCATTTTGTTGCAAATAAAGCTTAAACGTAATGTTTAACTCGTGGATTTCTGGAAGAGGGAGAGGAGGGGGAGGAGGGGGAGGAGGCGGAGGAGGAGGAGGAGGCGGAGGAGGGGGAGGAGGCGGAGGAGGCGGAGGAGGGAGAGGAGGGGGAGGAGGGGGAGGAGGCGGAGGAGGAGGAGGAGGCGGAGGAGGGGGAGGAGGCGGAGGAGGCGGAGGAGGGGGAGGAGGCGGAGGAGGAGGAGGAGGAGGCGGAGGAGGGGGAGGAGGCGGAGGAGGCGGAGGAGGGGGAGGAGGGGGAGGAGGCGGAGGAGGAGGAGGAGGAGGAGGGGGAGTGAAGGGAGGAGGAGGAGGCGGAGGAGGAGGAGGAGGAGGAGGAGGCGGAGGAGGGGGAGGAGGCGGAGGAGGCGGAGGAGGGGGAGGAGGGGGAGGAGGGGGAGGAGGCGGAGGAGGAGGAGGAGGCGGAGGAGGGGGAGGAGGCGGAGGAGGCGGAGGAGGGGGAGGAGGCGGAGGAGGAGGAGGAGGAGGCGGAGGAGGGGGAGGAGGCGGAGGAGGCGGAGGAGGGGGAGGAGGGGGAGGAGGCGGAGGAGGAGGAGGGGGAGTGAAGGGAGGCGGAGGAGGCGGAGGAGGCGGAGGAGGGAGAGGAGGGGGAGGAGGGGGAGGAGGCGGAGGAGGAGGAGGAGGCGGAGGAGGGGGAGGAGGCGGAAGAGGCGGAGGAGGGGGAGGAGGCGGAGGAGGAGGAGGAGGAGGAGGAGGCGGAGGAGGGGGAGGAGGCGGAGGAGGCGGAGGAGGGGGAGGAGGGGGAGGAGGCGGAGGAGGAGGAGGAGGCGGAGGAGGGGGAGGAGGCGGAGGAGGCGGAGGAGGCGGAGGAGGAGGAGGAGGAGGAGGAGGCGGAGGAGGGGGAGGAGGCGGAGGAGGCGGAGGAGGGGGAGGAGGGGGAGGAGGCGGAGGAGGAGGAGGAGGAGGGGGAGTGAAGGGAGGAGGAGGAGGCGGAGGAGGAGGAGGAGGAGGCGGAGGAGGGGGAGGAGGCGGAGGAGGCGGAGGAGGGGGAGGAGGCGGAGGAGGAGGAGGAGGCGGAGGAGGGGGAGGAGGCGGAGGAGGCGGAGGAGGGGGAGGAGGCGGAGGCGGAGGAGGAGGAGGAGGAGGAGGAGGAGGCGGAGGAGGGGGAGGAGGCGGAGGAGGCGGAGGAGGGGGAGGAGGCGGAGGAGGAGGAGGAGGAGGGGGAGTGAAGGGAGGCGGAGGAGGGGGAGGAGGCGGAGGAGGCGGAGGAGGGGGAGGAGGCGGAGGAGGAGGAGGAGGAGGGGGAGTGAAGGGAGGCGGAGGAGGCGGAGGAGGCGGAGGAGGGAGAGGAGGGGGAGGAGGGGGAGGAGGCGGAGGAGGAGGAGGAGGCGGAGGAGGGGGAGGAGGCGGAGGAGGAGGAGGAGGAGGAGGAGGAGGAGGAGGAGGAGGAGGCGGAGGAGGGGGAGGAGGCGGAGGAGGCGGAGGAGGGAGAGGAGGGGGAGGAGGGGGAGGAGGCGGAGGAGGCGGAGGAGGCGGAGGAGGCGGAGGAGGGAGAGGAGGGGGAGGAGGGGGAGGAGGAGGAGGAGGCGGAGGAGGGGGAGGAGGCGGAGGAGGCGGAGGAGGCGGAGGAGGGGGAGGAGGCGGAGGAGGAGGAGGAGGAGGAGGAGGCGGAGGAGGGGGAGGAGGCGGAGGAGGCGGAGGAGGGGGAGGAGGGGGAGGAGGCGGAGGAGGAGGAGGAGGCGGAGGAGGGGGAGGAGGCGGAGGAGGCGGAGGAGGCGGAGGAGGAGGAGGAGGAGGAGGAGGAGGCGGAGGAGGGGGAGGAGGCGGAGGAGGCGGAGGAGGGGGAGGAGGGGGAGGAGGCGGAGGAGGAGGAGGAGGAGGGGGAGTGAAGGGAGGAGGAGGAGGCGGAGGAGGAGGAGGAGGAGGAGGAGGAGGAGGCGGAGGAGGGGGAGGAGGCGGAGGAGGCGGAGGAGGGGGAGGAGGGGGAGGAGGCGGAGGAGGAGGAGGAGGCGGAGGAGGGGGAGGAGGCGGAGGAGGCGGAGGAGGGGGAGGAGGCGGAGGCGGAGGAGGAGGAGGAGGAGGAGGAGGAGGCGGAGGAGGGGGAGGAGGCGGAGGAGGCGGAGGAGGGGGAGGAGGCGGAGGAGGAGGAGGAGGAGGGGGAGTGAAGGGAGGCGGAGGAGGCGGAGGAGGCGGAGGAGGGAGAGGAGGGGGAGGAGGGGGAGGAGGCGGAGGAGGAGGAGGAGGCGGAGGAGGGGGAGGAGGCGGAGGAGGCGGAGGAGGGGGAGGAGGCGGAGGAGGAGGCGGAGGAGGAGGAGGAGGAGGAGGCGGAGGAGGGGGAGGAGGCGGAGGAGGCGGAGGAGGAGGAGGAGGCGGAGGAGGGAGGAGGGAGGAGGCGGAGGAGGCGGAGGAGGGGGAGGAGGCGGAGGAGGAGGAGGAGGAGGAGGAGGAGGAGGCGGAGGAGGGGGAGGAGGCGGAGGAGGCGGAGGAGGGGGAGGAGGAGGAGGAGGGGGAGTGAAGGGAGGCGGAGGAGGCGGAGGAGGCGGAGGAGGGGGAGGAGGCGGAGGAGGAGGAGGAGGAGGAGGAGGAGGAGGAGGCGGAGGAGGAGGAGGAGGAGGAGGAGGCGGAGGAGGGGGAGGAGGCGGAGGAGGCGGAGGAGGGGGAGGAGGGGGAGGAGGCGGAGGAGGAGGAGGAGGCGGAGGAGGGGGAGGAGGCGGAGGAGGCGGAGGAGGCGGAGGAGGAGGAGGAGGAGGAGGAGGCGGAGGAGGGGGAGGAGGCGGAGGAGGCGGAGGAGGGGGAGGAGGGGGAGGAGGCGGAGGAGGAGGAGGAGGAGGGGGAGTGAAGGGAGGAGGAGGAGGAGGCGGAGGAGGAGGAGGAGGAGGAGGAGGAGGAGGCGGAGGAGGGGGAGGAGGCGGAGGAGGCGGAGGAGGGGGAGGAGGGGGAGGAGGCGGAGGAGGAGGAGGAGGCGGAGGAGGGGGAGGAGGCGGAGGAGGCGGAGGAGGGGGAGGAGGCGGAGGCGGAGGAGGAGGAGGAGGAGGAGGAGGAGGAGGAGGAGGCGGAGGAGGGGGAGGAGGCGGAGGAGGCGGAGGAGGGGGAGGAGGCGGAGGAGGAGGAGGGGGGAGTGAAGGGAGGCGGAGGAGGCGGAGGAGGCGGAGGAGGGAGAGGAGGGGGAGGAGGGGGAGGAGGCGGAGGAGGAGGAGGAGGCGGAGGAGGGGGAGGAGGCGGAGGAGGCGGAGGAGGGGGAGGAGGCGGAGGAGGCGGAGGAGGGGGAGGAGGCGGAGGCGGAGGAGGAGGAGGAGGAGGAGGAGGAGGAGGCGGAGGAGGGGGAGGAGGCGGAGGAGGCGGAGGAGGGGGAGGAGGCGGAGGAGGAGGAGGAGGAGGGGGAGTGAAGGGAGGCGGAGGAGGCGGAGGAGGCGGAGGAGGGAGAGGAGGGGGAGGAGGGGGAGGAGGCGGAGGAGGAGGAGGAGGCGGAGGAGGGGGAGGAGGCGGAGGAGGCGGAGGAGGAGGAGGAGGAGGAGGCGGAGGAGGGGGAGGAGGCGGAGGAGGCGGAGGAGGAGGAGGAGGCGGAGGAGGGGGAGGAGGCGGAGGAGGCGGAGGAGGGGGAGGAGGCGGAGGAGGAGGAGGAGGAGGAGGAGGAGGAGGCGGAGGAGGGGGAGGAGGCGGAGGAGGCGGAGGAGGGGGAGGAGGAGGAGGAGGGGGAGTGAAGGGAGGCGGAGGAGGCGGAGGAGGCGGAGGAGGGGGAGGAGGCGGAGGAGGAGGGAGGAGGAGGAGGAGGAGGAGGAGGCGGAGGAGGCGGAGGAGGCGGAGGAGGGGGAGGAGGGGGAGGAGGCGGAGGAGGAGGAGGAGGAGGGGGAGTGAAGGGAGGAGGAGGAGGCGGAGGAGGAGGAGGGGGAGAGGAGGGAATGGGAATGACTGCTGGGGGGGGGGATGAACAGATAAAAATTCACAAATTCCCTTCATTCTATCATTCACCTACCCCTACGTACTTTTTAATATTTATTTTTTGCGAACTCATCTAATGAAAGATAAAGAATTCCTTTCTCTCAACTCAACTAAATAAATTTATTGCTTTAAATGAGTAAACAAAAATGTTAAGGGGGTTTTGAGGAAAGAAAAAAAAGTTGCTCAAAAGGTAAATAATATGATGGAAGGTACGCCTGTTTTGGTCTTCTCGTGAAAACAAAACAATGGTGGGGATGGAGGTGAATAGATCAAACTATCGGCTGGTTGCTGATTGGAAGAATGGACAGCAATTTATTTGCTTAAATGCTTTGGAGGTGTCTTTGGATGGTGGGGGAAGGGGGGGAGGTGAGGGGGGGGGGAAGGTGAGGGGGTGGAGGAGGTGAGGGGGGGGGAGGGGGAAAGGGTGGGGGAGAAGGTGAGGGGGTGGAGGAGGTGAGGGGGGGGGAAGGTGAGGGGGTGGAGGAGGTGAGGGGGGGGGGAAAGGGTGGGGAGAAGGTGAGGGGGTGGAGGAGGTGAGGGGGGGGGGAGGGGGAAAGGGTGGGGAGAAGGTGAGGGGGGGGGGGGAGGGGGAGAGGGGGGAGGGGGGGGATGTGAGGGGGTGGGGGGGGAAGGGGTGAGAGAGGGAAAGGGGGGAGGTGAGAGGGTGGAGGGGAAGGTGAGGGGGGGAAGGTGGGCAGAGGGGGGAGGGAAGGTGAGGGGGAGGTGTAGAAGGTGAGGGGGGGGAGAAGGTGAAGGGGGGGGGGGAGGGGGAGAGGGGGGAAGGGGGGGAGGTGAGGGGGGGGGGGAAGGTGGGCAGAGGGGGAGGGGGAGTGGTGAGGGGGGGGAGGGGGAAAGGGGGGAGGGTGGGAGGGTGGGAAGGTGGGCAGAGGGGGGGGGGGGAGTGGTGAGGGGGGGGAGGAGGGGGGGGGAGGGGGAAAGGGGGGAGGGGAAGGTGAGGGGGGAGGGGGAAAGGGGTAGGGGGAGGTGAGGGGGAAGGTGGGCAGAGGGGGGGGGGAAGGTGAGGGGGGCAGAGGGGGGGGGGAAGGTGAGGGGGGAGGGGGGAAAGGGGGGAGGGGAAGGTGAGGGGGGAGGGGGGAGGGGAAGGTGAGGGGGGAGGGGGAAAGGGGGGAGGGGAAGGTGAAGGGGGAGGGGGGAGGGGGAAAGGGGGGAGGGGAAGGTGAGGGGGGAGGGGAAGGTGAGGGGGAAAGGGGTGAGGGGAAGGTGAGGGGGGAGGGGGAAAGGGGGGAGGGGAAGGTGAGGGGGGAGGGGGAAAGGGGTGAGGGGAAGGTGAGGGGGAGGGGGGAGGGGGAAAGGGGGGAGGGGAAGGTGAGGGGGGAGGGGGAAAGGGGGGAGGGGAAGGTGAGGGGGGAGGGGAGGAGGAAGGGGGGAGGGAAGGTGAGGGGGGAGGGGGAAAGGGGTGAGGGGAAGGTGAGGGGGGAGGGGGGAGGGGAAAAGGGGGGAGGGGAAGGTGAGGGGGAGGGGGAAAGGGGGGAGGGGAAGGTGAGGGGGGAGGGGGAGGGGGAAAGGGGGGAGGGGAAGGTGAGTGGGGAGGGGGAAAGGGTGGGAGGGAAGGTGAGGGGGGAGGGGGAGGGGGAAAGGGGGGAGGGGAAGGTGAGGGGGGAGGGGGAAAGGGGGGAGGGGAAGGTGAGGGGGGCGAAAGGGAATGGAAGTGAGAAAGTCGGAATTCTTATCCCTTCACTTCCATTTTTTCACTGCTATTCCATAAAAGAGGATTTTCTTTAAGAAACACAATGGTAATTTGGGTTAATCCAGCAGTGCGCGAGATGGATGGAGGTGGGAGACGCAGGGAAGTGGGAGGATAATGAGAAGCCGTTTTGTGCCTCTGTTATCCGCTTCTCCAATCCGATGACCAAACCATCGATAATCTATTCATTCAGTGTGGGGTTTTCGTCGTCAAATGGAGGGGGAGGGAAATTCAGATCAGTCCAGCAGGGCATTTATTCTTTGTGTCCAATCCGATCCATTGTTGTGCAGACCGAACCTTCACAATCTCTTCATACCTGCTATATGCCCGTGTGAAAGGGCTGTTCATTCGGACCAATCACTCAGCTATTCTTCCCCCCCCCCCCCTCCCCTTCCCCTTCCCACCTCCCTCCCCTCCCCCCCCCTTCCCCCCCCCCCCTCCCCTCCCTTTCCTCCCCCCCCCTCCCCCCTCCCCTCCCCTTCCCCCCCCCCTCCCCTCCCTTTTCCTCCCCCCCCCCTCCCCCTTCCCCTTCCCCCCCCCCCTCCCCTCCCCCCCCCTTCCCCCCCCCTCCCCTCCCTTTCCTCCCCCCCCCCCTCCCCCCTCCCCTCCCCTTCCCCCCCCCCCTCCCCCCTCCCCTCCCCTTCCCCCCCCCTCCCCTCCCTTTCCTCCCCCCCCCTTCCCCCCCCCTCCCCTCCCTTTCCTCCCCCCCCCCTCCCCCCTCCCCTCCCCTCCCCCCCCCCTCCCCCCTCCCCTCCCCTTCCCCCCCCCTCCCCTCCCTTTCCTCCCCCCCCCCTTCCCCCCCCCCCTCCCCTCCCTTTCCTCCCCCCCCCCTCCCCCTTCCCCTTCCCCCCTCCCTCCCCTCCCCCCCCCCTTCCCCCCCCCCCCCCTCCCCTCCCTTTCCTCCCCCCCCCCCCTCCCCGATCATCTTCCCTCCTCAAATTCATTCCCCTAACAGTCAGTCAGTCCACTCGCCATTCAGGTTCCATAGCATTAACAAATTGGATGTGAACGGTTGAAGAATGACGACGCGACGAGGCTTCTTTTTTCCGATCGGATCACTGTTTCTGGTCCTCCCTTCGTATGCAGCCATAATTCAATTCAATTCACTCGCCCAATCCACCACTAATCCCAGCCACTTGTTGATATCCTTAATTAGTCCAAGTTGAGTGAATGATTGGGAGAAGCATGACAACATCAGCTGGTGGATCGGATAAACTTGAACTAGCTGGCAATTGACTTATAATTTATTTTGGACATTACGACAGAGTTTAAATTCCCTTTGAATTGATTATGAAAATGAATGCCAACGGAGAGGGAAACGCGGAGAATAGATTTTTATTCATTCGCTGTCGAAAGAGTGCCAAAGGACGGGCTTTTGGCGTCCTTCTCGCTGATGATCCATTGTGTCTTGTCCCGAATTGGCCAAACGACGCCAATCTGTGGGAAAATCAGTCACCAAATGCCAGCAATAAGATTGACCAGCCTTTTCATCAAGTGGATTTATGCCAAATTCCGTCTTCGGGTCGTAAACTGCTGAACATTTGTAAATTACGTGGGCGCCGTCTTCAGAAAGACACTGTGAGGGGCAAAAATTGATTTTTTGTTTTGTCCGTTTTATTCGTTCGATCCATCGACAAATAAAGCCGTCAATACTTGAAAGCCATGCAGAAAACCGTCCGGTATCCAAAAGAAGTTTTTCTCGCGGGCATCCAACAGAACTCCGTGCCATTTGCCATATGTGGGCGACCCCTTACGGACATCGACGGCAACATTTGAAAGAACAAACGAAAGTGACCGCTTTTGAGCTGCCCGTTTTGGCTATCCCCAATTTTTCACCATAAATTTTGCCGACTGCGACGGTCACCAATTTTCCCATTCCCTTCTGAGCGTGAAGACCGCGGATCACTCCATATTTGGAAAAGGAGTGGTTGTCCTGCAGAAGCATGCACAACAACTTAATGAACTCGCAATACAATAAAACACCTGCAAGAATGGCTCCTCAAATCCCAACTTTGTTCGCCATTCCTCGACGTTATAGGATTCGCTGAAGAAACCTCTCTCATCCGGAAACACCTAAACATTTAAACTAAACATCGATCTCGGGGTGGGCCCGTCTACGGGTTTTAACCGCAAATTTTAATTCGTTAGGACAAAAAATATATTTTTATATATTTTTGTCTTAAAATTTTATCTCAAAAGGTTCAAACAAATTCCAATCTGTCTGTGTAGGCTTCCAACTTTCCTGCGATTGTTTTTTGAAAAGTCCGACCTCTACTTTAACTCATTAAAGTTAAACCCTTTAACTCATTAAAGTCAAACCCTTTAACTCATTAAAGTCAAACCCTTTAACTCATTAAAGTCAAACCCTTTAACTCATTAAAGTCAAACCCTTTAACTCATTAAAGTCAAACCCTTTAACTCATTAAAGTTAAACCCTTTAACTCATTAAAGTCAAACCCTTTAACTCATTAAAGTTAAACCCTTTAACTCATTAAAGTCAAACCCTTTAACTCATTAAAGTCAAACCCTTTAACTCATTAAAGTCAAACCCTTTAACTCATTAAAGTCAAACCCTTTAACTCATTAAAGTCAAACCCTTTAACTCATTAAAGTCAAACCCTTTAACTCATTAAAGTCAAACCCTTTAACTCATTAAAGTCAAACCCTTTAACTCATTAAAGTCAAACCCTTTAACTCATTAAAGTCAAACCCTTTAACTCATTAAAGTCAAACCCTTTAACTCATTAAAGTCAAACCCTTTAACTCATTAAAGTCAAACCCTTTAACTCATTAAAGTCAAACCCTTTAACTCATTAAAGTCAACCCTTAACTCATTAAAGTAAACCTTAACTCCTTAAAGTCAAACCCTTTAACTCATTAAAGTCAAACCCTTTAACTCATTAAAGTTAAAACCCTTTAACTCATTAAAGTCAAACCCTTTAACTCATTAAAGTCAAACCCTTTAACTCATTAAAGTCAAACCCTTTAACTCATTAAAGTTAAACCCTTTAACTCATTAAAGTCAAACCCTTTAACTCATTAAAGTTAAACCCTTTAACTCATTAAAGTCAAACCCTTTAACTCATTAAAGTCAAACCCTTTAACTCATTAAAGTCAAACCCTTTAACTCATTAAAGTCAAACCCTTTAACTCATTAAAGTCAAACCCTTTAACTCATTAAAGTCAAACCCTTTAACTCATTAAAGTCAAACCTTCGGGTGGATGAGCTTCAACCCTTCGATGGCCGGCACTTCCTCAATTTTGGGATTGACGCGCCTCACAACGTCCATTTTGAAGACAATTCTAATGAATGAACAAATAATTTGGTTTAAAGTCGCTCTTCGGCTTTTATTTGAGCGCAATGCAACTGACAAAGGGATGGATAATCCGCTCCCCCCGCCCGCCCGTGCCGACCTTGACATTGGAGGATCCGGATTGAGTTGGAAGAGATTGTTGATGTACGCAGCTACAAACAATTACATTTATCTTCAATAAAATCAAAAACTCAAATTTTCGCCCGAGGCAATCACTCAATTATGGCAATTATTATAAAAATTTAAATTAGCATTTTTTGTGGGCTTTAAAATGATGAAGAGAAAATCGTGTCAGACATCTCACGCCAAAACTTGTTTAACCCCATGTCCAATTGCACTACTTTTTAGTGGATTATGATTTTTGCATCTAAAATTATTGTACTACAGTAGCCCCTGCAGACGGTTCCTGCGCTCACATTTAAGGGCGCTCATCGGAGAAAAGTCGCAGAGCTTATTTGTTAGAGGTTTTTTGGGTTTTGTAGAGAATTTTGTAGGCTATCCATCCCTCTGACGGTTTTTTGCAGAAGTAGAAAGTATAAGCAGAACATATTATATTATGAAAACACACAAAAATATATAATTTTATAAATTTTTAATAACATAAATTTATATAGAGGTTTAATTGAGAAAAATATTTGTTTTGTAAAAGATATAAGTTTAGATAATTTGATGGAGATTCAGGTTTGGGTGAAGCAGTTTTGAGTTTATATGAAATATTTGATGGTCATTTCTAAAGAAACAGCAAGCTTTAATCCAACCTAGAAGAGTGTGCATCCTCTTACAAACCTTGAGGCTGCAAATATCTTTTTTATACCTCAGATTCCTTACCATTATTTATGTTTCCGAACCCCGAACCCGAATTCGAGCAATTTTCAAAAATCGATTGGTTATTGTAACTGGTCCGGGGTTCGAAATCGGTCGAAAAAGAGGCCAGATTCGAAATCTGCGTCCCCGAATACGCCTAGAAACACCTTTTTACCAACTTTGAAAAATTTTTGTTTTGTTTTAAAAAAATCATAGATGTTGAAATCATAGGTTAGATGAAATCATATGATGAAATAGATGGCATATTCGTAATAACCCCTGGATACCTCTCAGAAGTTAGCGTTTTTGTTGCCTTTATTAAAATTTGAATCTGCGGGCGCATAAGTCGAATCGAACGGTCATTGATCATCCTGGGAGTGGAAACCCCAATTCCTTTGGCATTTTCCATATTACTTATATTTATTCCTTTTATTCATTCCATAATTTCCTATAAAAAGTGCTCACGATTTTCCACGCATTGGGGGATTTTGGGGGAATGGGGGGGGGAGGTTAGCTGTTGAATGGATGTGGACAAAGCCCCTCCGGCGCTGAAGGGTTCCCGTTCTGATTTATCGGCCAGGACGGAACATTTTGTTGCGCAGGCACTTCAAAGGAAATGCTCTGTTGGGTCTGACAGCGGTCATCTTGAGGCTTTTCTTCTCGTTGAAGTAGTGGCCTATTTTTATTGCTTTCGCTGAATTCGCTCTTTGTTCGCGTTCACCCAATCAAAGGACGGGTGGGGGAATACGAAATTCAAAAGTGTTTGGTGGGGGGGGGGGGACATTCTTCAAAATTCCGATTTCTTCAGCCCTGCAGTGAGTGACCGGACCGGACATCCCGCCCTAATTCATTCTAACCCAGTACCCGCATCTTATCCGGTAGCGCCATTTTCAGACTCTGCTTGTTGTTTTAATGGCTAATTTGTAAGGGTTCTGTGGCCCTTTTATTGTGGCGTCGAATATTAGTGACAGATCGGTCCGATTGATTTATTCCAATCCCGCAGAATGACTTCATCATGGCCATGATCGCACTTACATTTTCTTCTGCCACTTGGAGCCTTCTTTGCATCCTCCCGAATCTGTTGATCATCGCTCATTTCCTTCCATCCAATGGTTTGTGTTTTGTCCAACTCGGCTAATCCTGGCTTGATCAAGCAGCAGCATCTCATTACTCTTCACCCTCCCCCTCTTCCTCCCCCCGTTCCCTGTGCAACCCTCGAGAAGACTCGCTGTTCTTGGCCGACTCGACCGATCGGCAGGCCTTCTTCCAATGTCGCAGTTTGGTCGAGCTTCCGTAAGTGAATTTGTTAACCGTAGCATTGTGACATTCACTGAAGATCGATCGGCTTTTGGGAGCGACATTTTTGCCCCAATGATATGCACTTTGCTTACGGCACCCAACAGTGCACAGCCAATTCCCTTCCTCCCGAAGTTGTCAGAGAGGCGAACGAATTGTTCCGGATTGGTAAGCTGTATCTGCAGTTGCCATGACTTGTCCAAGACAATGAATGATTTAATGGTTTAGCCATTCTGAATGGGTCTTGTGCCAACGGGGAACGGTGCATTGGGGGAACGGTGTGCGACCGAACTCAACACCGATGCCTTTGTCCGTATGGAACGGTGGCCGTATTGGAAAATTTGTACTGCGAAAAAATTTCAAGGCAACACCCGGAGGTGAGCGAAATCTTTTTTGTCCAAATGACTGTGGCAGACAAACACCAAAAACATCAGCAGCAATGGCGCGGCCACCAACAACAACAGCTCGTCCATCCCCCCTACGGGGTCTTCCACGTTGCCCAGCCACAGAATCAGATGAATGTGGTCGGTGGAACTCCGTTCGCTGCACTGTTCGCCACTGTTGCGCCGGGTTCAAGCTGTGCTCAGGGCGAACTTTGCGGGGGCGGCTCCGTTTGTTTACCATCGCATGGCATTTGCGTGTGTCCGCAAGGCATGGAGAACTATGCCGGCCGATGTGTCGACAAATCAATAATACCTAATGGGGCCAAATTTGAGAGGAATAGTGGCCAAACGGTGAAGGAGTTTCTGGGAAGTCGGGGCGGATTCATCAAAGGTGTTTTTTAGTCTTTGGTAATGGAGTTTCATTATATTTAAGCATCGCTTGGCGAACGATGCAACGATTATTTCGGGGAGTTTTGTGCCGACCAGAGTGCCTTTTGTAAGGAGGGCCGATGTCGGTGTGTTGTGTCGATGGTCGAACTGAATGGACGCTGCCAAAAGTTGCCGAGAGAAGAAACTGGTAGGGGGATGGGAAAAGGAGGGGGGGAGGAGGGGAGGGGGGGGGGGGGGAAGGGGAGGGGAGGGGGGGGGAAGGGGAGGGGAGGGGGGGGGGGAAGGGATAGGAAGGGAAGGGAAAGGGGGGGAGGGGGGAGTTATTGTCGTTAAACGGAAGGGGAGGAGGGGAGAGGGGGAGGAGGGGAGGGGAGGGGAGGGGAGGGGAGGTGAGGGGAGGGGGGGGGGAGGGGATGGGAAGGGAGGGGAGGTGAGGGGAGGGGGGGGGGAGGGGGGGGAGGTGAGGGGAGGGGGGGGGAGGGGGGAGGTGAGGGGAGGGGGGGGAGGGGATGGGAAGGGAGGGGAGGTGAGGGGAGGGGGGGGGGAGGGGAGGGGGGGGAAGGGATAGGAAGGGAAGGGAAAGGGGGGGGGGAGGGGGGAGAAGGTGAGGGGGGGGAGGGGGGAAAGGGGGGGGGAGAAGGTGAGGGGGGGGGGGAGGAGGGGGGGAGGAGGGGAGGGGGGGGGGAAGGTGAGGGGGGGAGGGGGAAAGGGGGGGGGGAGAAGGTGAGGGGGGGGGGAGGAGGGGGGGAGGAGGGGAGGGGGGGGAAGGGGAGGGGAGGGGGGGGGAAGGGATAGGAAGGGAAGGGAAAGGGGGGGAGGGGGGAGTTACTGTCGTTAAACGGAAGGGGAGGAGGGGAGAGGGGGAGGAGGGGAGAGGGGGGAGGAGGGGAGGGGGGGGGGGGGAAGGGATAGGAAGGGAAGGGAAAGGGGGGGGGAGGGGGGAGAAGGTGAGGGGGGGAGGGGGAAAGGGGGGGGGGAGAAGGTGAGGGGGGGGAGGAGGGGGGGAGGAGGGGAGGGGGGGGGGAAGGGGAGGGGGGGGGGAAGGGATAGGAAGGGAAGGGAAAGGGGGGGGAGGGGGGAGAAGGTGAGGGGGGGAGGGGGAAAGGGGGGGGAGAAGGTGAGGGGGGGGAGGAGGGGGGGAGGAGGGGGGGGGGAAGGGGAGGGGGGGGAAGGGATAGGAAGGGAAGGGAAAGGGGGGGGGAGGGGGGAGAAGGTGAGGGGGGGGAGGGGGAAAGGGGGGGGGAGAAGGTGAGGGGGGGGGGAGGAGGGGGGGAGGAGGGGAGGGGGGGGGGGGGGAAGGTGAGGGGGGGAGGGGGAAAGGGGGGGGGAGAAGGTGAGGGGGGGGGAGGAGGGGGGGAGGAGGGGGGGAGGAGGGGAGGGGGGGGGGAAGGGGAGGGGGGGGGGAGGGGGGGGAAGGGATAGGAAGGGAAGGGAAAGGGGGGGGGAGGGGGGAGAAGGTGAGGGGGGGAGGGGGAAAGGGGGGGGGAGAAGGTGAGGGGGGGGGGAGGAGGGGGGGGAGGAGGGGAGGGGGGGGGAAGGGGAGGGGGGGGGGAAGGGATAGGAAGGGAAGGGAAAGGGGGGGGGGAGGGGGGAGTTATTGTCGTTAAACATTGAAAAAGGACCTGGCGAGCCGTGCAATGGCGGGCAAGAATGTGTGAAGGGGACGGTGTGCCATCAGAAAATGGGCGTTTGTGTGTGCAGTGAGGGCAATGAGCTGAAGAACGGACTTTGTGTTGAGAAGGAGGGGGAGGCGAAGCTTGGAGAAGCAGAAATCACGACGACGACGACAACAACAACAGAAGCAGCAGGAGCAGTACCCGTCATGGTCAGTGGGGCCATGGAGTAAAGCATAAGGAAAATGTGTATCATATGCACCAGAGCCAAAAGCGAAAACTACTTTAATAGGGTTTCCCCCCACTCTCTGAGTAGGTTGAAAAATAATCCCCCAACCTCTAATAATCCCCCATGGGGGATTACAAGAGTGTTTACGGTAAGCCAATATTCAAAAGATAGTTTTACCTATATTATTCCAATTCCAATATATGTTCTTGAGTAAGTGAGATGGCAAAGTTCTTGAGATGGTCTATAAAATAAATTATCCTTATCAATATCTAATGATAACGTGTCCAGACATTTGCGGCCTCAGCCAAAATAAGACATTTGCGGCCAACCATTTCGCCAAAATTCAAAAACATTAATTAAACATATTATTTCACTCTTGCTTCACACTATGATTGGAATATGCATGACTAAACTATTTTAAACCTAAATAGGACTAATAATGGCATTTAGGTATTTCAGATAATTTAAAAGATTTATCACTGCACTAAAATTGGAAGAGGAATACTAGATAAACAGAATTAGGTCTTACAAGCTTGATCCGACAAGAGGTCTAAGTGAAAAACGCAAGAAATTTTGTTAAAGCTTGATTTTGTGATACGATAATAATACTATCAAAACGAAGTGCTTTGCTGAGACATAAAGGGGAACCGCCCAACTGAGTCTGGGCCAACTGAGTCTGGGCCAACTGAGTCCCAACTGAGTCTAGGCCAACTGAGTCCCAACTGAGTCTGGTGCCAACTGAGTCTGGGCCAACTGATCAAAAACTTTTCCCCTTCTAACCCGGAGCCGGTCATTTGGGCACGAGTCATTTGGGCACCGAGTCTTTAGGGCACCGAGTCATTTGGGCACTAATTCTGGATTTTTTTTAAATAATACATTACGAAATAGGGTAATACTGTGGTTTGTGGGCTCCCTGTTTTGAAAAAATAATGTTATGTTTCAAAGTCAATAAAAAAGTATTTCTAGGGGTATTCAGGTGGTGTAGAATCCGAATCTGACTTCCGTTTCGACCAAATGCGAACCCGAGCCCGAATTCGAATAAATTTGCAAAGTTTAGAACTTTCGGGTTCAGGGTTCGCATTTGGTCGAAACGGAAGTCTACACTACCTGAATACCCCTAGAACAAATGACTCGGTGCCCTAAAGACTCGGTGGCCAAATGACTCGTGCCCAAATGACTTGTGCCCAAATGACATGGCGCCTTCTAACCAGACTCAGTTGGCCCAGACTCAGTCGACCCCTACCTGACATAAAGAGAAAACAATTATGGACTTTTTTAATTTTGGCGAAATGTCGGGCCGCAAATGTCCTATTTTGGCTGAGGCCGCAAATGTCCTATTTTGGCTGAGGCCGCAAATGTCCTATTTTGGCTGAGGCCGCAAATGTCCTATTTTGGCTGAGGCCGCAAATGTCCTATTTTGGCTGAGGCCGCAAATGTCCTATTTTGGCTGAGGCCGCAAATGTCCTATTTTGGCTGAGGCCGCAAATGTCCTATTTGGCTGAGGCCGCAAATGTCCTATTTTGGCTGAGGCCGCAAATGTCCTATTTTGGCTGAGGCCGCAAATGTCCTATTTTGGCTGAGGCCGCAAATGTCCTATTTTGGCTGAGGCCGCAAATGTCCTATTTTGGCTGAGGCCGCAAATGTCCTATTTTGGCTGAGGCCGCAAATGTCCTATTTTGGCTGAGGCCGCAAATGTCCTATTTTGGCTGAGGCCGCAAATGTCCTATTTTGGCTGAGGCCGCAAATGTCCTATTTTGGCTGAGGCCGCAAATGTCCTATTTTGGCTGAGGCCGCAAATGTCCTATTTTGGCTGAGGCCGCAAATGTCCTATTTTGGCTGAGGCCGCAAATGTCCTATTTTGGCTAAGGCCGCAAATATGGGGTAACCAATGATAAATATGTCTGTATGGGCTACCGAACCGAATACCGACCGGTCCGAATGTCGACCAAGCCAAAATCGGTCTGAATACCGACCCATTGTAAATTGGTTTTAATACAGACTACAATAAAGTTTTTGGGGTTTTCAGGGGCGTAGAATCTGAGGCTAACCTTCTTTTCAACCAATTCCTAACCCCGGACCCGAATTCGAACATTTTTCCGAAATCTCAAAATTTTTTAAAATAGAATCTTGCTTTTTGCACGTTTCTGAAGCCAAATTAGATTTTTTTTGAAATCTCTGAGTAAAAATCCGCAAAAAGTTTTGTGCCGAAAACCACTATGAAGAAAGTTATGAGCCAATAAAAGTTGGCCAAAATGGGTTAACATTGTGTTTTTTGATAATTTATTGAAATGTTGAGTGCAATTTAACCAAATTATTCAACTTTAAAAAACTAAACACCTAATTAAAGCAAACACAAAGTTTGAATTTTTTATAACTGGTCGACATTCGGACCGATTTTGGCTTGGTCGACATTCGGTCCGTACGCCTCTGTATGTAATGTCGTCTTTTTGGTCAGATTTTGAACGAAAAGTTATGCCACACTAATCAGAGCTACAATCATGGCACAGAATTTGAAACCGCAAATTTGGGCACATACGAAAGTGTTTTTTACTAAAAAATAATTTGAGAAATAGAAATGGGTATCAGAAATTCAGTGAGATAATCAGAGGCATGTAAGCAGAAGATCATCTAATCAAATTTGTATTAAATTTATATTGATAAAACTATCTTTCGAATATTGACTTATTGAATATTTCATAAAATTTTTGTACTGCCGGAAAATCCGCTGTCGAATTGTCCAGCACTGTCGAAAGTCTTAAGGGCGACTGGACTGCGTATAAATTGTTGCTTTTAATTTCATAAATCACTCATTTACGCGATTGATTAATAGAAAAATGTGAAATTTTGGGAAAGCTCAAAATGAGAGAGACTTTCTGATTATTATTTTCAGAAATTTTGACTCACTATTTCTTAAACAAAACCAAAAAATCGTTTTTTGACAAATAATGTCATCAATTAAAAGCAATAAATGCGAGAGGGTGGGGAAATTTTCATTTTCGGAGAAAACGCAATGCCTTTGGGAAATGACAGCTCATTACAAAAAACTGCAGGTGTCCATTTCCTCTGCTGAAGTGACAACTTCGGCATTACTGAAGGCCAACAGAAAGTCGGGAGAGTCAACAGTCGGCAAAAAGTGTTCTCTAAACGCTGAATGTTTGGTACCGGACGAACATTGGGTTGTTCTACGATAGTTCCAATTTTAGAGCGGAGCGTACTGTAACGGAAACAGTCGACCCCCCACGTGCCAATGTATCTCCACCCACGTGAATGTGAACGACCGGTGCGAGAAAGGTACTCTCTTTGGAGAGTAGACAAAGAATCAATTCCATCCCCCGAAGTGATCTATCCGGGACAACGCGGATGTGAGACGGATTTGCAGGTCCATCGCATTTTGGCAAACGCGTGAAATTCGTCCATTTGAGTTCAGTGCAGTGCCGGTTACGCGGGCACCCGCTGCATCGGCCGCCAATGTGTGTGCCCCCCCGGCTCAACGGCCATCGACCGGACTTGCATCCCCGGTTAGCCCAACCCCTCCTCCCACTTGCCGTCACCTCCTAATCACCCCCCCCAACGTCCCACTTTGCCGTCACCTCCTAATCACCCCCCCCCCAACGTCCCATTTTGCCGTCACCTCCTAATCACCCCCCCCCCAACGTCCCATTTTGCCGTGACATCCTAATCACCCCCCCCAACGTCCCATTTTGCCGTCACCTCCTAATCACCCCCCCCCAACGTCCCATTTTGCCGTCACCTCCTAATCACCCCCCAACGTCCCATTTTGCCGTCACCTCCTAATCACCCCCCAACGTCCCATTTTGCCGTGACCTCCTAATCACCCCCCCCAACGTCCCATTTTGCCGTGACATCCTAATCACCCCCCCCCAACGTCCCATTTTGCCCGTCCCATTTTGCCGTGACATCCTAATCCCCCCCCCCGAACGTCCCATTTTGCCGTGACCTCCTAATCCCCTCCCCGAACGTCCCATTTTGCCGTGACCTCCTAATCACCCCCCGAACGTCCCATTTTGCCGTGACCTCCTAATCACCCCCAACGTCCCACCATTTTGCCGTCACCTCCTAATCACCCCCCAACGTCCCAATTTTGCCGTGATCTCATAAATCCCCCCCCCACCCAATTTTGCTGTTCTCCTAATTAACATTTCACCCCAATTATGTGCTGCATTCACTCACAGCAATTGCTTGGCCCGGTGAGGCGTGCAACATCACCCGTCTGATGCCGGTGTGCTCCGCCGATTCATATTGCTTTGAGGGGCGGTGCGTGTGCAATCCCCCAACGCATCTTTTCCAGAAACAGTGCATTCATCAGCGAGAGGGCATGGTCTCGTTGATTGAAAAGGCGGAGGAAATTGGGACCGGAAGGGAAGATGCCAATGGCGACGAATGTTCCCGGGATGAACAATGCCGAGAGGGATTTAGCTGCACACCAAAGAGAAAGTGCGAAAGGTGTGGAAGAGTTGAGCTAAGCAAGTTGGGCGAAAACTGTAATAAGGCAAGAAAGGACGTGTTGAGCAATGAAAGAGAAGATAAGGAGGGGAAGAAGGAGGAGAAGAGAGTGTCCGAGAAAGTGACAGATTTTGGGAATCGAACAAACCCCGGGGGGGCAATGAAAACGAAAGAGTCGGGGGTGCCAATCCGAATTGGCCAGACGGAGAAGAGAGCGGAAGAGCCGCCCCAAATTGGCCAGACGGAGAAGAGAGCGGAAGAGCCGCCCCGAATTGGCCAGACGGAGAAGAGAGCGGAAGAGCCGCCCCAAATTGGCCAGACGGAGAAGAGAGCGGAAGAGCCGCCCCAAATTGGCCAGACGGAGAAGAGAGCGGAAGAGCCGCCCCGAATTGGCCAGACGGAGAAGAGAGCGGAAGAGCCGCCCCGAATTGGCCAGACGGAGAAGAGAGCGGAAGAGCCGCCCCGAATTGGCCAGACGGAGAAGAGAGCGGAAGAGCCGCCCCGAATTGGCCAGACGGAGAAGAGAGCGGAAGAGCCGCCCCGAATTGGCCAGACGGAGAAGAGAGCGGAAGAGCCGCCCCGAATTGGCCAGACGGAGAAGATGAGCGGAATGGAACAGATATTCAGTACCTTGGCTTTGCTGAAAAGTGCCGCGTTAGACGGAGTACGACGGAGGGGTAAATTATTACTGCAAAACGATGCGTTAATGAAAATGGAAGATGGAGGGCGGAAGCGAAGAGAATCGAAAAATGCGCCAATGTGGACGAACACTGAGGACATGAAGCAGGGCGGCTTACCCCACAACCATCGCCTCGAAGGGGAGCCATGCTCTCCGGGGGATTTTTGCTTGCAGGGTGCGGAGTGTGTAGACGGACACTGTCGATGTCCTTCGGTAGTGCATCAAATTTTGGGCTTACAAGTTTTTATTCTCCTTAAGCAAACTTCCTGCAAATACGTGCCGACCTTCCGCCCCATCGGTTCCGAATGCATTGAAGGCCGTGACCGATGTATGGGCGGTTCCATTTGTCGTAATTCGAGTTGCATTTGCACCGACGGTTCGTTTGTTAATGTCGAGAAAATGCGCTGCCGTCAAAGTCCTGGTGGCCGCTGCACCGCCGGGCAAATATGTTCGGAACAGTCCGAATGTCGATTCGGCACGTGCCAATGTCGAGTTGGCATGAAACTGAAGCCACTGGGGGAGAGGCAACGGCGTAAATGCATTCTAGCAGTGGCATATCCGGGGCAGAGTTGCCGCAACGGAGAAAATTGCATTGGGGAAAGCGCGTGCGGGCCGGGGGAGGTGAACGGAAAGGTCCAATCGTCAAATGTTTCGGAACGACAGATTTGTTTGTGCCCATCGAGCCATAAAATTGTCAATGGGAGCCGATGTAAACCCTCAAAAGAGGAAAAGGAACTGCGGGACGATTTTGACCCGTCGAAGGCAAGGAAAGCGGACAAAGAACGGCGGAGAGAAAAGTCGAAACCTGGCGAAAGGTCAATTAGTGATGTACAATTCGATTTAATGTTTTGTAGGACAAAAAACGAATATTTTATGAAAATAACAAAGCAATTTTGACGGATATTCTTTTGGCTCGTAACAATTATTACTCCAATTTAGTTGTGCCGGTGATGAATTGTGCACGGGTGGGTCATTCTGCAGTGAAAAGTCCATCTGTATTTGCGCACCGGGGGAACGTGTTCAGATGTTGAGTGGAGGAGCGAAGAATTGCGTGTTGGTGTTGGGGGAAATGGTCAAGGCGGAGCCTGGCCAACTCTGTGTAGAAGACGGAATGGAATGCGCCGGGGGGGCTAAATGTCAGAACGGCCTTTGCACTTGCCCCGAGGGTGCGTTTTTGCGTGCTCAATGGTTTTAGCGCGGCCCACGGAGGAATGTGGGGGTTCGGCGGGTCCCACTGCGGGATAATCTTTTGGCCTCCGCCGCCCATCGGATTTATTACGTCCCCCTCCCCTCCTCAAGGCCACACTTTGTTCCGCAACGAATGCCTTCCGCCTCGCGCCCTGCCAATCAGCGTCGGGAAAATTCACGCCCATACTCCTTTTTTCTCGCCCGAAACGGCCATCATGGACAGTCCGTCGACAGGATCAGATTTCGACCCAAATCTGCAGGATCCCATCCCATCCAAAACTGTTTCACCCGGAGCAATGTGTCGGTATGATCAAACATTTTGTTTTCGTTAAGAGAATGATAATTTGGCCCTGGAATGCTCACGCGAAACAAACTTCGAACACTTCAAACACACATAATCAGCCGATGTTTACAGCTTATCGTTGGAGTGCCCTTATCGAACGGAATGCCTACGGGCTGTGTGCCGATGTCAGAGACGTGAGACCATTGTGAACGGAATGTGCCGGAAGACCATCCATGATGTGTGATCTACGTATGATTCATTCTCTGTTAAAACTGATCAGCAGGTGTTGCCCGGGGGGAGATGCGACACTCAGAAAGGGTTGGACTGTGTGGGGGAGTCGCACTGCTTCTACGGCATTTGTGTATGTCTGTATGGCTTGGTGATCATCGGCAACGAATGTGCCAATGTGAACGTGCTGGAGAGAGTGGCGCCAGGGAAAAGATGCGTGCCGGGACAGCACTGTCTGGGAAAGTCCAAGTGTCTGAAGGGCAAGTGCCAATGTGCAAAGTGAGCGGAAGTGCACTAGCGAAACACAGACCATCCATCCCCTTAGGGGCCAAAAGATAGACACGGAATTGCGGCGATGCGTCAAAATATCGCAACCGGCATCGGTGACAACGCGAGTGTTGGCCTACCCGTCGGAAGCGGAGGTCGTCGCCGGTCCCACGTCAATCGTCGAAATTCCTTTGGGCGCCGGAGGCGCTATGTCGGGCAGCGATGGCCGAGGCAAAAAGCCAGCAAAGTTTATTTACGCCATCCCCGCTGCGCTAGCAGCTGCGGCGGAGGATGGGAAGTTCCAGCAGATTCTGACGGCCAACCAAATGTCCATAAACCTGCTCGATCAGAATATGCGGCCATTGCTCACCAAGCTCATTGAACAGCAAAAACGGAACGATGAAGCAATTGGAAAGGAACAAAAAATGCAAAACTTTTGTAGTGGGGAAAGGTTAGTCGGAAGGAAAGAGAGCACGGGAGAGGAAGAAGGTCAGCCTCCCCTTCAGTTCAGCAAACTGTCAACAGCAGCGAAAAACTCTGCAGCCTTTTCTTTTGCCCGATTCGCTTGCCTCAACCTACCAACAGCTCCTGCAACCTGCTGCTGTTCGTCCTGACCCGGCTTCACCCCGTCAAAATACAAATCAACCTGGTCCCGACTTGACTCCTTTACCTCAACATTTCCAACAATCCATTCCCGACCCGGCTTCTTCCATCTCTTTATTCCACCAATTGTCATCGATGAAGTCGCCTCCACACCTCCAAGGCCAACCGGGCCATTTTTGTGCCTCTGGAAATATTTGCCATGGCGGTGCCATTTGCTTGGCCGGTCTGTGCATTTGCCGACCCGGCTTTAAGCCCAACGACGGAATCTGTCAAATTGCCAAGGTCAACTTGGGCGAGCAGTGCTTTCTCGATGAACAGTGCAAAGCTAATGGCTTTTGCATCGATGGAGTAAACTATCTTATATGCCCATTGGACTTCGTTTGACTTAAGGTTTGTCATTGTCGGGCCGAATTCGATGGCATGCGTTCATCATTCGGTCGGAATGTGTTCCGCCGACATCGGTGCCCAACGCGACCCGTTGCTGCTGCGGGAGAGGACTGTTCCAAATCGCAGGCTTGCGGATGGAATTCAATCTGCGGGAAATTCACTGGGGTGTGTGAGTGTGCCGTTGGCATGCAGAGTAACCAGGTTGGCCTGTTGTTGGATCAGATCAATTGCTTTACGTTCCCTCATTTTATAGGGCGCTTGCGTTGCTGCTCGCCGTCCACCAGGAACTGAATGTATGAAAATAATTGGTGTAACTAAATTCTCGAGATTTTAGGTCTGAGTAGTTCCAACTGCCACAAGTCCGCCTTCTGCGATAACGGGTTCTGTTTATGCAAAGTGGGTTTTGAATACGTCGACGGTTTCTGTCTTCCGCCCGCTCGTCCTGTTGTGGACGATTCCAAGGTGTATATTGACCCTGCGACGATGGCACTTATGTTGAAGAAAAAGCGCACAGAAGAAGCACAGGCTGAAGGAGAAGCGCGTCCTTTTGGGCTGAAATTCGCGAGGCAAATTCCCAGCAGCGGACGATTGCAAGCAGTATTTCCACCGACATCCGGCGAAGGCAATCTCCCAGCTGAGGAGGGTGAGGAGACAGCGGACGACTCTCTGCCGGGGGACAGTGCGTGGAACACACCGAACAACGCTCTTCCCAGTGGCGGAATTGCCTCTTTACGACCGCCATTCTCATCACGTCAGACCCAATTCTTTGAACGACGATTCGGCCTTAACGGTGCCGTTCAGTTGGTCGGACAGAAATTGTCACAGCAATTCATCGACGGACAGAGTGGACATCAGCAGCATTTTAGCCATTCCCAGCGCCGAAGTGGCATTACCCCTTCAGACCAAAATTTATTTCCGCCGGAAGCACAGCAACAACAGTTCCATTTCACTCCACACACTCCCCCGCCCATGCAGCATTTTCCGGCCCATCCAAATGCGAGGACGTCAGGGACAAAAACGATGGAGCTAACAAAAGGAAAAGCCGGGAAGAACAAAGCGCAGAACAAAGAAACGGGGGGGCAGGGCGGTCGCAGTGCAAACCATCGCAAACAACCGCCACAACGGCACGGAGTTGCGATGCCTGGCGAATATTGCGGCACTCGAGAGCTCCAGTGCTTGGGCAATTCGATATGCTTGAAAGGCTGGTGCCAATGTCCAGAGGGCGTCCACGTTGAGAGAGGGGGAATGTGCGCTAATGAGCCGGGGAAGTCGATGATGGCAAGTTCGCTTGGATTGCCATGCTCATCCGTCCCATCCTTCAGCCTTCAACCCCAACCTCGCCAGAGCTTCTCCACCACAAACTCCATCGGCCGTTCGACTCCTGCTTCTCCAACAGACCCTGCATCCATGGGGCCTCTTGTGTCCGTTCAGCAGCATTGCTTTCTGTGCAGAAATTGGGTGCTCTTTTGCGTTTGTCCATTCACACCCCCCCCCCCGCAGGTCCCTTCTGCCAGTGCAGTCCAGGACTCATTTTTCTCCAGGACAAGTGCATTCCGCGTCGACCTGAAGTGCTCGTGGCGAAGGTTTGCCCTCTAAGCCACATCAAGCCATTCTCCGTTTAGCCGGGTGAGCGATGCCGTCCTCCTGCAATCATTTGCGACAAAGGGTCCGTTTGCGGCGAAGAGAGCATTTGCAAGTGTCCTGCGAATCGCAATTTGATTAGTTAGCTTGGAAATCGTAAATTGTTCACTGATGAGAGCATTATATGTTCAGCTGGTTTGTGCGTTCATTTGGCACTGCCTGGAGAGTCTTGCGCAGATGGCGAATTCTGTGCCGGCGGGGCAATTTGTGCCCCCGGGCTGAGCGCGTGTGTGTGCCAAGTGGGCTGGAACGTACGGAGCGGAAAGTGCCGTAAGGAGAAGAAGTTGAGAAAGCTGACGATGAAAGGCGAGGGACGGAGAAGCCAGAGCGGACAAACAATAAAAGGCACTGATGAATTGCCTCCGGCAACACCGATGGCCAAATTATTGATTCTGCTTGGGGAGGTTGGCGAATTATTGCAAATGAATAGCAGCAGATTTGTTCAGTCGTGCCATTTTGACTCGGAATGTGCCAATGTGCTCAACGCTCACTGTGCGTCTGCCACTCGACGATGTGTCTGTTTAGACGGCTTTTTCGAGCTGTATTCGTCCATTTGCGTTCCCGAGGACAGGATCAGACTTCCCGGCGAGGAATGCATTTCCGTAAGCATCCCACGATCGGTCGGTCGACTAAAATGGTCTCTGTCGTAGAGTGCTCACTTTTGCGCAAAACAGTCCTGGTGTAAGAACGGACGATGTGCCTGCATTCAAAGAGATTCCCATGCGGTCGAAGGGCATTGTGTGCACAAATTGAGGACAAAGTGGACGATTCGGAGACAGCCCCCGAAGGGACAGTCAACGTCCTCAGTCTGCTCATCGGAAGAGCACTGTTCCCCGGGGGCAGTCTGTAGCGCGGAGGGCCAATGCGAGTGCAATGGGCGCATTTTGGGTGGAAATAAATCAGACACAGGTGAGGAAAGAGTTTAATAGTTTTTGTTGACAAAATTTTAACCAAAAGATTGGACTGAGAAGCGGTGTAGGAATGGGACGGATTGCCCGCGGGGGTTGCGATGCCTGGAGGGCAAATGTTTGTGCTCAAAAAAGGCCCGACAGAAGAAGAAACCACACACCAAAATGGTCATGAACACGGAGTCAAGTCGGGTAAGCTGTGTGAGGTGGATTCTAATGGATGAAAATTCTGACAAAGTTTCTCGAATGGGTTTTAATTGAAATTAGTAGGAATAATGGAAATCATTTAAATGCCTTGTTCAACAGAAGGAAAGAAGAGAGAAGATCGAAAAGGATAAGAAGGGCAACCAGCTTGAACTTGAGGTCAGAGTTGCAGAAGCCGATTTGGAATGGGATTACGCGTTGGGAGAGCCCGTGTTTGGTGGAGGAGGTGAGCATGGTCGTCATCTTCGTCCTCATCAACGTCATCCCGTGCCAATTCTGCCCGGAACCTTTTGTGACGCGTTCAGTCGGTGCGGAGAGGGCTCCGAATGTTTTTTTGGTCAATGCCAATGCATTTTTCGTGGCCAACGATTGGCATTTGTGGATGGGGTCACAAAATGTGTGGGGGATGAACGGGAAAGTGGGAACGAAGACACCGGGGAGGAGACGAACACGGAGGGACGACAGAAAGGTGAAAACAATAAAAGAAACGATCATTTAGAATTTGGATCAAATTCAGTGAGAAGACGAAGAGTGCCAACAAATCCATTCGTTCTTTTGCTGATGGACTCGAACGATGGCCAGCAGGTTGAAAAAGATGGGCAGCCCCCGGAAGCCGCCGAGAAGAACAAAGATCGGAGAGGAATTTGGAGGAAAAACCTTTCAGAAGCGACGGCGGAAGGTTCGGCCGAAAATTGCCATTTTGGCTTTTCTATTTCCTCACTTTGAGCACATTTGCCTTTCCTTATTATTTTGTGTCTTTTGCTGTGCTTTTTGAATTATATTAACAATTTCTGTTATTCTTACAATGTTTGGTCCACCCAACTCCAAAATTATTCACCCATTTAAATTCCCTGGCCAACAGATAGCCAAGCAAATACTGACGCTAAAAACTGTTCCGCACAACCGAAGCATTCCATCTCCAGCGAAGTGCAATGGAAAGTAATTTTTGCCTATAATTTGTTACGATGCGCGTTGACTTACAAATAATTCAGCCGCAACCCTCGTCCTCCACTCGTCAGCGTCAGAAAAGTTCGACGGGTCGTAAAGTTTTTGTCCCCGGGGCATTGTGCGGTCAGTTTGGCCAATTCTGAGGACTTCCAATTGCTTAACTTCTGAAAAAAACTGCAGGACCGTTGGACATTTGCATCGGAGGCTCTTCCTGTGTGGAGGGCTTCTGCTTATGCCCGGCCGGAACTCGACCATCTCCAACGAGCGGTAATTGCGAAACTTTTGCGCAACAGCGCAAAACTTCAATGCCCGCGGCAACAACGGAAAGAAAGCTCCGGCGGGGTGACACGGAGCTCAACACGGCACCCGCCCCAATCGGTAGGCTTTGAGATGCCAACACCCAAAACTCACATGTTCATATCAGGCTCGATTAACCAAATTTCGACAAAATCATCGCAAACGGTGCCAGCGACTGAACCCTCCATTCTTTCCTCTCCGTTAACCGATGGTCCCTTAGACCACAACCGGAACAATTCGGGAAAAATGGTTTCGGTTTTTACCTTTCAATTTAACGCCTCATTATCGAGTACAGCGGATGCTGACGTCATTCACTACGGATGGCAAAGAATTCGAAATTCTCTCCACAACATTATTTCGCAACGGCACGGGCCTAAGCGCCCTGAGGGACGTCCGTGCAAAATATGGCACTAACCCTTCCGTGGGCGTGAGGGCCTATAACTCTGGTGATGAAGTGAAGGACTCGACCACTTCCGAACCCCGGGGAGGGTTGATAAATCCGAAGAGTGTGAGACGAACACTGTTATCCCTTGGTAATGAACTAAATATTTTAATTGTCTTCAAACACCAATAATTGTATAACGGTTAATAAGAAACGGACTCTTAACATAAATATGCTTTAATATTTCTAAAATCTTTGTTCAAGAAAGAGCGTATGCCCGTCCGTCCGAAAGCTGTTCAGGTGCTGAAATATGCACTGGAGGGTCAATCTGTGATCGAAACAACAAAGTAATATATGATTGAAGAAATATTAATTATAAATAATTGAGGTTTGTGAATGTCCCGCCGTCAAACCCATCCTTCGAAATCACATTTGCATTCGATCGGACGAACCGCCAATGATCAAAGCAAAAGAGGTGAAGCCGGGAGATTTCTGCAACTCTGAAACAAAATGCATGGGGAATTCAGTGTAAGTGTGAGTGTGGGGGTATGGACGACTTTATGCAACTTTTGCAGTTGTGCGGAGGGGTCGTGCCGTTGTCAGAGGGGTTTCCGTCTTAAAGACGTGCATTGTATGGGCGGACAGGACAGCGACAGCAGCGGGGTGCTTCCACCTGTACGGCTATCTCCGGAGAAAGAACTTCAGCAACAGTCGAATGGTGGATGATACAACTTTATGATTAATTCTTAAGTGAACAATCCATCGGTTTCAGAAGCCAGGGATTTCTCGATAAATAGCACACACATACTTAATATAACCAACCCTTCGTAGACTCACCTCACCCCGTCTCCTCCGCTCCACAACGATTAAGAAGTCATGCCAAGCCCCGCATTAGCGGCCCTCCCCTGCGACGAACAACTTCATCCCCCGTGCTGTCATTAGCACCGGCGGGGACGAAAGGAGTTTGTCCTCCGGGAAATTCGCCGCTCACAGATCAATCCACCGGTTTGCTCACGCAATGCAATGGAATGAGACCCAACTGTCCGCCGAAGTCCTATTGCTTCGTTACTGGGGTGGCCAGTGAGGTGTACAACTGCTGCAAGTCTTATTGAACAAAGGATGGACAATGTGCTGTGCACCATTGACCGAAAGAAAATATTTTATAAAAATCTGTCCTTTTTTGTCTAAATAATTTTCCCCCCTTTGATTTTCAATTTTTGTATTATTTTTTAAATTGCGTATTTTTACCCAGCTAACAAGCAGGATTGCCTCATATCATCGAATATGGGTTGGCAAACTTGAGTGGTAGGGTTGTTTGTCTGGACTATTTGGTCCGTCATCGAGTAAGAGAAGCAAAATGGTAGCCCCGGGCATCGAACCCACGACATTCGGTGCAGTGATTAGCAGCTTCACACCCAAACCAATGCTCTTACCGCCTGGGGCGTCCCTTTTATGCCCCGCCATGGGCGTTTTAACCGTCCCAGCCAGCTTCACACATTCGCTTCCTTACAATCGTATGCTCGCTGTTGCGGGCCGTTACGCGGCCTTTCATTAGTAATAATTTGTCAGCAATGAAATGTCTTTTAATGATATCAACAAAGTTGTCGGTTCCTTTGGTGCCCTTCCTCCAACTTGGAGAACTTTTAAAAATAATAAAAAACATTATGCCAAAACAGTGAATGGAGGAACGGAGCTTCAATTAGTGTCGTGGATTGCTCATTCGTCCTTCCCCATGTTATTGTTGGGAAAAGCATCGATTTCATTCCTCTCATTACACTTGAAAATAGAAGTGTAATTAATAATAAATAAAAAATCAGAACTTTCGGCTTTAGGAAGCAAATTATGAATTTGCGGCTATTTCTTTTGGTTGCTGCGCTGATCCCAGCGGCATTGACCTTTTATCTTCCAGGGTTGGCGCCCGTTAACTTTTGTGAGGCAAAGGATAAGAAGGCCATCTGTCCGGTACATTGTCCATATTGTCATATTGTTTTTCTTTCTTAAATTGTTTATAGAACAAAGTGACGTTGTTCGTAAACAAACTTGACAGTGATCAGTCGGTCATCCCATATGAGTATCACAGGTTTGACGAATATTCTTTCGAACTCCCCTTTATTCGATTTGTTTATTTGCAGTTTCGACTTTTGCATTGGTAGTGAAGAGGAGTCTCCGGTTGAAAACCTTGGCCAGGTTCTGTTCGGGGAGCGGATTAGGCCGAGTCCTTACGAGGTTTTGTTTGTTTCGTCAAAAATTCTGAACCAAAGCAATTGTATGTTTTAGATGAGCTTCAAGGAGAACAAACAATGTTCGTACCTTTGTCAGAAGGAATACAAAAGTTCGGACAAGTTGCACCAGGAGAAATTGCGGCTGCTTCAGCGTGGGATGAAGCTCAACTACCAGCACCATTGGTTGTCCACATTGCGAGAATTTTTTTTTAATGGAATTCAGGATAATTGACAACATGCCGGTCACATTTTGCTTTATCAACCAGCAAAATATGAATGTGTGCACCACCGGGTTTCCGATGGGCTGTTACGTGACGAAGGAAGGAAAGCCGAAAGACGCCTGCGTTTTGGACGTGACTGATCAGCCCTCCTTTTTGTCCTATTGAAAATGTTTAGGGTCGCTACCGGCAGCCGGACAGTTTCTATCTGTTCAACCATGTGGACATTAAGATTGAGTACAGGTTGCACCAGTTTTTATTTGCATCGTGAAGCTTTCATTCTTTAGAGACATGTCGGATGACCCGAATTTCTTAGACGAGAAGATTGGAGGACGCATAATTCGTATCAAAGTACAGCCACGGAGGTCGCGCAACTGTTTTGTTGGTCTACCGATTCATTTACTCGCTTTAGCATCAAACATGAAAACAAAGACGGAATGAATTGCGGGTTGGGTGCTGCTCCGCAGCCCATCGGGGCAGATGAAAAGGACTTCAAAGTTATTTACTCCTATTCGGTTGTTTGGGAGCCGACGGAAGTAAAATGGTCGTCTCGCTGGGATTACATCCTTGACTCGATGCCACACACCAACATCCAATGGTTTTCCATCATGAACTCACTCGTCATCGTTATTTTCCTCTCCGGGATGGTGACATTATTTTTCTTCTCAAAGCACCTGACAATATTAACAGGTGGGAATGATCCTTCTCAGGACTCTCCATCGTGACATCGCCCGCTACAACCGACTTGATGAGGAGGTAATCGCTTTTTCGTATTCTCAGCGATCCTCACTTTTGCAGGAAGATGCGCAAGAAGAGTTTGGCTGGAAGCTCGTCCATGGCGACGTGTTCCGTCCGCCACGTCACGCCCTGCTGCTTTCCGTGTTTGTCGGTGCTGGAAGCCAGGTGTTGCTGTGCGCTTTCATCACTTTGGGTTTTTCTAAAAGTTTTAATACAATAATCCCCCATTTTTGTTAGCGTTTGCATGTTTTGGCTTTCTTTCGCCTGCAAATCGTGGCTCTCTGATGACTTTTGCGCTCGTTTTTTATGTTCTGTTTGGGATAGTTGCTGGATACGTTTCTTCACGTCTTTATAAGAGTTTCTTTGAAGTTCTGACTATCTAAGGACAATTAACCGTTGAATTATAGCGATGGAAGGCCTCGCCTGGAAGTCCAACATCATCCTTACAAGTTTTCTGACCCCTGGGTTTGTTTTGACTATTTTCTTTCACCAAACGACGATATTTATACTTTCAGAATTATCTTCGGAGTGTTTTTCGTGTCGAATTTAATGCTTTGGTCCAAAGGATCATCGGCAGGTTTAAAATGCCAAAAACAAATGTTTTCTAAACCTTTTCTTTCTTTCAGCCGTCCCATTTGGGACTCTCTGCGCTTTGCTCTTCCTTTGGTTGTTTATCTCCATCCCTCTAACCTTTGTCGGCGCTTACTTTGGCTTCAGAGCGAAAGTCTCCACCTTAAATAATATACGAATAAAATGCCATTTTCAGCGAATCCAAGCGCCAGTCAGAACGAATCAAATCCCGCGACAAGTCCCTGAACAAACGCTTTACACGAAACCGTTGCCAGGAATGTTGATGGGCGGCATCCTTCCGTTCGGTTGCATCTTTATCCAGCTCTTCTTCATCCTGAACAGCATTTGGTCCCACGAGGTATGCGGAAAGTTTCTTTTCTCATTTGTATAAACAAAAGAATGCCTAGGTATTCTACATGTTCGGCTTTCTGTTCATCGTTTTTCTGATTCTGATCGTCACTTGCTCAGAAGCGACAATATTATTGGCCTATTTTCATCTTTGCGCAGAGGCAATTAAAATGTGTGGATATCACACAGCCTTCGTTTAGGATTATCACTGGTGGTTCCGTTCCTTTATGACTTCCGGATTCACCGCTGTGTACTTATTCATCTACTGCATCCATTACTTCAACTCAAAGCTGACCATCACCGGTGTAAGTGATTAGACCAAAATTTAGAATGTTTTGTTTTTATAAATGATTGGATTTGACCTCCCAACATTCCGAATGATTGTCAAGCTGTTGTAAGACATTTCTTCAGATCGTCTCAACAATACTCTACTTCAGCTACACATCGATTTTCGTCTTTTTGTTCTTCCTGATGACCGGTTGCAAATTTTTATTTTCCTAATTTCTTGGGTTTAAGAAACGGGCTCCATAAAAAAAGGCAAACCAAAAACGGTTAATGCTTTTTACTATAAGGTCTTCTCACACTGTTTTTTAAGTTTTGAGAAATGGGATCCATTGATAAAGCAAAAGATACCCTTTTTGCAGGAACCATGGGTTTTTTTGCCACCTATTGGTTCATCTACAAGATCTACAGCTCAGTGAAGGTCGACTGAACGATGTAAAAAGAAAAGTCATTGAGTTTCTAATCTTTTTTGATCTATTGGTTTTGAGTACTAAATGGGCGTGTTTCATTTAAAACCTAATATATTTATATATAATTTGTTCTCTCCATTCTCTCATCGGATGCTTTGGGTAAAAGGCTTGCCGTCTAAAAACATAGGTTTCTTTAGGAACGCGGCCATTTTCGGGGGTAGGGAATCAATTAAAAAAGGTTTTAGGGATGTACTTTTCCGCTTTCATTGAATTTTTCCAAAGGATTCATCAAAAATCTAGAAGTCAAATTTGTGCTTTACCCGAGACCTTTGCCTTTCTATTCGTTGATGGGGTCCGACAGCGCCGCTGAGAAATTTTGTTAAAAATTTAACTGTGTTTGTTAAGAAATTGTTCCAAAATTTACATAGAATTGTGAGTGGCGTTTTTAAAATTTGTTATTATGTTAAGCGCCCGGTGGTTATTGAAATGATTTGCGAATTTTACCACGGATTTTGAAGAAAAAATTGTTTGGTTAAATTTGCAGAAACTTTGGAGTACATAAGAAGGAGGAGGTCCGGCGATGCTGAAGGCGCCGCCGGGAAAAATTTAAACGATATTTGTTTGGCTATCTCCATGGTTTTAATTTGCTTTTAGTAGGCTTTCCAGACATGATTATAAATTATAATCATGGAAATTAGGGTTCGGACGGGCAGCCGGCTGGCAAATATTAGACCCGGGCTGAAGGGTAAAACCCCAACTCGTTCCCCACCCCCGACTCGTTCCCTTTAACCCACTTTAAACAAAAATTTTGGGTATTTCTACTTTGTAGGGTGTGAATTCAAGAACTATTAAAATTAGGGTTGGACGGGACCGGGACTTTTCAAGGGAAAATTTTTTTTTGTAATGTTCAATGGTAAAACAAAAAAAATCTGTGTTATTCAAAATATCTTGTCTTTAACTTCAATTTTATTATCATAATTTTTTTGAGATTCAGCTTTACTTTTTAGGGGGAGGTGGGGATGGGGGTCGGCGGTGCCAATAGGCGCCGCCGAGAAAAATTTTTGAAATTTGACTCAATTTTTGTTAAAGAAATTTCATCAAAACTTTAGCAAAATTAAGCATTTTGCTTCGGAATAAACTGGTTACGTAAGAGTAGAGGATGTTCGGAAATTTTTCGAACATTTTAAAGATATTTGTTAAAAATTGAAGCAAAAATTCAGTAAGATGTGATGAATTTTATTTCAAAAATTCTTGTTTTGCTCGCATTTTAATTAAAAAATATTTAAAAACTATTAAAACATTTTTTTTATTGATGGAAGATTATGTGAGTATAGGAAAATGATTGAGGGGAAGTGTATGTGAGTAGAGGAAAAAAGATAAACAAGTTTGCAGTCAAGCGGGTTCGAACCCAACACTCACAATAAGAATTACCGAGATGACAAACCACTAGGCCATCGACCCACTTGGGAGAAATAAGTAAAAATGGTTGAAATTGTCGGTCGATGACGCCATCATTAGGAGTCTAAATTTAGTCCAGGTTGGTCCCGGTCCCGGCGGGACCAAAAAACCGGGACCGGGACTTTCAGATTTTAAAAGTCCCGACCGGGACCTGAAAAAACCGGGAAATCCCGTCCCGGTCCCGTCCAACCCTAATTAAAATGTATACCAATCGACTCAGCTCGTCGAGCTGAGCACGAATCTGCAAAAATTTTTGCGCGGAAACCACTTTGAAGAAAGTTATGGCCACTCAAAGTTGGCCAAAAACCATAGGGGGGACCCTTTTGGTCAAAATTTGCGGGAAAATTTTTTCTTCTAGAAATTGTCGGAAACCGGTTCAAAAACCGCTTTAATTTCTCAATTTTTATTTTCTATTGACGAATTGTTATCAGCATATCAAATAACATATTTTCCGACAATTTCTAGAAGAAAAAATTTTCCCGCAAATTTTGACCAAAAGGGTCCCCCCTATGGTTTTTGGCCAACTTTGAGTGGCCATAACTTTCTTCAAAGTGGTTTCCGCGCAAAAATTTTTGCAGATTCGTGCTCAGCTCTACGAGCTGAGTCGATTGGTATATATTTTAATAGTTTTTGAATTTACACCCTATAAAGTAGAAATTCCAAATTTTGTTTTCCAAAGTCGATAAAAAGGTCTTTAAAAATTTTTTTTTGCTTTCAAATACAAAGATGTAAGGGTGATCGGGAGAGTAAACGGATATGCATTTAAGAAGATTTGTCGGGGTAAAGATAACGAGTCGGGGGGGGGGGGGAACGAGTTGGCCGAGAACGAGTCGGGCTCCGTTCGGGCTAAAGTACGATATCCGCCGGCCCTATTGGGAATTTAATTGTACTCGACAAAGACAAGTTTCTCGCTGGCACATATCGATTGCCGAACCTGACAATAAGAAAAACGTTAACACTACTGAAGCAAGAAAATCATGGACAGCCATGGGACGCGAAAAGTTTTTGGGACGCGTAAATCAGAATAAAACCGAAGAAAATTTGGGCCGCTTCCGTATATGGCCCGCGAGTAGATTCGTGCTCAGCTCGGCGAGAGGAGTTTATTGTTTTTCAAATGCAAAGATTTTTGGCGCTTTGTTTATGCTTAATGGATATTTGTTCCTTTCTGTCGCTGTTTTATAATTTTTCATCGTTGGTGGGTGTTGATGCAGCCACGTGTAAGCGCACGAATAAAGCATTAATGGGCATGGTATTTTTGAACTAAAAGAGTGACGCGTACGTTTGGGTGGGAGGGGGGGGGGGGGAATTTGGGAGGACGAACAAATAGTGAAATCGTTTTGAATGTCCAACGGAATAATCCGTAACAGTTGAAAAAAATGAATTTACAGCAGCGCAAAGCCAAAATGGCCAATTCCCGTCGTTCTGATTTTGGCGAAGAATTTGTGGAAAGGCTCCGAAAAGATCGCTTCCGAAAGGCGTATATTTTGGTGAACGGGCTGAGCAGTGGCGAAGAGGAGGAGGACGAGGAGGAGCTTTGCTTTGAAGATGAGGATGACGAAATTGTCAGTAATAGGAGGGGTGGTGTAAGGGTAAGAATGGCCCTGAACTTTTTAAAATAACCAAGAGTGGTATCTGTTTGGGTTTAAATCAAATGGGAAAAACAGATTCTTAGACAGGTCCTTAACTGCTGCTGCATAACTTAGCCAATTTTTTTTGTTGGGAATCATCCAAACTTTATCAATTTTCTCTTCATAGGCGAGTTACGCGATGGACTCTTCGCACCGTCCGCCCTCCGTCCATTCCTCGCGGAGGCCCCCTTCCATTGCCCACAGTCAGCGCGCCGGAGGCGCCTTTGGGTTTGACGCGCGCGATTTGTACTTTTTTGGAGTTTTGTCCGAACTCACCGACAAATTTACGCCGGTTGGTGGTCTGGTGCCTTTCCCTAAGTTCCTGTCTGAACCAGGAGAGAACCGCCCGATTCATCGCCAAGAATCCACCGCCGGCGGATTTTCGTTCGCTGGGTCCCAACGAACGGATCGCTTACCTGCTGTACTTCTCGCTGTACGGCCGTTACTTGAGCGTTGGGAAATTCCACAATGTGTTCAATCGGGAGTTCTTCAAGTACACGAGTGCCGGTGATTCGGAAAGAGTCGCTTTTCTTAAGGTCGGAGCTTTTGAAGCAAGGACGTAGCCAGTGGGGGGGGGAATGGAATTTCCCCCCCTCCACCCCTTCCGAAATGAAATTTGAGAAAAAAAACCATAGGCGGGACGCTATTGTTTTGCACTTTTACAATTTTTTGGGCGATTTTCATTCATTAAAATTTCCAAACAAAAAATTTCTCCAGCGGCGCCTGTCGGCACCGCCGACCTCTCCCATTCCTAGAAAACTTCAGTGCCGATTTTTTTAAATTTAGTTGAAAATTCTTCACAAATCGAGTCAACCTATCGGCACCGCCGACCCCCCCCCCCTTCCCCACTTTTAAAAACCGAGCATTTTTTGGAAAAATTGCTTAACAAAAATTCAATAAAAAGGAAAAAATACACCCCTAAGAATTGACTTCCCCCCCCCCCCCCCCCCCGAAATTTTTTTGTAGCTACGTCCCTGTTTTAAAGCAACAAGTTTACGCTTTTTTCAGATTTGTCGCCTCACTCTAGAGGAATACAAGCGAAGGGCGCTTGAACAAAATAAGAGGGCCTACAAGCTCTCTCAAAAACATTTGTTCAGCGACGGGCGAGCGACCCCCGACAGTCGGTGGGCAATCCGTGGATTTGGAATGTCCAATTTACAATTTGAGGATGAGTGACCGTCCCAGCATGGAGAGCGAGGATCTGAACAGCATCGATTCACTCACCAAAGGTCCGAAATAGAGAGCATTCTCAGATCACAAAACTGACCAACTCGAGTGTTTCAACCCTCAAGTCGTTTTCTCAAAATAATTGTAAAATGCACAATCAAGCGACATTAACGAACTAATAGTTTCTTTCTCCCTTTTTACTCAACCGACTTCTGTTTCAGAATTGATGTTCCACCGTTCGCCACACGCCCCCGTCCGATTCGGCCGTGGTGGACGCATTATTTACGTGGACCCTACCAGTTCAGTTAGCACTGTGTGCGTTGAGGACTTGAAACGGTTCTTCAAGGACACCGAAGGGCGTAGATACGTTGAAATGTTGGAGACTTTTAAAGGTTTCGATGGGTTATTTGCTTTTCTTTTTTCACTGTCTTTTCCCAAATAGGGCCCTTGCTTGGTGGACACACGCCGCCCCAAACGCCGTTGTTGTTCATCCAATGTCAAATCGATCGATTGCTTCAATCGGACGTCTACCGAGCAAACCCTTCGTCCTGCGATGCGAATGACTGTCTGCTTATTTGGAGTCTTCTGGAAATACTCATCCGCCAACACGGAGTGAGTGGGCTTTTTGGAGGGGTTTGTTTACGAGTGTGCCTTGAAAATTTTTCCGTCGGATTCTCTTTCTGTTTTCTTTAGAAAGTAACTGGGCCCGACCTTGCTCGTCTGCTCTGTTCCAATCAAACCAAACATTTGGCTGTCACTCACAAAAGTTTTCTAAAAAGTGACGACGAATTTGTCCGTAGTACTTCGGCCGTTTCGCGCCAAAACTCCGCCGATACCGAATCGAGCACCGCCTCTTCCGCCCTGGAACGAGTGATGCGTTTTTTGCTTGGCGGCCACGTCGACGTATTCCTCCGCTTTTTTTCACCGACAATTTTCGTTTCAGGAAGCGATTGAAAGTGCGATCGCCGATGGCCTTCTCTTTGACGCGCTTTTGTTGGCTCATCGACTGTTTCTCAACGATCGGAATCGTTTGGATGCCATTGAGACCCGTCTGATGGCGCATCGATCACCACAGCATCCGATCACCACACTTTTGAGTGTTGCGGCCGATCAACCCGTCCCTCTGCTGGTCGATTTACAAACGATATTAAGTCCAAATAATTTATTTAAAGTCCGATCGAATTTTGAAGGCATTGTTGGGGGGGGGGGGGTCAATTCGTTTGAATGCAGACTAACAATGAGTAAAGAAGTTTGTTTGTTTGGTCTCAAATATTATTTTAGAGCAATCCGACAACCTACGAAACAAACGGCTGGCGCTCTCATATCGCAATTGTTCTTGCCAATTTGCAAAGTCCGACGGCGATGAGTGCCGTTTATCAGCTCGGTTTGGCGTTGGCGCAGAAGGAATTCAATTCAGCAGCCGATTTTTGCTTTTTGGCCGTTAATTTGCTGTCCGGTTTTGACTGTTTCCAACAACAATCGTAAAATTACCTCTTTTTTTGTTAATATTTTGAACTTTTGCAGTGAAAACGACGGCCACCAACGCAAATTCATTCGTTTGATCAACGCCACTTTGCCGGACGATGAGACGAATTCCTCCCTTACGCGTTTTGGGTCCGGAGGGATTTAAAAACATTTTACTGAGCTTTATTGTTGTTAGGTGGTCTATTTTGGACTATCAAGCGACCGAACTGTTCGATTATGCCCTCCAACTTGTCAACCCGAACAGCCAAACTTTGCTTTCCAACTCAAATTGTTACGTAAAGGCTCGTCTTCAGTACGCCCAGTTGCTGGATGAGCTTGGCGGCTTCAAAAACGCCGTTGAGCTTTACCGGTCCGGTAGGAATTTTTTTGTCTCATCCCGGGGGGAGGGGGGAGGGGTCGTATTTTGATCATTTTTTATTTTTTTGAGATACTTCCGACCATTCGAAGACGCCGTCTCCTCCTCCACAGCCTTCCGCTATTCCAAAGTCTCAATTCGTCCAGCCCCAACATCCAAAAACACAACTCCGTGGAGCACTGACCTCCTCGACACACCAACCAACGCGGTCGCCTCCTAAAAGTCTGCCTGGTCAATCTTCAGTTCGCACGTCAATTGCTTCCCAAGGAGGTGATGGCCGAGAGTATTGTAGGAATTTTCTGTCTCAATTTGTGGAAGAGATTCTCTCCGGGGTGCGGGCAATTCGACTAACTTACCATTAAACTAAAAGAGATAAATCTTACCCACTCAATTTTTAAAACGCTAAGTTTTCATCAAAATACCCCCCCCCCCCCTCCCTACTTAATTATAGTACTCGCACTCCCAAACTTTTATATAATTTGTTTAAAGAGCGTGAGGAACTTCCAAGCCGCCGCTCTAGAAGTCCTTCTCCCACCGTCACCCTCACACATTCTCCGCCAAATGTGTCTTCCATCCATGCGTTTATGGCCAACCCGAGAACATCGGAAAGGTCTTTCTCATTCCATCGCTTTTAACAAAAACCTTTTTTAAAGTGACGAGGTCGGCGTTTTTGCAGAAAAAGCGAATTCCCAAAACAATGCTCAACTCCAACCTCCGTTTCTGTTGCCAATTCCGCCCTTTTACAATGTTGGAACAATTCAAAATGGTTAGTGGTCGGAGTGATTATGCAAAAAACAGTGACTAAAATTTTTCACACGCGTGAACGATGAATGAGCGGGTTAGCTCGGGATTTGAGGCTCGTTTAATGGTTAATTGATTGTGAGAATTTATTGATTGGATTGCTTCAGCAGACGCAAATGTCCAACAACCACGCGAGATGGAGGCGGTCAACGTCGCCGACGGGGACTTACGGCAAATGCCGCCTTTGAAACGGCCCTCCGTTTCTTCAACGTCCGACAAACTTTCGTCAAGCGCGAATCCAAATGGCCCAAAAAGTGTGGCGGCTCCTCTGCCAAATTCCACGGGGCACAAAAACCAGGAGGAGTTTAACAATGAGAAAGTGACCGCAAGTGCCGATGAAAAGAACGAAGGCAGCGGGGGAGGGGGCAAAGGCTTTCTGCGCGGCTTTTTCTCGAAAATAAAAGTGCCTGTGGACTCTAACGAAATGAAACTGCCAGAGGACAAAGACCCTAAGGTGCGCTTTAATAGGTCGAATGAGTCGATTGATCACTTTTTTGGCTAATTGCCCGATCACTCGGTTTTATTGGCCTTGTTGTGCATGAATCTATGGTCAGATTGTGTGGGACCCGCGGTTGGGACGGTACGTTGACCAGGAGCAGAACCAACAGCCGCCAGAAGAGCTCGCGCCCCCTCCAATCATTCCGACGTATCAGCCACAACAGTGGCACACCGCTCAATCTCAGGAACAACAACAGCACCAAGTTCCTACCGCGAGCCGAGCGTTTCAAGGGGTAAATACCATTAGTTTCTTTTGGACATGGAAATCGTTTCCTCTCTCATTTTCAGAAGTCCAGGTACGCCAATGCATGGAATTCTTAAGAACGTGAATAACAACATCTATTAGACGGTTGTGATGTTCAGAGCTCTTTTCAAGGCTTGGTCCAGACTGTGTTTCGGGGAGGGGGGGCGTCCCGAGAATCCAATTTTTAGTGATTTATTTTAGGAATATCTGTTGACTGCTGTGTCTTTGAATCGTTTCTTTTCAAAATCTATATTTTTTTTAATTGATACATCGCTTCTAATTTTCAGAAGTGTAAACCCTCTGGACTACGCCCTCTCTTTATTTCAAAATAATAGTTATTGTGAATAAACAAAATTTAAAGGAGTTAGCTTCGAAGGAAGGTCGTCGCGTCGCGTTTTGGTCAAAAATTCATTCATTTAAAAGCAAGCGGCTTCACCCCTCCCACCGATGAGATTCGTATTATTTATCTGATAGAATCTGTTCACAATAAAATTCTGCGTGCGTTTAAATTGAGTTCGATCAATGTTTGCTTATCACGTTGAGAGAAAGTGCTGGCTGAAAGATGTCTTCTTCGCCTGGTGCTCGACGCCGGCCCTTCCCAGCATCTTCTTCATCATTATCATAGAATCTAAGCCTGGCAAGCATTGGCTTTACTTTGAAATTGCCCTCGTGGCTAAAGGCCGCGTAAAATTCCGTTTCAAATTTGCCAACTTTGTCCTTCAAAAGTACGGTCGGTTGTAGACGTTTGTTCTTTCCTTCTTCGTTCACTTCACATTGGCTTTTCGGCCCCCCTTCCCTCTCCTTGTCGGTCCGAAAAATTTGAAAAGGTACACTGTCCTCCCCACAAATCAACATATTGTTGTTCTCCCGACCCGACGCTGTCTCATTTTTGTTGTGCTGTTGAGAGCAGGCGAGGGACAATTCACCGCTTATCCCCCCTGAAGTGAAAATACGGCGCGAATAAAGGAAAATGTAAGGCGACAAAACCTTCAACGGAGCAATAGACAATCACTCGGATTGGCACAAACTCTCCCATTCTGATGAGAACGTCTTCATCAGTCGCACAGTTTTGGCCGCAGACTTTTATGTCTAAACTTCGTACTATAAATAAGAAACTAGATTCCTGGGACAAAATCGGGATGAAACTGAAGCTCGGGCCTCATTCCTTATATGTATTTCAATAAACGGTTAAAGAATAACATTGTGTACTTCTCAACTGACCGATTGTTATGGAAGGCAAAACCAATTGCCGTAAGAAAGCGACGGAAGAGAGCAACGAACCGATGGGCACCTGCCCCTCCAGCTAAACCAATTTTGGCGTTAATTATCCAGAATTCGGCCAAACCCTAAGCTTCGCAATTCTCCATCGAATTTCCAAATGCTTTGTCAAATGCTTTTCCAACATTCGCCTCAAGCGTTCAATTTCCTGCATTTGCATCATATGAGACGCCTGTTGGGTGGCGCGTTGAAAGGCGATCGATTGTATGTCATCGCAGCAGGGACAGAGAAGTGGCACCCTGAAGGGGTGGACAGGCTGTAAAAAGAAGAGACCGTCCACCCTCTCCTCCATTCATTCAATGACGTATGGGGATTACGGGCAAACGGCAATTTATTCATCAACAAAACACGTAAATTCGTTTTTGCTTTGTGTTATGATGATTGGCGAATTTCCTCAACGGACCGGCAACATTCCTTCGGTTGGACTGTCAAGCGATGTTCGACGCCAAAAGTGAGTTCGGCTTCCAAATCCGTTTCATTCGCAACGTCGACGACAACAAGCCGACTGAAAGGACTATCGCCGGCCAAAACACACCAGGACGAAACATTCACCGCAGGAACGATCGTCACGGCCATCGGCAGTTTGGCAAACCGAACAAATTCCTGAAGGCAAAAATAAAACAAAAAGGTTAGAAATCGGAGAAACCTCTTCCGTTGGCGATGTTTGCAAATCTGCGCTGTAAGTAAATGAGAATTCTGCACTCAAAAGTCGCTAAAGAAACAAAGGATGTAAATTTACTTAAATGGGCCGGCTACCCCAACGTATGGCATGAGGTCATGGCGTCCTGTTAAATGTTCTTCTGTTGAGTTTTCTCTCTCCAAAAGTGGGGAGGCCTCTGCAGACGGCTGCCGATGTTTTCTTCCCTCTGAGGAGGACATTGTCGGAGCAGAAAAAGCCTCCGGCACAACGCAGTCCGGAACAATTGTGGCGGTCGAGGACGAGTCGGAAGTTGGACGACGGACAAAAACACGATGCTCTTGTCCAATTTGAGCCGGATTCCCTCCAGGGCGTCCGAGATGACTATCAGAAAACGCTGTCGATGTAGGATCTGAAGAAGTTCTTTATCCTCCGTAAATTCTGTTCAGAACAACCAATGCCAAAGATGCGAATATTCACTCTCTTCCGCTCGCCCGCTTTGAGACCGTTTATTTGGTAGTCGGCGGATGTCGATGGATCGTTCGCAAAGTCACAATTTCCAGCAACAATTTGAATTAAATTCGGACCACCGCATGTCTTAATGCCAAAAAACACTGTAAATGTAAAAAAAAGAAAGACAAAACACCTGAGGCTGTTGTATTTTAATTGTAACGTGCTTAATTCCCAACGAACTGCTCGAATTGCTCAGTGTTATGGTGTGGTCGTAACTTAAATGAGAGGCTTTAAACAGCAACTTGGTCCCCCAAAGCTATCCTTTTAACCTTTGCCCGGAGAACACGCAAACTTCGGCGATTGAATCGTTCGGATTGTCGCTCAAAGTCGGAGAACGCTTCAACGAACTATCAACACGGAGAGATGGCAGTGAAGGGAGGACCCTAACGGTGAATTGGCGATGGTTTCTGTTGGATCCAAAATCGTCCGTAGAGAATTTGCATAAATTTTTGCATCCGAGAACCTCGCAAACGTAACCCGTAATTCGTAAAGTTCCAGTTGATCTGCAAAAAAAAAGAATTTGTCGTAAAAGAATTGAGTTTTCTCGTCAACGACCAAACTACCTCGGGACGCCGAGAAATTTAACTTCGTTTTGGGTCGGGCCAATGCATGAGCCAAAACAGGAAGGGAGGTTCAGACGGATCGGAATGTGCTCAAAATTACATCCCTCCGTAAGCAGAGCCAAGTTGCTGACCAACAAATCAACCGGCAACGGATTTTGCACTTTCACTGAAACTTCGGAGGCGCAGTCGACGACCCAACAGAGTTCGTCTAAAAGTTCCGAAAAGCAAATTCGGAGAGCCATCAAAGCGAAGAACTCGCCTTTCTTTGTCCGTTCTTGAAAGGGCGAATATATAAATATTTTGGAGCGGAGTGCAGAAGCGTCGACTATTTTTGGCGCCAAATGCTGGGACAACGGAAGCACTTGGAAATCCCTTAAAAGACAAAGATTCGAAATGAAGTTGAGCAATTGCAACTTTAGTGATGGTATTCGTGTGAGTTGCAAAGGCGCTAATAGGACGGGTGGGCTCGTGTCGAGTGTCAACGGCTTGAAAAGGACGTGCAACCCATTGCCCTGCAGTTTGGTCAGTTTGTTCATTTCTTCCACAAGGGAAAGCATCGCGACCTTGTCCAAATGGTCGAAAAAAGACTGAAAAAGGTAATTTTATCTTTTGTAAACTCATAAGCAATTCACTGGTCACAACAACCCACTTCCAACATGAAGCAGAGGTGACGGATTGCCATGTTGTGCAGACCGGCTCTAACCGCAACGGTGCAGACCTCGTGGACCGCTTTTATTTGGAGAGAAAAAGTGGCAAACCGGTCGCAATTCGGAACTTTTTCTTTGCAAAATTTTCCACCAATTCCGTAGCCGTGAAGACTCTCATTGAGAATCGGATAAACCTGGAAAAACCAAACACCAAATTAATGCATTTTCTCGCTCACTCTTTTGTAGTCGTTCTCGGAGTGATTTTCAATAAACAATCGGAAAAAAACGGCTAACCGTAGAAAAAAGGAATATTTTCGCTTGAAGCCAATCTGAAAAGAAAGTTTGAGCTTGTCAAAAAGGCTATTCACCATGTTGTACACTTCAGACGCTGCCAAACAAATGTTGGATTTCATAATGTTGTTAAACGTCAGAAACTTATCGTCAAGAAATCGGCAAGTGTGCTCTCGAAGAAAGGACTAAAGGAAGAAGTAGTTCACGGAAGTAACGGTTGGTAATCAAAATAGGAAATTTATGGCACATTTTCCCTATTTCTTTCCAAATTGTGCCAAAATCAACTAGAAACCGCGTCCCGCCCAACGCGTATGTTTGTTCCGGATGCCTCTTCCGAGTGGAATTACCGACTGACCTCAACTTCGATGAATTGACGATGAAAGACCAACAAATGCACCGCTCTCATCATACATTCGTACTCAATGTAAACGGCAAAAGAAAAGCGTCCGTAATTTTCCAACGCGGCACGAAAGCGTTCAGAAAGTTCGTTGCGCGAAATGAGGGCATTCTGCGCTTTGAAAAGGCCATTGGATGTTGAAGGAGACTGACAATGAGCAGCAATTGTTGAGGTGGAAAGCGTCGGAGAGGCCAAGTTCTGGGCACTTGAACTCCGGGAGGCAGAGGACATAGCCGAGGGTAGTGGAAGACCGTCGTTTTTGGGGGCCGTTTTAACATTTTGTTGGGAATATGAGGATGAGTCAAAATTCAAGAGTTGGCGCCACGCTTTCCGTTTTGAAGAACTCTTTCCTATAAAATCGACTCCTACGAATTAACGAATAATCGGTTACCGGAAAAGAACGATCTGTTATTAGATAAATTCTTCGGCTCAGCCTCATCTTCAGATGGCCCATTCTGCAATTGACACAGTTGTGATGATTGACCATTGGTTGAGTAGGGCGAAGAGTATTCTTCACAATTATCAATGTCCACCGTGTCCGTCGTAATTTTAGTCACTTCGTCCGAACAATATCTCTGATGCCCAATGGACGACCTGTTTTAGGAGAGCATTCAGCAAAATCCCTAAACCATTCGTCGTAAGACTTCAATTGGTGCTCTTTGCTTGAATTGGAGGCGTCCACCGCAGTCTGAACCCTGTGCATTGGTTTTTGGTGGCCATTGCCGTCAATCTCTTCTCTCCGATTAGACAACATTCGCTGTCTGTATTTGATCATCATTGCAGCACAACACCAGCCTTCATATGCGGCTAAAGAATGCGATCAGAAATTGTGACTTAGACAATAGAAACCCGCAAGCCAAAGTAAATCGGCTGTGGATTTGAGCAGTTCAATGGCGGATTGGTAGGACTGCACAGCGGCTTCGAACAATCCGGTGAGAAATGCATAATCACCGGCCTTTTTTCGCAATCTTCCAATGCATTTCCTCCTTAACTTTAAAGTTAATTTAATTGTAGACAATGCCGCACCTGTATGCTTTGCTCTTCACATTCTCTAGACCCATCCGGTATTTTTCTTCGTCCGGTAACATCGGACACGAAGGATTGTCCATTCGCTCAAAAGAGGTGTCCAGCCGACGACTTTCCAGAACAAAATAAATGCTCCGCAACAATTCGTGCAGAATGGACTCCAAATGGTCACAAATTGACGAAAAGTCATCCGCACCAGTCAAGGACAAAAATTCGGTGGTGCAGCTGCTGTCCTAAAGAGAATTAAACCGTTCAACGCCAAATGCCAAGGTGAGAAAAGGACGCACACAGCCAAAACCAAAAAGAGCACATCGCGAATCGACGAGTTGGTCGTTGAGACTTTGCTAAATTACAGCACAGACAGAAAATGTTGAAAAAAGCAAAATGAGCACCTTAATCTCAGCAAACTGCTCTTTCAACAGCCGAAACTGCTTCGACTCGGCGGGAGTGAGTTCGTCCGAAATATTTTGGTCGCCCTTTTTCTGCCGCTCCGCCAAAATAGGAGGGAGGCGAGCGAGGGAAGACCTCCTCAGCCGACTCAATGGTGGCGAACTGGCTTGGCCTTCATCATTAAGTGTCTCATTTCTGGAAGAACTCGGAGAGTTGAGGTCGGGCGACGACGAAGAGGCGTTCAGATGGCCGCCGTTGAATTGGCCAATGCATAGCAGTCCAAAAATTTTTCGGAATGCCTTTAAAAAAGTTTTGACACAATGTAAAAGACGCAAAATGTCAACCTGAAATTCGCCAAATCTTAAAAGCACCAAATTCAAGTCCGTGACCAATTTCGGCAAAATTTGACGTTGCGAACTGACGTTGGAGGACACTGCAAATTGAATTGAATATGTGGCAATAACGGGTAGTCGATGTATAGGGAGGGTAAAGAAAGCGAAAAAATTAAATTCTTTTGAACAAACCCCCCATTTCAAGCTTGTCTTGTTGTGTTCAATGTCTCGACAAGGCAGGGAGCTCAATTTGCCTCATTTTTTAAGACAAATGCCATTTTTAGGAATGTGTTTTCACACTTGCCATTATTTTTTGAGGGAAAAATGAAGATTTTCGAAAATAGTGCCCCTCGATTCGTACAATTTGAAGTTTTTGGTTGCATATCTTTTAACAAATGAGAAAATTTCCCGGCGACGCCTATCGGCACCGCCGACCCCCTCCCCCAGAAGGCAGCAGAATAAAATTAGTTTGAAAATTTCTTAATAGAACTGCCATATTCTTGACCCCTCGATGCCATATTTTTGGAGCTTGTTTCCATATTTTGTCGCAGATGAGTTGAGCTCCCTGCGACAAGGCGCAAAAAAAACTAGCATATTTCCGATTTTAGCTGTTTTATAAAACTTCAAGAATTCACCTTGAACAGTTGCAAATCGTCGTTCCAATGTTTTTATCACGCGATTAAACGCCGGTGTAGCAAAATTGCCCAACGGTTTAACCTTTAAAATGTTTAAAAATGGCGCAATCGGGATGCTTACAAGTATCTGGATGCGACAGTGATCTTCGGGTTTCGGTAGAATCGACTCCATTTGCCGCCTAAACAACAGATAACATGCAACCCGCCTAAACTGAATTTGTAAATGTCGCATCGATGTAAGATGGACGCAGGGTCAACTATATGGTACGAGAGAATGGTTAAGCATCCGTATAAGAAAGACGAAACATGTTATCTAATTGTTCAAATTTAATGAGAATGTTTAAATGTAAAATGAGGTAAAAAGAATGAGATGAGAGATCTGAACACTGAACAATTGTCTACAACATTGCTTAGAATAATGACATCGCTTGGTCGACTTGATCAGAGTGAGTCGTCCTCTTCGAAATCACTTGTATCACCTTCCAGTTCATTATCCAACAAAGTCTCATAATTGCCTTTAATTAAAAAATCCCAATGACCAAACAGTACCAATGTTAAACCATTCACCGTTGACAAGGGCTTTGTTGACAGTGTCGCACTTAGATTTACGAGGAGACGAAATTGGACTAAATCGTCCTTTGTGGATCGGAATACGCAGACCAATACCACAAAACTTTTGCTCCAAATCTCCAAGTGTTTTGTCTTCTCCCTCTTGGAACTGCCACAAGAAATGAAAGAGTTTAGACAAAAATGCGAAAACCATAACGATAGGAAGCCAAGCATAAAATACGGGCCAGCAAGCTAAATAGAAAACTCTGATGGTTTTGGAAATACAATTATTTACCGCAAGTTTGTCCATCTTTGGTGTAAAAGATGAATAAACTGCCCATCCAAAATGAGTTGCATCCACAGTCAGCGTCACTTCGAGAAGTACACGTCGGATGGATCGAAATGATTTTGAATTTCTCCAAAAATGTTCTGTTGTTGCGGAGAACTGATGCCAATTTCGATTCTGTCAAATTCACCCGCCCGTCGGAACCTTTCAAAATAATAAAATTTTCGTTTTTTTTTTGTCTCATCAGTCAAATGTGTTGTTTAATTTACAAATTAATTACCTGGAGTACATGTAAAAATTAGTCGCAATGATAAAATCTCTCTATTGCCATCATCAAAAATGCCGTTGGTGTTCGGCACAAAATCTCCGCCAAAATTTTGCTGCAAAAGCATTTTTGCTGTTTTTAAAAGCTCTTTTTGCTCGTGAAATAAAAACACTCGATTCGGCCTTTTTCGTCTGATCGCCAAATCCAATGAAAATGCATTTTCTGTTCCGTTTTTAACCGCAAGACGAATAGTTTTGCTGGTATTTCCTAGCCTACTATAGCCAAAAATTTTGAAGAGAAAATTTCCGGGAAGCAAATGACTGAGGAGGAGCGTTGGAGTGTGAAAGTCGCTTTGGATAAGCTTAAGCTTAGAATCAAATAAATTATCGAAAAAATTCTTACCATCACTGCGGGAACATTGTCTCCAGGTGTCCACGTGAAAGTATCAATGTTCCGCCAAAGCATTGGTTCAAGAACGACGTATTTTAGCGGCAAAAAGACCGATACATTGTCCCCGAGAATGACAGGACGAAGCCGATCATTCTTTTCCGGTAGAACGTTAAGGAAGAGTTGGGCATCGGCAATGTCTTCGGCAATGGTAATGCCATGCACACGGAATACATAGAGACCAGGGATTCCGATTTGGCCAACAATGGACGGGCTGAGTAAATGCCGATTTGCAAACTCAACTTGAAATGGGCCCTCTGTTTGTTCCCAAGTAAAATTTACGAATACGTCAACCGAGTTGTTTAAAATTTGAGCTTTAAGCAACACCGAATCCACGGGCAACTGAATGGTTTCATTCCGTATATGAATCACTAAATTTTTAATTTTTTTGTCTCATTTTAAGAAGTCAACCCAAAAACAAATTATAACCTGGAACTTTTGGACGATCTTGTACGGATATTTTCACTGTTGCATTCGAGGAACGGCCGCCAGGGAAAGCAACTGACAGAAGAAATTCATATGGGCTGCTTTCATTGGTTATTTGAAAATTAGACAGTTCTAGAACCGAAGAGGTCGAACCTGATGCAAAGATGCACAGATTGACATAAACAACGCATAAAATACCCGAAATATCGACGGGGTTCATAGTGTGATCAATGCGCACCCATTTATTTGAGACAATCTTCAAAAAATAAGAGTATACTCGCCAAAAAACAACGGAACCTCCGCAGAATCGCCGCTAAGTCTGAGCTTTTTGTCAAATGGCAACCAAAGTCGGATAAACTCCGTATTCGCACGCCTCTCACATTCAACAATTCTGACAGAATATTTGGACTCATCTAAACGAACATAATTAAGATGCCTTAAAATCACGTTTCGGAATGTCCAACTCATTACTATGATTGAATGGACCAGCCCACCGGTAATAGTCAGATTATGCGACATGTGTCCCTCAGAAGTCGCATTCGAAACAGAAAGTGTTAAGAGAACAAAGCCGGCTTTCAACTTAAACACTAAACAGCAATAAAACATAAAATTTACAAAGCACATTCGTAAGATTAAGAGACGGTCCGTCCATTCCAGCGAATCGAGCATTGTCCATTCCATCGATGACGCTCCACGAAAAAGTCCAATTCACACCCTTCCACACATCTCGAAACACGGCCTTGAATTCGACCCAACCTACTGACAAATCCACGCTATAAGGCCCTTCAACAGTAAAATCCACGAACACTTCATTTGAACTCTCGCATTTAGAAAGCAAATGGCTGAATGACAACCCGATGTTGCATGTACACATCTTAGCCTTAATGTTGATTTCATTGTTTAATCCCGCGGTTTTGATGGGAGTTTTGTTCCCAATGCCGCAAAGAACCGCAACTTTTAGAGACCAACAGCCAAAACTAAAATCGTCTTCACAAACATTCCCCCAACAAAAACACCTTCTTGTTGCAACTCATAAAGTCAGGACACTGCGAATTATGCTGACACGTCTCATAATATTCATCTAAGTGAGATCGCTGCAAGCGATTCACAAAACCTTGGCCCGAAAAACATTTGACCATTAAAATGACGAATTGGATACACAACAAGAAATTCATCAATTTGATTGTAGCTGAAATGTAATTAAAAGAAGCGTTTAAAACAAAAAATGTTTAAAATAAATCAGTGTATAAAACTGGTCAGAATATGCATCCGACGCAGGAATGTAGCCAAAGGGGGTCTCCGATTCTCTTCGTTCGGCCCTTCCCGAAAATCTTTCTGGCTACGTCCCTGACCAAATGAAATTAATTAAGAAAAAGCTAAAATGATAACAACTTTTATCAGAGTTCACGCATCCGAATTTCTTTAACATAGTAATCTGTGTGATCGATTATGGAAGGAACAAATGCAGCTTTGTTCTTTATCAGGGAAATATTTTTAGCGAACAGATGTTGAGCAGATGTCTTAAATTAAAAATAGAATTTTCATTTAGAAAAAAGCACTAAACCAGGCTTCTAACTCTCTCGTGAAGCAATTCCAATTTTTTGCGTAATTCGGAGGTTTCACAGCCAAACAAAACGTCCCCAAAACAGTCGAGCAATGCGAGACAAAAACTCAACAGCTGAAAAAGCCCAATAAAAATATAAAATGTAAATTGTACCTTCACAAAATCAGTCTCATTCCCGCAAATATCAGATATTTTGTCCAACAGTAATTCTAATTCTTCGACAATTTCATCAAGCGTTTTTGATTTGTAGGTTTGAAGGATATACGCGTGAACAGAGCATGGGAGGACAAATTCCCCAGTCAAAAGTCCTTCAATAGGTAGTGAAGAACCCGGAAACTGTTTGAATACTTCCGATCCCTTCTTAAAGAGCTCGGGGTAAAAATCGGACAACCGATCCATATCAATCTTCTCAGACTTTTCAGCATCGGATTGAAAACCAATAAAAACTGTGACTTCATTTGCATGAGGATGTTCCATTCTGTAAACAAAAATACAGAAATAAGCCAAAATTGTGAAATATAGAGGGAGTAAAATTAACTTGTGCGGTAAACAAATAATTTTGAGTTCAGAAGTTTATTCGATTATAATGTCATCGTAAAACGTCCAGACCAAAACCTAAAACAAAGGCCAATTTAAAAGTCTGCTCGCTGCGTTCGGCAAAGATACCCATCTGGTGGTCCTCCCCTGGCACAATGAGTGAAGAGACCATCGGACCTTTCTTTCGTTCAGCTTTACTTTGAGAAGTTTTAAGCTCGCTACCTTCCCAATCATAGTCGTGAAAAAACTATCATATAGAAAAATTAACAAAATGGTAAAAGCGCCAGTCTTACCAAACATTTTTGCGGCAAACAGTGCTTTCCTCCAACATTTGCTGAATAAAAGAATTTTCGCCACCCTAAAACGAAAAAAAAACAGTTTTATTTAACGGAAAGTAACTGCATAAGTCAATTCAGTTGGAGTGGCAGTGGTCGCGGACCGAGGCGGGCCTTTGTTCACTGATTCGTTGCCAAGCAAATTTCTCATGGTCTTTCCGACAGGCATACTTGTAAATTTCTTAAAGCCGCGACTGACGTAAGTACTGGTCCAAAACATTCCACCTGAGAAGCTTCATCAGGATCGAAAAACGGAGGGTTACACATGGAGAACATAAAGAATCTCTCCTCACATGTTTCTTTTGATAGAACTTCCTTAAACTAAAAAGGTTTAACTGTCAAATAAAGGCGCAGAATTAACACTTTTAGGATTGAGTTATCAGTCGAATGGACGACCCGAATCCGCTCTCTCAAATTATTGTGGTCAATGTTTTGCGCAGCGTAGGAAATTGAATTCACGTCCACTTCAGTCGCCACAAAATTCCAGTTGTTGAGACGGGCCCCCAGAAGTGGAAATATACAAGATGCCCCAGTTCCTTAAACAATTATGGGTTAGTCCATCTCAAATTAACACTAATAACCAATGTCTATTCCCCAGATGCTAGAAGCTTCAAACCCGTTCTTGCAGATCAGGTCTTCCAACAAAAGAAGGTAATTTAGTCGCTGAGGGACACGCGGTACGAGGTACCCTTCTGGAAGTTGAACATCCAACTGAAAATATTCGAGAAGCAGAATTCGTGTCAGCAAGCGAACAGCTTCTGCATCTGAGAAGTTCATACACACCTGAAAATGCCAAAAGCAACATTAATACACTGCACGAAAACAAAACGAATTACTTTTCCACCTGCCCCAATGAAACACTTGGCTCTAAAATCATGATATTTCTTCGCAAGATCTTCGTAATTTGGTGGCCTTAACTTGAAAATATTACGATCATGCATTGGAAGAGATTGGAAACATGGGATTAAATGTTTACTCTAAAACGGAACGGGGGAAAAATTGAAGAATACTTGTACCTCAACAAATCACATAAATTATAAATAAATCGACTCCACTCTAAGCCTAACGCACGAATTCGTAAAAATTTTTTGGTGGAAACCAGCCCGGGAACTGAAGTGTCTTTTCCAGAGGGTACTCAGTTGTCCACTGATTAAAAAATGGGAAAAATCACTCATATAGGCTTTTAAAATGACGAATTTGTCGATAGAAAATAAAAATTGGGAATTTAAATCCGTTTTTGAACCGGTTAAAAATTTTGAAAATTAAGGAAAAAACGAATTTTAAGTAAACCAAAGCCCGAAGGGGGAAAAGTTAGACAGTAAGGTGGAAAATAGCAGCCAAAGTACCGCACACTCGACTACGGCGGCCAGTAGGTGGGGCGAGACTCCGGGCTCCGGAAGAAGTCCGCGCGCGCCCGCTCCCAGGGAGCTCAGATCACCATCGAGGAAATATGGCAACCGAGTCCAAAAATATGGCATTTTTATGGCATCGAGGGGTCAAAAATATGGCATTTTTATGGCAGTTTTCTTAAGAATTTTCAAAAATGCTAATTTTTTTTGTTGTTGCGAATTCTGCTTCCTTTTGGGGGTGGCGGTCGGCGGTGCCGATAGGCGCCGCCGAAACTTTGAATTTTTGACTCAATTTGTTTAAAAATGAGAATTTTTCACAAAGTTGTAAAATATGGCAAAATTATGGCAAGAGTGGAAATATGGCAAAAAATATGGCAAATTTCCAAAATTATGGCATTTGCCATCAAATGAGGGCATTCTGAGCTCCCTGCCCGCTCCGCGGGTCCCCGCGCGCTCGCCCCCCAGTGGCGCTCGTCAGACTTCTTCCTCCGCCCTCCGTCTCGCCCCATTATTTGCTCCGTCTCCGCATGCTCGCTGTTGGCGGGCCGTTACACGGCCTTTCATTATTTTATCCGGCTTTTTTTCCTTATTTTCAAAATTTTAACTTTAAATTCTCAATTTTTGTTTGACTAATTCGTCATTTTAAAAGCCTATATGAGTTAATTTGGTAAATACGCAATTCGTTTTTGGCCAATTCGTTTTTTACCCGATTCGTTTTTTTGGGACGATTCGTTTTTTTTTGGGACGTTTCGTTTTTCTAGTAACAAAAAGCATTTATGAGCGGAATTTGAATGTTTTATGCAGTTCTTTAAGTGTATTCAGGGGTTATTGAGGTAGCTGATCACAAATATGACATCAGATTTATCATATGACATCATCTAATCTAAGATTTCGACATCTATGTTTTTGTAAAAATTCAAAATTTTTTTTTCAAAGTTGAGAAAAAGGTGTTTTTAGGGGTATTCGGGGGCGTAGTAAAATTACCACAAAAACTTAGGGTTTCGCTCTTTTCAAACCATAACTTTTAAAGGTTTATATGATCGTTTAGTTCCTGCTAGATAATAGCTTCTAAACCAGGGTTCGGATCGAGTAAAGACAATTTCCAAGGACAGACATGTTGTCTTTCAAGGACACAACAGAAAAATTTAGCGAAATCCAAGGACGTTCAAATTTTAGGTTTTCAGGACAAAAACGCTTTATTCCTGTTCAAATGGCTTATATTTCTCGCCCGAATGAATCTTTTCCAACAATTTCTTGTTTCCGCTCAATAATTTGTGCTCTTTATCTCTATTTTTTGCGCGTGATTTTTCAAAAATTTGGGAAAAGGTGGGGGGGGGGGGGGGTCGATCGGCGGTGCCGATAGGCGCCGCCGAGAAAATTTTTTTTGGAAATTTTAACAATGTTTTGTTAAAAAATTGATGGAAAATATACCTAGTAAATTGGCCATTTCCCCTTCTACTACGTTTGACAAAATTGTATTGTTTTCCTCATTCGGGAACACTCACGCCAAACCCTCATTCAAGGACAATCTTGAAAATAAGGACATTTTCAATTTTTAAGATCGAGGGTCCATTTTCAAGGACTGTCCTTGCCATTCGGACGAATACGAACCCTGTTCTAAACATATAGAGCTTTCGATTGGTACTCAATTTATTTAGTTTGGTTGGTTACAAGAAGAGTTATGGCACTTCAAATGTTCTGGGGCCGAAACGGCCCCCACTCCTCTAAAACCATCAAATCAGGGAGCGGCCCGTTTGAGTCCGGGCCACTTGAGTCTGGCTACTTGAGTCTGGTGGCCACTTGAGTCTGGCATTTGAGTCTGGTTAGAAGGAAAAATTTTTTAAATTAAATCTTCTAAAATAAGAAAGTCAAGCAACATATTCTAAAAAAATAGAACTTTCTTAAACAAAAAACGGTAATGGTGTCTTATATATGTCCCCGAATTTTTTTTAAATCAGTTTTATGTAAGTACTCCGGGGTTACCGAGGTAGCTGATCACGAATATGACATCAGATTTATCATTTGACATCATCCAATTCAACAAACGAATCCCAAGTACCATTTTTGGTAATACTTACCTATGCTGGTCCCCCCCCCCCCCATTTTTTTGAAAAAAATAAAAATATTTTTTAAGTGGATAAAAAGGAGTTCATAGGGGTATTCGAGGCCGTAGATTCTGAATCTGATATTTATTTAGTTTTTTGAATGATTTAAAGGCTAAAATTAATTTTAGAAAATTTTGAAAATTTTCGAAAAATTGTTCGAATGGGTCCGGGGTTTGAAATTGGTCTAAATAAATATCAGATTCAGAATCTACGGCCTCGAATACCCCTAGAAACTCCTTTTTATCCACTTAGAAAATTATTTTTATTATTTTCAAATAATGGGGGGGACAGCTTAAGTATTACCCCATTTTTTGTTTAAGAAAGTTCTATTTTTTTAGAATATGTTGCTTGACTTTCTTATTTTAGAAGATTTAATTTTAAAAATTTTTTCTTCTAACCAGACTCAAATGGCCAGACTCTAGTGGCCACCAGACTCAAGTGGCCAGACTCAAGTGGCCCGGACTCAAACGGGCCGCTCCCTGATTTGATGGTTTTAGAGGAGTGGGGGCCGTTTCGGCCCCAGAACATTTGAAGTGCCATAACTCTTCTTGTAACCAACCAAACTAAATAAATTGAGTACCAATCGAAAGCTCTATATGTTTAGAACAGGGTTCGTATTCGTCCGAATGGCAAGGACAGTCCTTGAAAATGGACCCTCGATCTTAAAAATTGAAAATGTCCTTATTTTCAAGATTGTCCTTGAATGAGGGTTTGGCGTGAGTGTTGAAAATATTGAGATTTTAATGGAAATATTCATGTTTTGGCATTGTGAATATTCAAAATTTTTAATAGAAAATGGTTATTTTATGGGGTCCCACCCAACTCATCCATACCATCCATACCCAACTCATCCATATTTCAAAAAAGTTATGGCCACAAAACCGCACAAAAAACGAAATTTTTAAACATCAAGTTTTGTGGCCATAACTTTTTTGAAACTTGTCCAATCGCAAAGCTTTAACTTAATGTTAGCTTCAACTGTTCGAGTTCTATCGAATGGCGTTAAGACTTTCTAAATCGGTTAAGGTTGAAGCGAGTTATGCTCAATGGATGAGTTGGATATGGATGAGATGGGTATGGATGAGTTGGTTACACTACGTTTTGCCACCTTACATTTTGCCACCCCAGCAAAAATGTTACGTTTTGCCACCCCAGCAAAAATGTTACATTTTGCCACCCCAGCAAAAATTTTGCCACCCCAGCAAAAATGTTACATTTTGCCACCATTTCATTTTGCCACCATTACGTTTTGCCACCGTTACATTTTGCCACCCCAGCAAAACTGTTACGTTTTGCCACCCCAGCAAAAATGTTACGTTTTGCCACCCCAGCAAAAATGTTACGTTTTGCCACCCCAGCAAAAATGTTACATTTTGCCTCCCCTGCAAAAACTATTCTTCAATTTTATTCATATTTTGACATTCATAACTTTCTAACTTTTACATTAAATTTATTGGGTGGATGACGTGGGTTCGAGTCCCACCCGGGGTTACCATTTTGCCTATTCTTTACTAAATTTTATTGCGGCCGATTATTGACGAATTGGAGCAAGATGAGAACAGCCAAAATGTGGACCCGGATGAGGATGAAGAAGCTGCCTAACAAGTTCAATGCGAAACAACGACGCACGGAGCATTAGCTACCGCTTACCCCCGCCCCTCTAAAAGTAAAGCAGAATTTCAAAAAAAAATTGATGTTGGATGAGGCAATTGAAGTTGAACAATGAGGAATATATTCTTGAATAATAAATCCATCATTGACAATTATGAACAATAAAAGATTCCCCTCATTATCGATCCCGGTTCAACATGCTGATCCCGGTCCCGTGCAACCCTAGTACTATTCCAACTGCACAGTACACTGGTCACAACCTTTCTTTTATACATATGTCGGGTGGCAAATTTCGTGGCAAAATGTAATATTTTTGCTGAGTAGGCAAAATGTAACATTTTTGCTGAGGTGGCAAAATGTAACATTTTTGCTGAGGTGGCAAAATGTAACATTTTTGCTGAGGTGGCAAAATGTAACATTTTTGCTGGGGTGGCAAAATGTAAGGTGGCAAAACGTAATGGTGGCAAAATGTAAGGTGGCAAAACGTAATGGTGGCAAAATGTAAGGTGGCAAAACGTACGGACACCGGATGAGTTGGGTGGGACCCACTAATAAACAATATTAAAAAAAATATCAAAATAATATTTTTTGACCTTTGTTTATCTAATTCAGAATAATTATCACTAACAACAACATACCTAAGTAGAAATGGGTAATGTTAATTCATTTTTCGATTCTTTTCTTCTGATTAAAAATTTATTTCATCTAACTTTATGAGATTTTCATTTTTTCGTTTCTCAAAAACAAACAAAAAAAGCCATCTATTTTTAATTAGAAATTCAATTAAAGCAAAACATTTCTATTAAAGAATGTTTATTATGTTGTTCAACAAAACAAAATAGTGATTATTAATCAGTTGCCTGGGCGACTGTCTAGATTCAATATGTTTCCCGAAGCTGTTAGTGAAAGTATTTCTTTTTTTGAATTTGAGACAATGTGAGATATTTCAGGAAAACATTTTGGTCTTTCAAGAAGTATGTGATCTATTTGTTTATAATTTTGAAAAATAAAAAAAAGAAAATTTAAAAAAAAACGTTTAGGATCGAAAGCAGGAATTTTTTAATTTTAATCCATAGAAATATAAAAAAATAAGTAACAAAGAGTTTTTCTTGGGAGTAGAGCGCTCAGATGCTTCGGTTTAACCCTATCTATCACGTTAGGAACTATCGGAATCAGCTAAAGCAGTAGCTCTTAAATGACATCCAGACAAAAATCCATTTAAATTAGTTATTTAAGTTTTAATTCAAAGAATGAGCTGTTTTTCGGAGTTTTAGAAAGCTGTGCATTGGTAACAAACGGGTACAGGTACATATTAACGACTGACTGTTGCTCAATTTACTCGTGCACAAGTGTAAATGAAGCCAACTGCACAGCCCTTCTCGTCCCGTCCGGTAGCCTCAAAATGAACGAATTGCGGGTAATTCATCTTTTAATCTAAGCGTTACCTGGTAAGTGCATTTGCATAAATCGTCCGCCGGGATACCTTTGGTAATTCACTTCGGATCAGTCTTAAAAGTCAGTCTCTTACCGGGAAATGCCAATTTACAAGATTTATCGTTTCTTCTGCTAGGCCGTCCATCTTTTGCGGCGTCCAAAACGTTACAATTTGGTGTTTGATCTTTGTGTAGAACAGCGCCAGCGTTTTCACGACCCGAACTTTGATTTCGTGGCAATTCCGACGATTTGGTCGTCTCCGGAGGGGTTTCCGTCATCGGAAATATTATTGTGAGCAAAGATTCCCGTTCACTGCCGTGGCTTTGCAGTAATCTGCGCTGTTCTTCTAGTGACAGCACTCTCTGCTCAACTCTATCGCCCCTTCCGCTGCAATTGCCGAAAACCTCTCAATCGCCGTCCATGCCATGTCAAGAATCTTCGCCCACCTCTCCCAAACGCGCAGATCCAATTTTCCATTCGGGCCAATGCTCCAAGATCGGGACCAGGCTTGGGGTTCATTTGCTGAGCTGGAAGTTGCGGTTGTTGTTGCCCTTGTTGGGCTTTTGGAAGCTGCAAATGTCGACAGATTGGCACTTTCCTTCGCCTGCTGATGGGCAAGAAAAGTGGGCGGAAATAAGCAGCAAATCGCTTACTTCGGGTCGATGCATTTTCTGCTGCTGTTGGGGAATGAGAATCGGACTAAAATTGGAGGTAATGATAAAATGTGCGTATTAATTCACATTTCGGAAAATATGTATCATAGGGCCCAGGCTCAACATCACTCAAAATCACTAATAGGTTTTCTTAGGGGCTGAAACCGATAGAACAGGCAAAGCATTTAAACCGGTTCAAATTTTGAAACAGCATAGGGGACCCTTTTGGGTCAAAAAATATTTTCTAAAAATAACCAAAAGGGTCCCCCTATGCTTTTTTAAAGTTGAACCGGTTAAAAAACGTTCAAAAACCGGTTTAAATGCTCGTCCCAATAACATTGCCTGTTCTATCGGTTTCAGCCCCTAAGAAAACCTATTAAAGTGATTTTGAGCCTGGGCCCTATGATACATATTTTGCCCACATTTCCATTAAATCTGTGGCGGTCAAATCTTTAGGGTTGGATAGAAAGTGATATGTATTTAAGGGCGTAGCCAGGATTTTCAGAGGGGGCGGGGCTGATTCAAGAAAAATTCGATTTCTGCTTCACTTTTAGGAGGTCTCGCTAAGCTTTTTTTTTTTTCTCAAATTTCATGCCCTGCCTTTATTTTTACCTAAAGATTGCTGTACTCGTTGGAGTTGATGGAGCAGTTGAAGCTGTACTTGTTGTTGTTGGCATTGTACTGACTGCGGATCCTTTTGAAATGGACGTTGCTGACGTTGGTGCGACGCTTTGCCATTTCGGCGTTGTCTGCCACCAACTTCCCAGTCGGGTAGTCCCAAGCGGTGTGCTCCAAAATGGTTTTTGGCGTGTGACAATGGGCAACTTAAAGCAATGATTTGTAACAGCTCATTAGAGATCCTAACCACCTCTGTCGCTCCAATCTTTTGTCCATTTTTCCAAAGATCGAAGCCGGGGAGACGGGCAATCTTTTCGTCGTACGCATCTCCAAATTCGGCCTTTTTCTGAGTGTCTTCCTCAAATTCGGAAGAATAATCATTTGGAAATTGGAGTTGAGTCTCATCCGCCGGATCGAATTCTGATCAGCAAAAATCAGTGAGCAAAGCGTTTAAAGACCCAATCAAACTCACTTGTCCATTTGGCAACTTTATTATCTGGACCAATCACCAAAAGAGGAAAAATCAGTAAAAATAAGAGGCAATTGTTGTCCCAGAAGAGTGGCCACATCGGAGTTTGTTTGTTGTTTTTACTCTGGCCAATTTGGTAAGAAGGCGTTGTTCAAATGGTGGTGTAACACATAATAAATGAGTGCTGGGGGGGGGAGTAGGCGAAGGGGCGGGTAATGCTCCAAATTGGTGGTGGACGGGCGGACGGAGTTGATATTCCGAATCCGAATGATGGATTGTGAAGGATGGCATTGATACGGAAACGCGAAATTCGACAGGTGCGCAACGGTCGGATGAGAGAGTAGGATTTGATGTTAAACATTTTTTGTACAAATTTAACTAACACCCCGCAACTTGTCAGTCACTTGATCAAAAGAATGTTTCTCTCCTCCATTTATGCAAATCTTCCGCTCATCTCCCCCCCCCCCCCTCATCCCCCCCCCCCACTAACTCCGTCCTTTGTGCATGCACACCCCACAATCCAATCACATCCAATTCAATCCATTCACATCCAATTCAATCCAATCACATCCAATTCAATCCAATCACATCCAATTCAATCCAATCACATCCAATTCAATCCAATCACATCCAATTCAATCCAATCACATCCAATTCAATTCAACCAAATTCAATCTTTCTCCTTGGGGACATGCCATTTCCCCTCCACCATCTTTTCCTCTTCCCCTTTTTGGTCTTTTCTGTCCAATGTTTTGCGTTCTATTGCTGTGAATGTGAGTGCTATCAATTATTTGAATGATCGGTGTTCGTCCCAAAGACTCAATAGACTTCAGAGGAATGAGTCGAGGTGACGGGCATCGCTACCGGTTTATTCATTAGTAATAGTAAATAACCAACTCTCAGTTGGCAATTGCTCTCGCTGGCATATTCTTCTCGTCCCTTTGCTCAGCGATCGCTTCGTCCAACTTCCGCTTCTGAAAGGAATTGTCCACTCAATGCTCTCCGGCTGTCGCTGGTACCTCCACGACCAAATCCAGCTACAATTCCTCACCAAGAATGGCACTTTTGTGCCACTCTCTGATCCAATTTTGCTTCCAACCCTCGACAAAATGGTTTGATACCGTATCGTGGCAGAATGAATGAACTAACTTTCATCTTTTCTACGTTGGATCAATTAAAATTTACCGCTTTGGAGCGCCAGTCCCGACTTGGCCAATGGAAAAGCATCGTTGAGTTGGCGGTGGAGAATATGAACGGGACGAAATGGGTTATGAACGATGGGAAAAAGGGAATTGGAGGGGACCCGCCGGAAGAGGGCGACCAAATCGGACGCTACATTTTTGTGGTCACCGATTTCGAACGGCGTAACAGTTCGTTGACTGGTGAGAGACAATGCCGAATTTGAATTGAGGTGGGCACAACGATGATGAGTTCGTGGAGGAGCTGAATCGAATGTTAGCTCGGACTCGGATCCACTTCCGGAATGTTCGGCTTCAGTTCGACGGGATGAGAGAAACAAAAATTGTGCCGCCGAGGGGAGGCGAAGTCGGCGGGGACGACCACGTGCGTTGGCATTGTATCTGAGATTAGCATCCGGTTGAATTGATTGGAAGGTGCACGAGACAGTTGCCAATGTCAGCTCAAACTTTGTACGGGTGGCACTGATCGAACAACGGCAGCAGCAGAACGGCATGGCAGATGCTTTTGACGTTATTCGCCCGTGTCCACAGCTGACCAACGCGGAACGGATCCGCGAGTATTCGTAAGAGAAAAGGAAGCCACGACCAAGCATTTGTCATTGTTCAGCTACGTGCAGCACTTTTACTACCGAAATTGGTTCCTGAGAAGTGAGTGCTTCTTCCCATGCTTCAAATATAATCCTTTTTTTCTGAATGAACTGGTCATGCTTACAACGTAAAAAACAAACGATTGCCATTCGTTTACAAATTGTTTTTCCCATTTAATCCTTTCGACCCTCGCGGCGCTCTGATCGGACTGTTCCTCTTTCTGTTCGCCATCCTTTGTGCCGTCTCCGCCTATCTTTTCTATCTTTTGGAACAGCGTTCTGACCAAACGACAAGCGCAACAAATCATTGGGCCAAGAGCAACTGAAAGCGAATGAATGGAATAATAATGGCCTGACGGGCGTCCAATGGATACATTTGGGCGTAAAAATTTGGGTATGTGCCGTCATATTGTATTAATCATCGTGGCACTTTATGTTCGGCACTTTTTGCACCAATTCCCTCTTTTCGAATCGCCCCGCCGAGGGTATCCCTTTTCCCCCTCTCCCATTATTGTCATGGCATTGTTAAGCGATTGTTGCTATGCCGACTTGTTCCTCGGGGAAAGTGTTTGATGGTGTCAATTAAAAGTGGGCGGAGAAATGAATTCTCGTGAGGAATGGCAGGTTAAAAAGATGTAAATCGGAGGGATTTGTTTGAGGGGCGAGTTGAGGGAAGGCGGGGGAACCATCGGCACCAACCACCCCCCCCCCCTTCCCCCCCCTTCCCCCCCCCCCCCTCCCCTCACCTCCCTCCCCCCCCCTCCCTCCCCTCACCTCCCCCCCTCCCCTCCCCTCCCCCGCCCCCCCCCCCCCCCTCCCCTCACCTCCCCTCCTTTCCCATCCCCTCACCTCCCCCGCCCCCCCTCCCCTCACCTCCCCCCCTCCCCTCCCCTCCCCCGCCCCCCCCCTCCCCTCACCTCTCCCCCCTTCCCATCCCCTTCCCTCCCCTCCCCCCTCCTCCCCTCACCTCCCCCCCTCCCCTCCCCTCCCCCGCCCCCCCCCTCCCCTCACCTCTCCCCCCTTCCCATCCCCTTCCCCCCCCTTCCCCCCCCCCCCCTCCCCTCACCTCCCTCCCCCCCCCTCCCTCCCCTCACCTCCCCCCCTCCCCTCCCCTCCCCCGCCCCCCCCTCCCCTCACCTCCCCTCCTTTCCCATCCCCTCACCTCCCCCGCCCCCCCTCCCCTCACCTCCCCCCCTCCCCTCCCCTCCCCCGCCCCCCCCCTCCCCTCACCTCTCCCCCCTTCCCATCCCCTTCCCTCCCCTCCCCCCTCCTCCCCTCACCTCCCCCCCTCCCCTCCCCTCCCCCGCCCCCCCGCCCTCCCCTCACCTCCCCTCCTTTCCCATCCCCTCACCTCCCCCGCCCCCCCTCCCCTCACCTCCCCCCCTCCCCTCCCCTCCCCCGCCCCCCCCCCTCCCCTCACCTCTCCCCCCTTCCCATCCCCTTCCCTCCCCTCCCCCCTCCTCCCCTCACCTCCCCCCCTCCCCACCCCCGCCCCCCCTCCCCACCCCCGCCCCCCCTCCCCTCACCTCCCCCCCCCCCTCCCTTCCCATCCCCTCACCTCCCCCCCCTTCCCCCCCCCTTCCCTCCCCTCCCCCCTCCTCCCCTCACCTCCCCCGCCCCCCCTCCCTTCCCCCGCCCCCCCCCCTCCCCTCACCTCCCCCCCTCCCCTCGCCCCCCCTCCCCTCCCCTCCCCCCCTCCCCTCCCCTCCCCTCCCCTCCCCTCCCCTCCCCTCCCCTCCCCTCCCCTCCCCTCCCCTCCCCTCCCCTCCCCCCCCCTCCCCTCACCTCCCCTCACCTCCCCTCCCTTCCCATCCCCTCACCTCCCCCGCCCCCCCTCCCCTCACGTCCCCCCCTCCCCTCCCCTCCCCCGCCCCCCCCTCCCCTCCCCTCCCCCGCCCCCCCCCCTCCCCTCACCTCCCCTCCCTTCCCATCCCCTCACCTCCCCCGCCCCCCCCTCCCCTCACCTCCCCCCCTCCCCTCCCCTCCCCTCCCCCGCCCCCCCCCTCCCCTCACCTCCCCCCCCCCCCCTTCCCATCCCCTTCCCTCCCCTCCCCCCTCCTCCCCTCACCTCCCCCCCTCCCCACCCCCGCCCCCCCTCCCCTCACCTCCCCCCCCCTCCCTTCCCATCCCCTCACCTCCCCCCCCCTCCCCCCTCCTCCCCTCACCTCCCCCGCCCCCCCCCTCCCTTCCCCCGCTCCCCCCCCCCTCCCCTCACCTCCCCCCCTCCCCTCCCCCCCTCCCCCCCCCTCCCCTCCCCTCCCCCGCCCCCCCCCTCCCCTCACCCCCCCCCCCCCTTCCCATCCCCTTCCCTCCCCTCCCCCCTCCTCCCCTCACCTCCCCCCCTCCCCACCCCCGCCCCCCCTCCCCTCACCTCCCCCCCCCCTTCCCATCCCCTTCCCTCCCCTCCCCCCTCCTCCCCTCACCTCCCCCCTCCCCACCCCCGCCCCCCCTCCCCTCACCTCCCCCCCCTCCCTTCCCATCCCCTCACCTCCCCCCCCCTCCCCCCTCCTCCCCTCACCTCCCCCGCCCCCCCCCTCCCTTCCCATCCCCTCACCTCCCCCCCCCTCCCCCCTCCTCCCCTCACCTCCCCCGCCCCCCCCCTCCCTTCCCCCGCCCCCCCCCCTCCCCTCACCTCCCCCCCTCCCCTCCCCCCCTCCCCCCCCTCCCCTCACCTCCCCCCCTCCCCTCCCCTCCCCTCCCCTCCCCTCCCCTCCCCTCCCCTCCCCCCCTCCCCCCCCCCCCTCCCCTCACCTCCCCTCACCTCCCCTCCCTTCCCATCCCCTCACATCCCCCGCCCCCCCTCCCCTCACGTCCCCCCCTCCCCTCCCCTCCCCCGCCCCCCCCCCCTCCCCTCCCTTCCCATCCCCTCACCTCCCCCGCCCCCCCCTCCCCTCACCTCCCCCCCCCTTCCCATCCCCTTCCCTCCCCTCCCCCCTCCTCCCCTCACCTCCCCCCCCCCCCACCCCCGCCCCCCCTCCCCACCCCCGCCCCCCCTCCCCTCACCTCCCCCCCCCCCCCCTCCCTTCCCATCCCCTCACCTCCCCCCCCCTTCCCATCCCCTTCCCTCCCCTCCCCCCTCCTCCCCTCACCTCCCCCGCCCCCCCTCCCTTCCCCCGCCCCCCCCCCCTCCCCTCACCTCATCTCCCCCCCTCCCCTCCCCTCCCCTCCCCCGCCCCCCCCCCCTCCCCTCACCTCCCCTCCCTTCCCATCCCCTCACCTCCCCCGCCCCACCCTCCCCTCACCTCCCCCCCTCCCCTCCCCTCCCCCGCCCCCCCTCCCCTCACCTCCCCCCCCCTTCCCATCCCCTTCCCTCCCCTCCCCCCTCCTCCCCTCACCTCCCCCCCTCCCCACCCCCGCCCCCCCTCTCCACCCCCGCCCCCCCTCCCCTCACCTCCCCCCCCCCCTCCCTTCCCATCCCCTCACCTCCCCCCCCCTTCCCTCCCCTCCCCCCTCCTCCCCTCACCTCCCCCCTCCTCCCCTCACCTCCCCCCTCCTCCCCTCACCTCCCCCGCCCCCCCCCCTCCCTTCCCCCGCCCCCCCCCCTCCCCTCACCTCCCCCCCTCCCCTCGCCCCCCCTCCCCTCACCTCCCCCCCCTCCCCTCCCCTCCCCCCCCTCCCCTCCCCCCCTCCCCCCCCCTCCCCTCACCTCCCCTCACCTCCCCTCCCTTCCCATCCCCTCACCTCCCCCGCCCCCCCTCACGTCCCCCCCTCCCCTCCCCTCCCCCGCCCCCCCCTCCCCTCACCTCCCCCCCCCCCCCTTCCCATCCCCTTCCCTCCCCTCCCCCCTCCTCCCCTCACCTCCCCCCCTCCTCCCCTCACCTCCCCGCCCCCCCTCCCCACCCCCGCCCCCCCTCCCCTCACCTCCCCCCCCCCTCCCTTCCCATCCCCTCACCTCCCCCCCCCCTTCCCCCCCCCTTCCCTCCCCTCCCCCCTCCTCCCCTCACCTCCCCCGCCCCCCCCCTCCCTTCCCCCGCCCCCTCCCTCCCCTCACCTCACCTCCCCCCCTCCCCTCCCCTCCCCTCCCCTCCCCCCCTCCCCCCCCCTCCCCTCACCTCCCCTCCCCCCCTCCCCCCCCCTCCCCTCACCTCCCCTCACCTCCCCTCCCTTCCCATCCCCTCACCTCCCCCGCCCCCCCTCCCCTCACGTCCCCCCCTCCCCTCCCCTCCCCCGCCCCCCCCCTCCCCCCTCCTCCCCTCACCTCCCCACCTCCCCACCCCCGCCCCCCCTCCCCACCCCCGCCCCCCCTCCCCTCACCTCCCCCCCCCCCTCCCTTCCCATCCCCTCACCTCCCCCCCCCTTCCCCCCCTTCCCTCCCCTCCCCCCTCCTCCCTTCACCTCCCCCGCCCCCCCCTCCCCTCACCTCACCTCCCCCCCTCCCCTCCCCTCCCCCGCCCCCCCCCCTCTCCTCACCTCCCCTCCCTTCCCATCCCCTCACCTCCCCCGCCCCCCCCCCTCCCCTCACCTCCCCCCCTCCCCTCCCCTCCCCCGCCCCCCCCTCCCCTCACCTCCCCCCCTTAACCAATAATATTTTTAAATACACCAACTCGTTTTTTAATCAACTCGTTTTTATCCTTAAATTTCAAAAGAGCTTAGGTGTTCGTTAGGCTTAGGCCTAAGCCACCCTGGCTTGGGGTTCGTTAGGCTTAGGCTTTTGTCCGATTTTGATCATAAATGCATTTGTTACTAAAAAACGAGTCTCGGTCGGGATCTCGATCTCGCCGGGCTCTAATTTTATCGTTTTTGCTTCTTATGGATTGAATATTCCTCCATTGCTACAAAAATACAATTTGTAAAAAGATTCAAAATGTTGAATTCTCAATTTTAAAAGTTCATGACAAAGTTTTTGAAATTAGACCTTATTTGCTTTATTTCTAATTTAAGCGGAATCAAAATATTGATCTGATTGCACGCGATTCCTGCATTTTTTCAGAAAAAAATGTTGGCACTGAAGTGTACCGGCACTGAAGTGTGCTGGCACTGAAGTGTACCGGCACTGAAGTGTACCGGCACTGAAGTGTGCTGGCACTGAAGTGTACCGGCACTGAAGTGTGCTGGCACTGAAGTGTACCGGCACTGAAGTGTGCTGGCACTGAAGTGTACCGGCACTGAAGTGTACCGGCACTGAAGTGTGCTGGCACTGAAGTGTACCGGCACTGAAGTGTGCTGGCACTGAAGTGTACCGGCACTGAAGTGTGGGCACTGAAGTGTACCGGCACTGAAGTGTGCTGGCACTGAAGTGTACCGGCACTGAAGTGTGCTGGCACTGAAGTGTACCGGCACTGAAGTGTACCGGCACTGAAGTGTGCTGGCACTGAAGTGTACCGGCACTGAAGTGTGCTGGCACTGAAGTGTGCTGGCACTGAAGTGTACCGGCACTGAAGTGTGCTGGCACTGAAGTGTACCGGCACTGAAGTGTACCGGCACTGAAGTGTGCTGGCACTGAAGTGTACCGGCACTGAAGTGTACCGGCACTGAAGTGTGCTGGCACTGAAGTGTACCGGCACTGAAGTGTGGGCACTGAAGTGTACCGGCACTGAAGTGTGGGCACTGAAGTGTACCGGCACTGAAGTGTGGGCACTGAAACGATCGCCGCCGCCCCTCCCCTCCCCCCCTCCCCCCCCCCCCGCCCGGCGTCTCGCCAAACGATTATTTGAGTTCATCTGCTTGTACATATGTGATGTTTAGAATGTTCTGTCTTTCATATTTCTTTTCAACGCATTTTTAATGAGATTAGTCGTTCACCCGCCGAATGGGCTCAAGTTTGTGCAAAGGAGAGAAGGCATCTGAAGAGGCCATCGACAGGAATAATCAGATTGAGTCTGATCTGAACAGAGACCGTATTGAAGGGTTAGTTGGGTTCTGTAGATCTTTCCTGGTTCAATTTTCTGGTTTGGTATGTCCGGCACATAGCGATCGATTCCAACCCTTAACCGACCCTCATGGTATCCGAATCTGGCTGCTGGGAAGGTGGAAAATTCGGACGATAAATGCAACATTTAGGAGAAAAATGGTCAAAATACTCATCTTGGGCAGCGCCGACTCAGGAAAATCCACCATTGTTAAGCAAATGAGGTGGGCAGATGGACAAAGTCTCAAAAGTGGTTAAATTTAGAATTTTGCACACCAACGGGTTCAGCGAGACGGAGTTGATCAATTACAGGTGGTGGGGGGGGGGGGTTCAGTGCTTGGGGCAATTTGTAATTATTCGCGGCAGGTATATGCTTTACACCAACTACATCGGCTCTTTGCACTACATTGCCCGAGGCATCGCACTGCTTCACATTCCCGTGCCGCCGAATGAGAGGGATTTGGTGGACAGATTTGCTTATTCGTTTTCCAAGTTGGCACAACTCGGCCATAGTTTGTCCGCTACGCTTTAGATTCCTCGACTTGGACGATGACAACATGATCAAGCTGGCAAGCAAATAGCGAATCATCAAAAAACCATCCGAATGTTGAGTTGTTCAGATACACAATTTTATCACCTACAACTCTGTAACCAAAGCCTGTCAGCGGCTGACCGAATTTTACGTCCCGGATAACACCAACTAGTGACTTTTCTTTCAAAGCTTTAAAGCATTCCCAGCTCAGCCTTTTTGCCGAATCCAAACGCATTCTGGTGACCGACTATCGGCCCAGCGCCGTCGATGTCATCTACGCGCGGGCATCCACAACCGGAGTGCACGAGGTGAGGCAACAAACTCACACTATCATCCGCATTTGCATTTGCTCCAAAGATTATGTTTGGATTCCGTCGCTTCAGCATCAGGTTGGTTGGAATTAGAGCCCGGACTTGAGCACAGGTATCTCGGGACGAGAATCTCGATTGTCCGGGTTCTAGTTGGATGAAGTGGATTCATTGTTTGATCTATCCATAAAGACTGATCGATGTGGGAGGGCAAAAGACGGAGAGGCGCAAATGGATCCATTGCTTTGGTCAGTGCGCACAGCCAAATCATTTTTAACCAGGGCTCCCAAATCTGAGGGGGGGGGGGGGGGTCGAGGTTAAGCAAAGCGGAGGTTTAGTCTTCTATTAGCTGTTTTTATTCAGTAATTTTTAAACTAACTAATCATAACAAAACAAATTAAAAATTTGCGAGCATATTGTTTAGCAAACAAAAAAATTCTGGCACATAAACGTTCGACCCTGCGGCGATTGCCTCTGCCACGGGTTCCAGATATTTACAAGGCGAAAGGCTGTACAGAAATTCAAAATCAATTTATTTTCATTAAATAAACTTTATATACAATATATAATTATTGTCCTTATTGACTAACATTAAAAGTGGCCAATTTTGCCTCCTTTTTGATGTGGGAGCTCTGTTTTTAACGCATTTGTTGTTGTTTGATGTTAGACAATGTGTCCGCCATTCTCTACGTGGTCTCCCTTTCCTGCTACGATCAGTTTATGGAGGAGGACCCGTCCATTGTAAGCGGAGGAGCCCCCAAAGTTCCTTTTGCCTTTCAGAATCGAATGAACGATAGCATTGAACTGTTTCGAGCCATGTTCTTCAATCAGTTCCTAATTCGCGTAAAATTATTCCCCGCGCCTCTGAAAATGTAATCACAAAAAGTCTCTCTGTCAGAGTTCGTTCATACTCTTCTTCAACAAGAAGGACCTTTTCGAAAAGAAATTACGCCATGTTCCCCTCCATAAGTTCTATCCGACCTTTGAAGGTTGTCTGCCTTGATTAGTGATCAGCTTTCAAAGGAATACCTTTTTTAGATCGGACTAAAAACATTACCGACGACGACCAGTACGCCGAAGCGGTAAGTGGTCAGAATTTGGGAATTGCATTATTTCAATTCCCAAACAGTTGGAATTTATGAAGAAGCTGTTTATGGATGTGAGTTTGGTACGGTGATCGACTGATCAGTTGGTCCGTGGTCAAACGTTTTAAAGGTGAATAAGCCGGAAAAGAACCGGCACATTTATGCCCATGTTACCAATGCCACCGACACGATGAATATCGGTCGGTTTTGGTTTGACGTGTCGAATTGTCCAGAACAGTCGGACATTTTTGTGCAGAGTTTGTGTTCGGGGCAACCTGTGACATTGTGCTACAGAACAACTTGACAAGATCGGGGATGACGTAACGGTAACAAAATCGATCAGAGACAGTCTCAACAACTTTCTGCTGTTGTTAACAATCCGTGTTTTGTCATTCTTTTTGCATTTGTGTCGCCCGCCATCAGTGTTAGCCTTTTTTGTTCCTTTTATTCTCTAGGACAGAACAGATTCAAAAATTGTTGGGATAGAACAGGGGCCTGGTGCTCGTCTTCGGGTTAAGTGCTAAACTCGGGTTAATGGGCCTAAACCTGGGTTAACGATAGAGGATCGGGGTGCTGTCTTTGGGTTCTTAACCCGGGTTTACGCTTAACCCAAGTTTATTTAACCCGGGTTTAGTTAACTCGGGTTAAAGACGAGCACCCCATTTTTAATGGTCCGTTAACCCGGGTTTAGCCGTTAACCCGAAGACGAGCACCAGGCCCCAGAATGAAATTGAACGTAACTTAAACATTTGAATTTTTTCAACAATTCGCATCCGTTGTTTTCTGATTGATGAAGGAAAAACAATTTTAAATATGCGAAATTCATTTCACCAAAAAGAGATTTTGGGTGAAATGTAACAAAAATGTTAACATTTTAAGAATTTTTCCAGCCGGTGCTTATCGGCGCCGTCAGACAAACCCACTCCAATTAAAATGTAAATTTAAAAAAGAAAAGAGCGTAGCAAAAAGCGTACTTTTATGGGCTTTTTAACGTAAAAAGTGCTCTATTTTATATGAAAAAAAGAAATTGCTTAACAAAGCTTATTTGACTAATTTTTTCAATTTTTGGAAAAAGAAACGTAATTTCCTTTTGCAAGAATCTGATAAAACAAAAGTGGACGGTTAATTACTCAATAAGAGTAATTAAGTGAGGGTTTCTGCTTGAAGGAAGCGATCAGATAAACGGGACGGACGGCAGGGAAAGGAAGGAAAAGTGAGTGGTGACCACCGGATGTTCTGCCAACGACCGGTCGGTGTGCGGATGGACGAAAACATCGCCGCCGGGGTTGTGGGTGGGCGGGTGGTTGCTTTAAACCTCCCAACTTCACTTTTGCAGTTCTCATTCATTAGCTGATTACGCAGTCATTGCCAATGCCCTCCTCTCCCATTCATTCTCGGCATTTCCTATCGACGGCACCTCCCCATCATTTGTCATTATCGCACTGGACGGAAGATGCCGAGAAAGAGAGCCGCGTGAATGTTAGGGATTTGACCGTTTATCGGCTCGTCCTGGCCTCTTTGGCTCTGTCTGCCGTGGCCATCTGCGCGAGCACTTTGATGTTGCCGATGCTAATAGACGAGTTGGAGGAGCTGAACGAAATGGCCTCGAGAGAGGGCAAACAATTTAAGGTGGTGCTTTTATGGATTTAGCACCCGACCAAAAAGGCGGTGAATAAGGAAGTTATTTACTCAATAGCACTTCAGGTCCTAGCGGATGAGATTTGGAGAGATATGATGCGCCTTCAGGGGAGACCCCGCGGCGAATGGCGGCAATTCAGAGACCGTCCCTCTTCGCCTTCTTCTCCTGTTTCGTCTCAACAGCGAGGACGACGTGAATTGCAAATGTTGCCAGGAGAAAGTCGAGGCTTCCTGGACCGGCTGGTGAGAAGTGAGTCAGAAAGTCGAATATTTGGGATCACAGAGAGAGTGCCTCTATTTTAGAGTCCTATAAGGGCAGGCAAAGGATGAAGCAGGGCGAAGGGGGGCCGATCGTGGAACAGTACCAGCAACAAAAGCCATCCAATTGGGAAATGTACACTAAGAAGACGCCGTTCGGAGGCATTTTCGCCACGACAATGCTCCCAATAGTGCCTCAGGCAAACGCACTTCCTCCAGTAACTGTTTCGAACAGCCCAGCAACAACAACAACAACAACAACAGCAAGAACGACGCCCACAAAGAGAACTTACGCTCCAAATGGAATAGCATTTGCTCAAGGAGTGTCCATCTACGACGAGGACGCGAGCCTTTTGAGAGCAACGACAACGACACAATCGAACAGTGGTCCGAGAAAGCAGCAGAGAGTGACACCGACCAAATGTGCTAAGGGGCCGCCGGGATATCCGGGCAAACCGGGACATGACGGGATTCCCGGTGTGCCAGGATCTCACGGAAAGAAGGTCGGTAATGAGATTCATCAGGCCAAAGAATGGAATGATCACTAAGGGGGAGAGTGGAGACGCGGTCCAGCGCCAATTCGAGAACGGCGCGTCTCGATGCGTTGTTTGCCCAGCAGGGCAATTCGGGTTGGTTTTTATAATTTTATAAGATTTTTGTGTTGAATAGATCGCCGGGCGCAATGGGACTTCCTGGAGAAAACGGAGAGAACGGAGCAAGCGGAGTGGTGAGGAAAGTTCGGTTATGCCAGCTATGTGGTAATAATTAAGCCGGGGGTTGCAAAAAGGGCGCCTTCGGGTGCACCGGGACCGGTTGGAGACGTTGGCCCCCCGGGGCGTGACGGAACGGTTGGAATTGCCGGTAGGTGCTTTACAAATAAAACCCTTTTAAATGCGCTCTTTAGGCAAACCTGGGTCGCCTGGAACAAAATATATGAAGTGAATTTGAAAAGTTGGACCATTAACATTTATTGCAGCAGGGGAAAACCAGGGCCGAAAGGTAAAAGTGGGCAGGTCGGGGAGTCCGGAGTGCCTGGCGATGATGGCATCGATGGAAGCCCGGGTTCAACGGGGGAGGTCGGTTATCGAGGTCAGTTTCTCAAAACACAGTAAAGAAGACCCAAAATGTTTTCAGGATGGCCTGGTGAAGTCGGTCCGGCTGGCAAGCCGGGTTCCATCGGTCTGGTTGGCATTCAGGGAATTCCCGGTTCGACCAATTTTTGCGCGACCCAAATTCTATTCAATCCAAGGAGCTGAGAGGCATTATTGCAACTGTCCCGTTCGTTCTTCACAACTAATGCGACTGAAAGACCAACCCGGCGGAGTGGAAGGCAACTTCGGCAGATGGAAAGGTGACGGGACGGGTAACCCCGGCACTTTTTGGGGCTCAACGAACCGTTCAAAGGCCGCCATCCCAACCAGCTTCTCAATGAGTTCGAAAAGTACACTCGGGAGAACGAAAAGGAAAAGGGACCGGCACAGAAAGGACAGGACAAAGCGCGAACAGCCGCCGGCATTTTGGAGACTGACTGACGACGGGCGCATTTTTTTTGTTACTGTGGACGTCGCAAATGTTTAAATGCAATCAATCAATCAATCATTTATACGCAAAGCGTGACGCCATAAAGCAAAAATGATAACAAATATTGAATGATGAGGGGAGGGGGGGGGGGTAACAATAGAATCAATGACAGATGATTCAAGCAGTTTAGCAAACATTTCTGAATTTAATGCCCTTATTCCTTTGGCTAATAATCCATAAAGGCTATAAAAACAACGTTGCCGAGGCATAAACACCGACAACCGAACAAAGAAGCCGAGACACTTTCCCTTTAATGTACAGAAATGTTCGATAATTGTTGTTGAATTGAATTCGTATCGTTACATTTGCTTGGCCTTCCCTACTAATGAGTAAACAAATGGGAACGTAAAAAGAGGATTAAGTAGTTTATTGCTGGTTGCCTATCGTTGTTTAATTGTCCCTCTCCCCCGGGGGCCCCCTAATTCGTTCATAGGTCAACCGACACACTCACTTAATCTGTGTAAATTTCCTTTCTATGAACACTTGCAGCGTCAATGCTCTGTTCATTTTCGTGCAAATTTTGTTTGGCGTTGACATTTCATCGTCTCCCACAAGCACAAACCCAAGCAGTACTCGCATAATCAGGTTCATTCCATTTCTCAAAAAACTTTACACATTGGTCGGCCTCAGAATACCAATCATTCGCGGAAAAATGGCATCGTTAAATAGCCTAGTGAATAGCAGCAATGTCGCGATGGATATTCAAAGTTTTCTTAAACGAAAGTTCGGCGGTTTGTCGAAATGTCGGAGGGATGCGAAAGGGTCGTCGACAGACGACAAAACGCCGAACGATTCGCGCACTCAGAACGGTGCGAGTTCGCTGCAACTGAATGATTATGGAAACGTTTGTTTGGAGCTTCGTTCCTTAGCTTCTTTTTGTACAGACGCAATACTTCGGTCCAATTTTGATCGGCACCCCTCCACAGCAATTCCATGTGCTTTTCGACACGGGCTCTTCAAATCTTGTACTCGTTGGTCACTTGTTTCGGCCGGGCAATCGAAAGATTCGCTCACTTTTCAGTGGGTCCCTTGCAAAGGCTGCAACGATACGGCGTGCTTAATACATCGACAATTCAATTGTGCCAACTCGACGGGATGTCAGACGGTGGGCCAAAGCTTCGATATCGCCTACGGTACTGGCTCGGCTTCGGGTGTTCTGCTGCAGGACTCCGTTTGTGTTAGTCGGTTTTGAAAGATTTTACTAAACACTCGAATCAAAAGCAGTTTGGGAATTTGAGCGTCAATTTGTGCACAAATGCAAATCAAAAGTTTGGTTGTGCGCTAAGTGAGCCCGCCGACATTCTTTCGGTGAAAATGTGCATAATGCCGATGATTAATGGCACTTTGAGAGAATGCCGCCTTTGATGGAATTTTGGGGATGGCGTGGAATTCCATTGCGATTGATGCGGTCGTGCAGCCTCTTGCCCAGATATTCCAGAGCAGCGACTGCACTGAGAAAGTGTTTGCCTTTTGGTTCGTGAAATCAAATGCCAAAATTGTTGGACGACAAAAACTGAACGAATGAATTGGTGCGGTGGTTCGTATCCCCCAAAACAGAGTTATTTCCATTCCCAAGCCGAAGCCTAAACCAAATAATGTCTTGACATCTTCCAAAGGCTGAACAAAGACGATTATGGCGAGGATCTTGCGGGACCAAAGGGCGGACAGATGACTTTGTGCGGTACAGACAAGAACTATTACAAGGCAATTGGAATTAATAAAAGCCGACGCGGTCGTTGCCCCTTGGGGGTTTCGAGAAACGGAAACGTCAGAAGATCACATGCTCTTGGGGTTCCAACCAGAAATCATAACAATTTCAACTTTAAATGTTTTTTTCAAAAAATGGGAGGGGGACAAACGACGGCTTACTCGCTTGCAAGCTCTGACTGGGACTTCTCGTCCCTTCAGGAACCGATCGTCTGGATTCCGTTGGTCGCGACTGATTACTGGCGCATTAGGTGGGTAATCCGCTTCTGAGCCGTCAACGGGCGGTGTCTGCTGTTGTTTAGCATCGATTCAATTTCCATCGTGGCGCCCTCCGCCGCCGGTGTGTCTCTGCTGCTGAGCAACCGAATTGATGCCATTCTTGACACCGGCACTTCGTTGATTGCGGGCCCAAGTTCCGTTGTCAATTCAATCAATGCACAAATTGGGGCACGAAATTATATGTACGGCTGGCTGACGCTGAATTGCTACTCACTGGACACACTTCCCAGCATTGTATTCACAATTTACGGCCACAAGTTCACGTTGACGTCGCGGGATTACGTTCTCCAGACGGGGCCCACTTCTTGCTTGTCCGGCTTCACTGCGGTTGACCTCAGCACCAATTTGTGGATTCTGGGGGATGTGTTCATCGCCAAATATTACTCCATTTTTGACCACACCAACAAACGCATTGGACTGGCCGAAGCAGCGAGATAGGAGTGGAATCAAATCAGCGACGAATTGGCGATGGGGGGGGGGGGGGGGATTACCCCCCCCCCCCTGCACTTCCCTCGTAGTTTATTTAAAATTTGTTTTATTTAAAAAACGCAAATAATTTTCTTAAGTGCTAAATAAGCTACTAAAAAGGTTACCTACATTCATTTCGTCACTGATCATCAGAAAACCTTCACTATAAGTTGAAATAGCATATTTGTTCGATAATATTTATTAAAAACTGTTTAAGCGCCGGCCATCCTCCTTAATTAATTTACTTTCATTTGCATATGGCATAAAAATGGGTGGGCGGAGTGAGGCCACATTTGACACAAACGGCGACAACCCGCCGATGGCAAACTCTGCGGCAACTTTCCACCCCCGCCCCCTGTTGCCCTACAAATGCGGGGCAACTCCCTCCAGTCCAGTCCGGACTCCAGACCAGTCCAGTCCAGACCAGTCCAGACCAGTCCAGTCCAGACCAGTCCAGTCCAGTCCAGTCCAGACCAGTCCAGTCCAGTCCAGTCCAGACCAGTCCAGACCAGTCCAGTCCAGACCAGTCCAGACCAGTCCAGTCCAGTCCAGTCCAGACCAGTCCAGTCCAGTCCAGTCCAGACCAGACCAGTCCAGACCAGTCCAGTCCAGACCAGTCCAGTCCAGTCCGGACTAGTCCAGACCAGTCCAGTCCAGTCCAGTCCAGACCAGTCCAGTCCAGTCCAGACCAGTCCAGACCAGTCCAGTCCAGACCAATCCAGTCCAGACCAGACCAATCCAGTCCAGACCAATCCAGGCCAGACCAATCCAGGCCAGACCAATCCAGTCCAGACCAATCCACTCCAGACCAATCCAATCCAGTCCGGACTAATCCAGTCCAGACCAATCCAGTCCAGACCAATCAAATCCAATCCAGACCAGTCCAGTCCAGTCCAGTCCAGTCCAGTCCAGTCCAGTCCAGTCCAGACCAGTCCAGTCCAGACCAGTCCAGACCAGTCCAGACCAGTCCAGTCCAGACCAGTCCAGTCCAGACCAGTCCATACCAGTCCAGTCCAGACCAGTCCAGTCCAGTCCGGACTAGTCCAGACCAGTCCAGTCCAGTCCAGACCAGTCCAGTCCAGTCCAGTCCAGTCCAGTCCAGACCAGACCAGTCCAGTCCAGACCAATCCAGTCCAGACCAGACCAATCCAGTCCAGACCAATCCAGTCCAGACCAATCCAGGCCAGACCAATCCAGTCCAGACCAATCCACTCCAGACCAATCCAATCCAGTCCGGACTAATCCAGTCCAGACCAATCCAGTCCAGACCAGTCCAGTCCAGTCCAGTCCAGTCCAGACCAGTCCAGACCAGTCCAGTCCAGACCAGTCCAGTCCAGTCCGGACTAGTCCAGACCAGTCCAGTCCAGTCCAGACCAGTCCAGTCCAGTCCAGTCCAGTCCAGTCCAGTCCAGACCAGTCCAGTCCAGACCAGTCCAGACCAGTCCAGTCCAGACCAGACCAATCCAGTCCAGACCAATCCAGTCCAGACCAATCCAGGCCAGACCAATCCAGTCCAGACCAATCCACTCCAGACCAATCCAATCCAGTCCGGACTAATCCAGTCCAGACCAATCCAGTCCAGACCAATCCAATCCAATCAGCAGAATCTCCTCTACTTACGTTTGACCTTTGTGTGTCGCTGTAGCCGGCCGACCTAGAAATGTCATCGGAAGCTCGCGCTGATTGGTATGATCGCTTAACTAATGAGCTAATCGGCGAGCAATTTTGACACACCATCAATTCGCCACACCAATCAGTGCCACCCGTCCATTCGGGCGGCGGCGAGGGCGAGGGGGGGGGGGGGGAGGTGTTAATGATGTGTTGTTGGTGACCATCGGTCCCGCCCTGTGCCTCTTGTTGCCCCTTCTGTTAAAGAATGAACGCCCACCAAAAATGAACCCATCCCACCCACAGCCGCAAATGTTTGTTCGTTAATTGACAAATATTCGCAGCCCCCCGCCCAAAAATGGATAGCGTTTCCGCGCATTTTCTTCGATGGATTTCGTCCATTCGTCCAGCAAATTCCTTCTGTTCCCGCACTTCCTTCATTTCCTCACCAATCCTTCCACTAATAAACAATAAGCAATAAACAATAAGTAATAAGCAATAAACAATAAGCAATAAGCAATAAGCAATAAACAATAAGTAATAAACAATAAACAATAAGTAATAAGCAATAAACAATAAGCATTCAGTGTTTGTCCTCAAAATAATCGCAGAGTTTGTGCACGTTGTGGGGCCGTTGGAAGGATGGATATTATGGTTATGGGAGCGATTATTGCTGTGGGTGGACCCGGTTTTATTCAACCCGAAGAATCGAAACCCGCCCCGAGGTTTTTTGGGTCCATCCGACTGCGGGTGGGGGTCGGCGGTGCCGATAGGCGCCGCCGAGATAAAATTTTGAATTTTTGACAGAATTTGTTAAAAAATTGATCTAAAAACTTCAGAATTTTGCCCAATTTTTCGTTAAGGTGAGGGGCTGAATTATGTTAATTAAAAGATTCGTTTCGAAATTTTCTCAACAAAAGGCTCCAAACTAGAGCCCGATAAAATCAAAATTGAAAAATCACGCAATTTTTTTGCGGGATTCCCGCGCGGGAACGGGAAAAATCTTAAAAATTTAACAGAAAAATTTTTTCGATGTTTTTTTGGTATGCACTTAGCGGTAAATTTCTGGTACGGCGCCGGAAGGAGAAAAAAATTTGTTTTCTTAAGAAAAATTGCTAAAATTTTCAAAAATTTTGCCGGTTTTCAATTTTTATAAAACAATTTGCAACCAAAATTTTAAAATTTTCGAAGCTTTTTAAGAATTGGAAGTGGTCGGCTGATATAAGATTCGACCCCTCCAAATCAGAGAACATATTTTATAAAAACAAAAAAGAAAAGAAAACGTGTAATTATTAGGGCTGCAAAAAATATGCAAATGCATATTTTTTTCCTGAACTGGTAACGGTCTGAAACGCACGAAAAACGTGTTTTTGGCTTGGGTTGAAGCTTCTAGAACGCATTTCCATGTGCATATTTTGCATATTTTTGCATATTTCGTTATTTATATGCATATTTTATTAATTTTATGTGCATATTTTGGCAATTGCAAAAAATTAGTGATATTGGCAAGAAAAATTTGATTTATTTCATTTTTCTCAAGAAATTTTTTGAAAAAAGCGCAAAATCATCACAAAAGTTCAAAAAAGTCGTCAAAAATGCCAAAATAGTCAAAAAAGTTCAAAAAAGTCGTCAAAAATGCCAAAATGGTCACAAGGTTCAAAAAAGTCGCCAAAACACTTGAAAATTTGGAAATGCATCTCATCAGCAATTTTAACAAATGTTGAATGACTTTGAAGAATTTTGGGGAAATTTTATATTGAATTTAGACAAATTTATGTGCATATTTTTCCATTTTATATGCATATTTTGCAATTTTTGGTGCATATTTTATGCGCATATTTCAAGATTTTATGTGCATATTTTTTGCAGCCCTAGTAATTATTTATAGAAATAATGAAAAAAGAAAAATAACAAATTGGGCCCCTGCTTTATCCATCCAACTCAATTCCTTATTTGTTAGAACTAACGATATTTGTTGTTACGGAAATTGTCCTAAAATTTTAGAAATTTTTCCCTAAAAATTTCTATGGAAATTGCCGTATTTTAAAATTTTGGTTGCAAATTTCTTAACAAATTGACCGGAGACATGCGCCGGCGAAGTCTAAAATTACTTAGACCTAAGCCTGTCGCCGGCTGAACCTTTCTTAATGGTATTGAAGTGTCCTTTTACACTGGGACTCAGTCAAAAACCGGTTTAAATGCTCGTCCCAATAAAATTTGATTTTCTATCGGTTTCAGTTTTGAGTGATTTTGAGCCTGAGCCCTCAGATCCATATTTTCCTTTTTTTAAAAAAATGCAATTTTATAAAAATATCAAAAAGATTTTTATCGCAAATTATCGATCTTAAGAGATGCATTTTTGGTCTGAAAATTTTTTTGAGGGGGAGGGGAAGAGGGAGGGGGGGGGGGATGGGAGGGCGCTTCTCTCAGAGGAAATGAGTGAGATGAGTTGGCTTTCGCCACATATGGCCACAGCCACCCACCCATAGCCTATAAAATCAATGTTATTGTTAATTGCATTAATTGCTGGAATTGCCCCGGCGGGTTTTTCGTCTTTCGGTTTGCCGACAAAGGCATTCTGCCGATGTTTTGCAAGAATGTGGGCTTATTGTGTATTTGGCAAAGGGATAAATGGGAAACAGCACCTTTTGTCCCTTCAATTCCCAATGGGCGTTTCCTCCGCTTTCCGGGTTCTCTCAAATGGAACTCCAGCCGAATTGGGCTGTCCTTCACAGCACAGGTGCTAATCCCCCCCCCGTCCCCCGCCCGCCTCCAATCGGAGTAAAAATAAATCTGTTTGTTGTTTGTGTTAGTGCCGACTGATCGCCGGCCCTTCAATTTCGCCCTTTTCCAAAGTGCGGGGGGGGGGGCAATCGCACGCCTTCATCAAAGTTCAACGCGTCATTTATCCCTCATCATAAATATAACTCTCCGCCACCCAAACACCCAAAACTTGCCCCCCCCCCTCCTCCCCCCCCCCCCCCCTCTTCCCTCCCCCCCCCCCTCTCCTCCCCCCCTCGCCTCCTCCCCCTTCTACCCCCCCCCTCCCCCCCCCCCCCTCCCCCCTCTCCTCCTCCCCCTTCTACCCCCCCCCCCCCCCCTCCCCTCCCCTCCTCTCCTCCCCCCCCCCCTCGCCTCCTCCCCCTTCTACCTCCCCCCCCCCCTCTCCTCCCCCGTCCATTTCACTCCATCCGCCATCCCTGAAAACTTTGTGGATCAATTCTTCTCCAATATACGGCATATATTCGGTTTTATCTCTTTAATCTCTCAGATTAATCAAAAATGCAATTTGTTTCACCGGTGACAGATGCTAATGGAGTTGAGATAGTGAAAGCGAATGGCCGAAGCGACTTTTGTTCGGATTTCATTTCGGAGGGTTTCGTGCGCGAGAAGCAAAGGCCGGCAGCGATTAAGGTGGCGCAAGTTGTCGCTCACGCAATAATTTAAATGCCAATTTAGGAGGACCTTTGGGAGATGGGCAGGAGAAGACGGGTTCATCAGGTGCTGGGGGCACGAGACTTTTGCAGCGAGTTGGAGCAAGTGTGGGTGGCAATTGGGACGCCTGGGGGAAGGCACCAATCCACGCCATTCCTTCAGAATACGGCACGACGTTGCGGCTTCATCTTCAGTCCCGGAGCAGTTGGACATAGCCACTCAGCTGCAGAAGCAACAGCAGCAATGGCCCCCCTCCGTTGTTTTCAGCCATCGGCTACCCCAACTCCCTCTGCTGAATGTCAACCAAGTGATCAGTAAGTCTAAAAATCGGTCAGAAACACCAACTGTCGCATTTTTTTCAACCCCTGAAAAGATAATTGCGGGAGATTTTGTTTTATGACAGATAATAGGTATTCGAATGGCTCCCGGAAAATGCGTCAGTGGAAAATGCGTCAGTGATTATCAAAAGTCGAGAAAAAAGTGTTTTTATCGGATTTAGGGGCTTAGACTATAATTCTAACATCCATTTCTGACGATTTCGAACCACGAACCAAATTCGAACAATTTTACAGAAATCCATTTTGGTCTCAAAATCATTCTCAAGTTTGGCGGCTAACCCGTCCGAAGCCAACCACGATTGCCAATTCTGTCTAGTACTGAAGCTAAGCCTAGCTAGGCCAAGCCACCCTGGCTTGGGTTTGTTAGGCTGAGGCCTAAGCATAGCTTAAGCCTATCTTAGGCTTAGCTTAAAACGTTGATTCGGGAAGTTTTGGCTTGGGTGGGATTCGAGACACTTTACAACGAAAGTATTAATCGAATTTACTTTTGAATGATTTTGAGACCAAAATGGATTTCTGTAAAATTGTTCGAATTTGGTTCGAGGTTCGAAATCGTTAGAAATGGATGTTAGAATTATAGTCTAAGCCTCTAAATCCGATAAAAACACTTTTTTTTCGACTTTTGATAATCACTGACGGACGCATTTTCCACTGACGCATTTTCCGGTCACCATTCGAATTGCTGGGGTGTTTCTCAGTGAAGTGAAACCCACCGCTTCTCTGATCAAAGTATTGTGTTTTGTTGGCCAATTTAAACCGCATCTTGCAGACACTCCGCCAATCCGGATAGCTGACCTTCCCGAGTTCCCATCGTTTCACAACAATCGCAAATACACGTTTGTCGAGACGACCTTTAGGAACAAGTTGGCTACGCTTTACCGTCTTGTCGACCTTTTCCACTGGTCCCAAGGGATCTACAATCACATCACCGTATGATTTAGCTCGATTCCCATCCAACTCATTCACAATCAAGATCGGGACGATAACTTACTTCATCCTTAACCGATAGAAATAGGTCTTAACACTTAAAAGTTTAAAAATTCCGATTTTTGGGTGTTTTCTGGCCATAACTTTTTTGATATTTGTCCAATCACAAAGCTTTAGCTTAATGTTAGCTTCAACTCTTCGAGATCTTTCGATTGACTGTAAGTATTTCTAAATCGGTTAAGGATGAAGCAAGTTCTCGTCCCGATCTTGGTTGTGGATGATTGGGTATGGATGAGTTGCCCTGCTCTCTAGCTATTTTTGGCTTTTCCCCGTATTCTTCCAGCTCCGACTGTCCGGCGCTAATCCTCCAGAGTTTCTGATCAATCCATTTGGTCTACTCTATCACGAGATCACCGCTAGCTCGCTGATCAAGCTGAACCTCAAGGGAAAGGTGCTCGACCAGGGCTCCACTCATCTCGGTGTGAACCAAGCCGCGTACGTACTCCATTCGGCCATTCACGAGGCTAGACCAGGTACGGGTCCGATCCGGCGATTGGCATTTGTCGTTCTCTTTTTTGGTCTCCAGATGTTCACTGCGTGCTCCACCTACACACCGCCGTTGTTGCCGCTGTCGGGTCGATGAAATGCGGTCTTTTGCCGCTTTGCCAGGAGGCAATGATCATCGGGCCGGTCGCATACCATGACTACCAAGTGGGCTTGGGGTTTCAAAGCAATCCAGCATAACCTTTGCTTGAGGGTATTCTAACTGATGAGGAGGAGAAGCAGTCCATCGTGCGCGATTTGGGGGACAAAAATGTGAGAATTGTTGGGGTGGAGAACCCGACATGATGCAATTAGGTGCTAATCCTGAGAAATCACGGATTTGTTGCCTGTGGGCAGTCCGTCGAGGACGCCCTCCATCTCGCCTTCCACACCGTAATTGCGTGCGAGACACAGGTAAATCCATGTGCGCACTTTGCTAGAAGGCATAGAAAATGAACAATTTAATTATGTAAAGATTCGTGCTGCGAGGGTTGGCCTCGACAATCTGATCGTCCCCTCCGGCGAAGCCGCCCTGAAAGCTTACAAAACGGCGAGAAATGGGGGTAACAAAAAGATTTTGGATGAACCGATGGAATTTTCTCAGGCGGTGGAGTCAATCGTTTTGAGAACGTCGTTGACGGATTGTCCGATGGCGTGAATGGGTGCAACGGAAAAGTGCCAACACGCACGGCCCATTCCTGGGGCATCGGGGAGTTGGAGTGGGAGGCGTGGTGCCGAGTTTTGGATTCGGCGGTGAGTCAAAACATCGTTAACCGTTTATTTAAAAGCCGCTTTCGATCTGCCTCTCTTAGGGTTACCATACGGGTCATCTCCAGAAGCAACCACCGCCACTCCGTCATTGGCGCGTAAGGCACGACGGACCAAGGCACCATTCCATGTACAATCTGAGCAGTGTGGCCACACCACCGAATGGGCCGACGTCTGTCGGCGAGGCGGTGATTTGGGAGCAGACTTTGGGTGTAAAAAGGGAACTTCTTACATTAGAGAGAGGAGGAACTGACTCTGGCTGGCGGAATTACCAGTTCTTATCGGCTCACCGCACTTCGAAGCCGAGCAAAATGGCTCAATTCGCCGAACCATTATCAAAAAGTGCAGCTGATGGAGACGGGCACTGACCATCCGCGGATCATCACCAAAGTAGGCCGTTGGCTCGGCCACTGTCACCCCCCCCCCCCCTCCCCGAAAGTGGCAGCAGTGCAACGACCCCAATGTTAGCAGCTTCGGAAGCACACCAGTGAAGATACATTCACCGCATCAGTTCAGCCCGTGCGGACCATCGACGGACCCGCGGGAGTTTCGGGAACGGCAGCGGCGGATGAAGGAAGTGCGTCTGAGCAGCACTGTGTCGCCAGGGCCACGCTCGCAAGTGCTGGTTGACGGAGCGACACTTGCAAAGGTGATGACCGTCAGGGGTGGAATCATAAGACGAGGTGATGGATGGTTAAATAACCACGAGCTCAATTGTTGCGATTTCAAGGCATAAGTCCTTCTATTTTTGCTAATTAGTGGTCCTTTTAAGCTTAGCATACCACTTTTGGTCGATGATTAGATTGCCGTATCATAAGAAGCTGGTTAATCATTAGTGCTGCACGAGACCCAAAATTTCTCGATGCTCGAGCCCGAGCCCGATACTTTACCTCGAGACTCGAGCCCGAGCCCCAAAAAACTCGAGACTTTTCTCGAGTCGATATCGAGACTCTCGTATCATGAGCTAATGGTAAAATTTGATACGGCTTTGTGGTTATTTAACCAGGTCATTTAAATGGTTAGTTATTTAACCCCTTTCTTATGATTCAACCCCAGCCAGCCAGGGAGGACCCCCCCCCCCCCCATCAACCTAACCCATTAGCACGCGTTTCATTTCCTAACCGGAGAAGTTCAATGATCATTTGTTTGGACAGGCGGCGGATGCACGAGAAGGAGCATTGTACATAGGGACGGCATCGAAAGGCATAATCGACAGAGGTCACCAGCATAACGCACAGGTCGTGACCAGCAGAAGAGCCATAATTGGGTCAATAAACATTTTAAAGGTTTATCGTCGGCTGTACGCACCAAATCCCTTCTCCGAAATGGACGGTGACTTGAACCGGTATCTGGACGAGTTGGAGCTAACAACAACAGCGGCGGTCCAGAAGTCAAAGTCCAGTCCGGAAATTGCGGAAGTGTGTGGCCGTGTGGTGGGCGATGGCGGGAGGTCGAGATCGACGAGTCCATCCTCGAAGCAACAAAGCCATCGACCGATGGGTGGGAAGGACAGACGGCCGTTTCCCCCACCAAATTACCCCTTCAGTGACTGAGGCAATGAACGGGCACGGGAGAAGAAGTGCGTCTGAGGAACCGCTGGGAAGGAATGTGAATGGGACGATGGTCGGCAACGGCAAGAACGGAGATGAGAGGAACGGGGGCGATAGGACGTTGAACACGGACAAGGTGGGCAAAAGGGCTGCACAAAATATCAGCTCCTCCGGCAACTTTCTTAGATGTACGGCACAAATTTGGTTTACGATTCACTTTAATCGAAACGCCCACAGAAACAAATTTGGGGGGGGGGGGGGGACTTTGAGCAGCCTTTGTGGGGAAACGTACCCGGGACCAAAACGGCGGGACCAAAACGTACCTTTCCCTTTGTGGGGGGTCAATGGGTGGAGGGGAAGGAACGACGGCAATTTCAGACGGCGGGCGACGCCAACAATGAACAACAACAGGGCAAAAAGACGAAGAAAGGGGGAGGGCGCTTTTTCGCCTCATTCATTCGCAGAAAAAGGAAGTGAATTGGGAAGGATGGGACATACGATCTCGAGAGGCGCATTGAGAGCCCCCAAACATTTTACAAATTCCATAGGTTGAGTATTTGTTCAGGTTCTCCTAATTCAGAAATAAAAATTCAACTAATTCAAAAGGCATACAAAATGAGGAGAAATTTAAGAAGTTGGCTCTAATTAAATAAGTGTTTGTTCGATTACGTGTCTTAAGTGAAATTTGCTAATTTGTAAGACATTCCAACGGTCATAAAAACGTGGGCTGTTTGTTATAAATCGTTAGTCGCAAAAGTGGCGAGCGAGGCAATATTCCGGCAGTCATTAAGCGATTTGATGGACGCCCTCCCTCCTCTCATTTGTGTCAGTGTCAATCCGTCGCACAAAAACGCCGCTTATGGGCAGGCAAAAGTTTGCCACGGCATTCGCCAAAGCCAATTCGAATTTCCCCCGTCGGACCTTTGCAACTCCCTAAAAGTTTTCCATTCGCTAAACAAAGCAAATACGACGCACCGGAAATGATCACTTCGTCGTTATCCTTCAAAAACTTGCGCATCTCTCCGCCTTCGCCCAAGTGGACCGGCTTTGTGCCCTTCCAGGAGAGTTCCAACAAACAGCCGAGAGAATCCGGACTCTCAAAACGAGGGAGAAGTGCCAATAAATGCGAGACAATTGATACCGGCCCACTCAAAGTCCCTGAACCCATCAGGTCGCCAGGCCGAACATTACAACCGTTGGATGTGTGGTGGGCCAATTGTTGTTTGAGTGTCCAGTAGAGATGCTAAATTCAACAAATAGAAATGTGCAGAGAAAGAGACCGACTCGAAAGTTTGTCCGACAGATCGTAAACGACTGATCACTTCCTTCGGCTAAAAGTTCGATTGAAAATGCAAAAATTGCCGCCGCAATCAAACGCTTTATGTCGACGGTCAAATCGATGTCGAAGCTGTACGGGTCGGAATGGTTAAGATGGGAGAACGGAGTCGGACTTTGGGCGGGCCCGTTGACGATGGACGGACGAAGGGCTTCCATCGTGACGACCCATGGAGAAATGCTGGTTGCGAAACTTTTGCCGAGGAACGGACCGAGCGGGACGTACTCCCACTTCTGAATGTCCCGAGCTGAAATCGCCATTTGTTTCATTATTTTGTATTGTCCTCTTTTTTTGCCTACCACTCCAATCGTTCATCAGAACCATTCCGAAAATGTGCTCCTCCGTCCTTTCAATTGGAATGGGCGTGCCCAACACATTCTCAGCCCCTCCCACGAAAAAAGCCATTTCCAATTCAAAATCCATCAGACGACTCGGCACAAAGTTCGGTTCAGTGTCTGTAATTTGAAAATAGTTTTCTTTCAACAAAACCCTATTAAATAAAGACCGTCTTCCGCTTTGATTTGGCCCCATGGACGACGAACCGCCGTTCCGGAGACAACGACGCTGGACGCCCTGCCGTGATAGGCAACTGGCAACCATTTCCTTGACAAAACAAATGGGGGGGGGGGGGGGGGGGGGGTCAGACCCCCCCCCCCCTCATCGCCGCACTCGGGCACTCCCCACTATACCACCTCAACCAAAATTTTGAAAAATAAAAACTTTTTCTTAGCGTAGGAAAAAGTAAAACGAGAAATAACATCGCTAGTCATTTTTGGACCAATTTTCTTAACAAATTGAGTAAAAAATACCAAAATTTTCTCGGCGGCGCCTATCGGCACCGCCGACCCACCCGACCCTCGCCTAAAAAGTAGTTAAAAAAATCGCATGCGAAATATTGGCACCCCCCCCCCTCCCCTAACATCGCAATTTGCAGCGCATAAGCCCCCCCCCCCTCCCCTAACATCGCAATTTGCAGCGCTTAAGCCCCCCCCCTTGCGCATATATGAAACAAATGAAAGTGTTGTCGGATTTATCGTCAGAATACAAAAGGCCCGCTAAAAACTCAAAAGCAAACCAATTGTCCATAAGCGCATTATCTTTGCCTCGGAACATTGTGCCAACATTCGTCGCGTGGTAAATTGACGAATAAAAGTCAGTGTAATCGCCTTTAAAAAGTTTGAATGGTCACGTCCAAAAGCGGCATTTGAGCACCAATTTCTGCGGGCAAATGCATCGTCGCCTCGGATTGTGCGACAAATGCCTTTTTGCACAATTCGCTGTCGTCGCGCAGCATTGGATTGTCATTGGACAACAAAAATTGGATGGTGAGACGGGCCTCTAGCCAATATTCGCGACTCAGTCCAATGAACTGATTGAGAGTTTCCTTAAGGCCAAAAATGGTCGGAAACCGGAGGAAGCGTCAGACGAACATCCCAAGCAGCATAATATACACAGAAACCAAATCGTCAAAAGCGGGCCCAAATTGGGGGGAGGGAAGAGCGGAATGGAGGACATTTTTCAATCATTCTCTTGGGGGCACGTTCATTTCCATTCCGATTTTGTACCTCACTGAAAACGCTTTGCTTCTCCGAGAGCAATGGACCCGTGAAGAGATGCTTTACAGCCAAAAGATCCAAAATTTGGGCTCCGATTGCAACTCCGATGCGCTTTTTCACCTGTAAATGTCAATTTAGTATATTCAATTTGAAGGCCCCGTTGTCCGACGTTATCAGCTGTTGAAAACACGCCATAGGGCAAATTCTCGAAGGTGTAGGCCGAATTGTCGGGAATGTCCACAAATGTAGCAGAATGCATTGTCTTAGAGGGGGAGGGGGAGGGGGGTCGAAGGCCCTAAAAAACGGACACAGCAAATATAATATAGTAAAGAACAACAAAAATTAATGCGTGTTTTCAAAATGTCAAAATAGTGTTGTTTAATATTTATTCGGGCTTGAGCGATATCATAAAACTCAAAAAAAAAAATGCTGCAATATGCGGTAGAAAAACGGGTTTTATACAGAGAAATAAATGAGAGCAGCTCAAGATGAGGAAGTTACGCAAAAATTCTCGGGGGTTAAGCTGCAATTGGAAGAAACATTCATACAAAAATAGCTAACAATAAGCAGGAAAGGTGTTAATTTCACAAATGAGGCTTGAGGGATATGAGGGAGAAACGAAAATTTGGAAAATTAGGAATCGATTAGATTTTCGGCATCATTGTTCAGTTCTGAACCTCGCGCTCTGAGCCTGGCAAAGTCTTCAAAAATCAGGTCATCTTCTTCATCAAATCTGCAATTTTGACACACGCAATTAAAAGGGGCAAAGGGAGCTTCCACTGAATGGGTGATGGCTAACGTAGGGACTCCTTCCCCCAAGGAATTCAAGAACGACCATTTTGGCAGTTAGCCCGACTGTCCCTAAAGCTCTTACGAATCGAATTGTATGAGATCGACGTCGGCCACCGAAAGTTCATTCTGGGGATTCCCCTGCGCCCCCCCATTCGTCGCCGGTAGTGTTTGGTGGTCATGTAAATTGGCGACAATCGCTTTTTTCTCCGTCGGGTGGGGTGAATCCGTCGGCTTTGGGTGAGTGAGAGTGAAGGGCAATTCCGCCGAAAGTTCTCCGCCCAATGCTCCCGCGATGAGAAGCCGAATCTTCACTTTATACTGAACAATGATGCCCAAATTCTCGTGGACCGATTGCTGAAAACTCCCAATTTCTCTATCTTAAGTACAATTCAAACCCTCAACGCGGCAAAAGTGGTGGAGGAGGCCAAATTGGTGTCCTCATGCTTCAATTGGCCGTCCAGGGCCAGCCCACGTTTGTCTTTGTTCTTTAACAGAAGCGGGCACAAAGTGTAAATCTTCGACAGAGTCGAGCCAGGCCCGACGGGAAAACCTTCGCTAAATACGCTTGGGTTGACAAGAAAACCCCCCCCCCCTCCCACGCGGGGGGGGGGGGGGGGGCTCTCTGGAACGATTTCCTCAACAATTAAAAAAAATGGGGGAAGGGTAAGGCAAAACTCAACGATGATTAGCCTACCACGAATCTATTTTATCCACGTCACAGGTGTATCGAGCTGTCGTGAATATGCAAATATCGGCCATTTGTTGCACAAAAACTTTTATCTTTAAATGCTCAACGGTTTTACGGCATTTAACGAAATAAAATTACTTTTTTCACGGTTTTGTTGCTATTATTTTGGATGTGAACATTGACAGCAATTGACTCGCCGTGGTAATACATCTAAATTGACTTAAGTATCAAAAACAGCACGCCAATTCAGGAAGTCCTTGCTATTCAATCACTTCTTTGTCGAGCGACGCTTCGAGGTGAAGTCCACCAGGACTTATTATAAAGTTTTTGGTCACGTCGACCATCGGCTGAAGTCTTTCCGCCTGAGGACAGTAAGTAAGTTTCCGAATGGCAAGACGAACGGAATTGCTAAATTTCGGGGTTAGGGTAGAATTGGTGCCGGGCCAAAACTGTTTCTTAGGCTTTTCCTGTGCCGAATCGCCTCCGACTATCGTTTTGATTTCATAGTCAACGCCGCAGGGTTTCCCCGTGTCGCCTTGGGCCGGCTAGATGAAGTAAAAACACTGACCAGTTAGAAAACGAAAAAAACCTGCAAAGTGACCGAAGACGCCGAATTTGGGGGGATTTCGAACCAAAACGGAAAGGCATTTTCGCCGAGTTTCTTCTTCAGCCTTTCCTGCAGTCGAGTCATCGACCTTGTGGACTCGTTTTGACCTGGCGGGTAAACCTGTAAACGTTTTAATTGGTTGATAAAAGTTAGGTTACCCCCCCCCCCCGCCTTCAGTCGAGAGAAAGGTATTTCTAGGGGATTCGGGGGCGCAGAGTCCGGACCTGATCTCTATTTCGACCAATTTCGAACCCTAATTCAAACAAATGTTCAAAATCGACCAAAAAATTTGCTCTAGCAACGCCAAGTAAGAGGCATATCAGAAAAAAAGTACAAAATCGGTTGATTCCCTCATCTCTTCAGGCCAAGTTCGACATTACTCCATAAAATATCTTTGGATGCTACCAGAACCAAACCTTTTGTTTACCTGATACAATTGGGAGATCAAATCTTTACGGAATGTTAGGCCCAAAACATCCAAATCCTCACGCCCATAACGGAATGCTGCTAGAAGTTGAACAGTGACCTTTTTGCTGGCCTTTAAGTAATCTTCGTCTATGAGTACCATCCCATCTGAACAATTCGACGACTTTCATGGGCAACCTTGCAAAATACCAATTAAATCGACAGTTTCTCCGCGATCCAAAAAATCGCGTTTTCCAAGATAAGTTGTGATCTAAAATAAGGAGTTCATAATTACCTGCCAAAATTACAGAATATAAAATACCTTTCCATTAGGTGAGCTTTTTTTGAATACTCTAAATATAATGTTATTTTATTCTGCTATTGAACCTTCCCACACCCACCTGGTCCCCGCCTTCTTATCTTCGTTATCTGCCATCCCCGAGAAATAGTGATTAAATGTTGCTGATTTATGAGTTTGGCATCGAGCAAATTCCGTTTAAATAGGTGGAAGAGAAATTTGAAAAAAGATTATAATTTGTTTTATCGTCTATATTTAAAAAAACTTTCGTCTTTTTGAAACCGAAAAAAGTGGACCAAAATGGGCTTGGGCTCGAAAATTATTCAACATTGAGGTACATATTCAGAAGAGAAGAAAGAGTAATTCACATGAAAAGACAATACACACAGCGCGTCATTTTTACATTTTATTACCGCATAACCATTTTGCCAAGAGTCACGAAAAAAAAGTGACGAAAAGTAAAGAAAACAAACGCTAAATTCAAAAATTATGTCGACGGATTTTCACGCATTTTAATCATTCTATAAAATTATGCACATTTTAAGCTATAACTCAAAATCAAATGATAGAGACCATTTCAAATTAGATAAAATCTATGTCTTATTTTGTTTTCTAGCGATGGTGAAAATTTGGAGAGGATCGGCCAGAGGGAAAAAAAGTTTTCCAGAGCGAAGTACGGGATGGTCAAAATAATTATTAAAAAAGATGAGAGAGAACGCCAAAAGAAGAGAACGGTTAGAGAAAAAGAGGGAAAAGCGAGATAGTGCACTGTCTACCTTAAACGGTAATAAAATGTAAAAATGACGCGCTGTGAATACATGAAATTTTCTACGCATTATCTCTATAATGGATTCCGGGGAGAGTGGGGGTCTTTTCGGCCCCGCCGTTCGGCCCCGACGTTTCGGCCCCGCCCTTTCAGCCCCGGGACGTTTCGGCCCCACCCTGCAATTTCTTTCTTGCATATTCACCGACCAATTTTTATTCAGAAATTTTTTTCAGATGAATTAAAACATAACATTTTTAATCTGAAAATTTGCAAGAAATTAGGGGCTCATTGGTAATTACTAGAAAGCCAAGAAGAAATTCCAAAATTTTTGACGTGTAGAATCCGATTCTTCAAATTCAAGCCCAGGCTCAAATTCTAACATTTTTTCGAAATTCAAAAATCAATTTTGGCCTCGAATCATTTAAAAAGTGCTGGGTTTCCTTATTAGGCCTAGGCCTAAGCCAACCTAAGCTTAGGCTTAGGCCTAACTCACCCCAAGCTCAAAGATGTAAAAAGTACGTAATATCTGAAAACTATGATGTATTTTTCTTTATATGCATCTGGGTTACGTCGAAACAGTTCTATAATTTGAGCTTTTTTTCGAAAATCGAATTAAAAAAATTTCGTTTTTGAAATTTTTTTTTCGATGAAACCATATTTTTCCTTGGGGCCGAAACGGCGGGGCCGAAACGTCCTGTTCCCTCCGGGGATGACATTAGCAGCCTTTTGTGGTTTTTTGAAGTTGATCATAGCTCCCAGAAACGCATATGCCAATCGACTCCACTCTAAGCCTAGCGTACGAATCTGCAAAAATTTTTGCGCGGACTCAACTATAAAGAAAGTTATGAGCCCGGGACTGAAGTGTCTTTTGACTGGGGACTCCGTTGTCCAATGATTAAAAATGGGAAAAATCACTCATATACACACAGCGCCGGTAAACCTCGATTCGGCGCGCACGTTTCGGCGCGCAGGATTCGGCGCGGCACGATTCGGCGCGGCACGATTCGGCGCCGAAGTTTGAAACGTTATAACTTTGTTAAAGTCAACCAAACCACATTCTTGGTATCATACGAAAGCTCTTAGTATGCTAAACCTTTGATCAAGCTTAAACTAACCGATTTGTCTTTTCAAAAAAAAGTTATAGCTTAAAACGTGTAAAAATCTCAATTTTCCGTGCTTTTTTTGCGCGGCTGAATCATAACTTTTATTTAAGTCGAATCGGTTTGCTTTTGCCTTTGTAAGCTTTAAGTCCCCAGTCAAAAGACACTTCAGTCCCGGGCTCATAACTTTCTTTATAGTTGAGTCCGCGCAAAAATTTTTGCAGATTCGTGCGCTGCTTAGAGTGGAGTCGATTGGTATATGATTTGTGTCATTTCGTTTCTGGGAGCTATGATCAACATTTACCACGAAATGACCAAACCACTTTTATAGGTTTTCTTATGCGCATGTAACTTAAAATTTTAGCGCGCTCGACCTTTAAACCGGGTTTTGAACCGTTTAAAAATTGTCAAAAATGGATATTTTTAACTAAATTTTGTTTCTTCCTGTGAACCAAAACATGAGTTCCAGTGTAAAAAGGACACTTCATTATGGGAAAAATAAAATAAATATGTATGTAAAAACCGAGCACCACGATTCGGCGCCGGCACGTTCGGTGCCGACACGACTCGGTGCCCGAAGCAAATCAAACAAACTGATATCATACAAAAGCTCTCAGTATGCTGAATCTTTTACCAAGCTAAAGCTAACTGATTCGTCTTTCAAAAAAAGTTATACATAGCTTAAAACGTGTAAAAATCTCAATTTTCCGAGTGCTTTTTTTGCGCGGCTGAGTCATAACTTTCTCTGTTAAGTCGAAACGATTAGTTTTTGGCTTTGTAATCTTAAACTCATTGCATGCTTTCGAATGATACCAAGAATGTTTGGTTTGGTTGACTTTGAACAAAGTTATAACGAAAAACTTGTCGGCGCCGAATCGTGCGCGCCGAATTGCGGGGTACCATGTAAAAGACCGCGTTTTGGCGTCGAAATTGTTCAAAAAGCATGAATTCGATCATTAATTGCCTATTCGATGTAATTTTGTGCATTCCACCGATTTTGTGACGTTTGAAAAATTTGAATTTTCGAAAAATTGTTCGAATTCGGGTCCGGAGTTTCGGGAATTGGGCAATGGTGCAGAATTAGTCTCCCTATAAATCTTTTTTTTATTCTCTCTAAATGTGGATTTTCTAGGGTAAAAAAAATACGTAGATCACGAATATGGCATCAGATTAATCATCTGACTTCGTCTAATCTATCGGTATTCGAGATGTAGAATCCGAATCTGGCCTTTTTATTGTGGTTTTGTGCTTTTTTGAATGATTTTGAGGCCAAAATTAATTTTTGAAAAATGAAAAATTTTGAAAAAACAATTTTTATTTATTTTTAATGGGGGGCACCATCTGCACTATTACCGAAGACACAAAATTTAGGTCAAAAATATCCATTTTTGACAATTTTTAAACGGTTCAAAACCCGGTTTAAAGGTCGAGCGCGCTAAAATTTTAAGTTACATATTAGTTTTTAGCGCATAAGAAAACCTATAAAAGTGGTTTTGGGTCATTTCCTTGGAGTGAAAAATCATTTTGATGGTTTCTCAAATGCGCGATTTGAAATTAATAGCGTTTCTTCTAAATGCTTGGACGGCGTTATACGAGAGAAGTGCAGCGAAGGGAAGGGACCAAACTTCATAAACTTAGCGAGCACGCGCCATCCAGTACCATAGATAATCCGTATTGTAAAGGAAAGTGGCAGGCGTATGTTTTATGCGTTTTAATGGAATTTGAATGGATGGATTATGGTTTTTGGGCACTTTTTTGGGGTGTACTTTAGTTCAACACGCGTGACAAAAAATAGACCGGATTATATGCATTTTGCATATTTTGTTTGCTTTTTTGTTTCCGTTGCAAGATAAAAACAGAATAGATCTGAAAAATAAATTGTTTGGAAGTTTGGAGGGTAAAATTAGGGGGGAGGGGGTGTTAATACTTTCCGCCGCTTTCATCCCCCCCCCCCCCCAGGGCTGCCATGTCCAAAACCCAAAAACGTGGCAATCGAGTTAAAAAACGTGGAAAAAACGTGGCAAAAATTTTCATAAACGTGGCAAAAAACGTGGCCATTTTTAAAGCCTCAAATTTAATAAATTGCTCGAACAATCATTAACTAGCATATTTATTAAAACTTTTCACCATTTTGAGCAAATTTGGCTGAGATAGGAAGTAATTATGAGCTTGGGGGCAAGTCAAATCGGAATTGAATTTTATGGAACAAGGCATTCAAAAGATGCGTTCCCATAAAAAGTTGATTTTTAGGGGGGTGAGTTTTACCCTTTATTTGTATATTGTTAAGGAATGAATTTTCAAAAATGCAACTTTTTTTTGTGAATTCTGCTTCTTTTAGGGGCGCGGGTGGGGTCAGAAAATTTTTGAGTTTTGATGTAATTTGTTAAGAAAATTGGGTACTTTTCCGTTATGGCGCCACACAGTCAAATTTTAAAAAAGGGCAACAAAAACGCAAAAAGGTATTTTTAGGGGCATTCTAGGGCGCAGAATCCGATTCTGACATCCATTTCAACCAATTCCGAACCCCGGACCCGAATTCGAGCAATTTTCAAAAAATTCAATTTTTTCAAAAATCGGTTTGTTATTGTAATTGGTCCGGGGTTCGAAATCGGTCGAAAAGGAGGTCAAATTCGGAAACTGCGTCCCCGAATACCCCTAGAAACACCTTTTTACCGACTTTAAAAAATTTTCATTTTGTTTTCGAAAAATCATAGATGTTGAAATCATGGATAAGATGAAATCATATGATGAAATAGATGGCATATTCGTAATGGTAAAAAGACGATTCGTTCCCGGCCGATTCGTTCACCCCCGATTCGTTCTCTTTTCAAAAGTTTTTTCGTTATAACTTCTTTCAAAGCTAAAAATCAAACATTTTTGGTATCATTCGAAAGCTTACAACTAGTAGAAGCTTTCAAAAGCAAAAGCTAAGCGATTGGCCAAATCTCAAAAAAGTTATGGCCAGAAACCGTTTTTTTGGCCACAATTGGCCATAACTTTTTTGAAATTTGGCCAATCGCTTAGCTTTTGCTTTTGTAAGCTTCTACTAGTTGTAAGCTTTCGAATGATATCGTTTGGTTAGACTTGAAAGAAGTTATAACGAAAAAACTTCTGAAAAGGGGAACGAATCGGGGGTGAACGAATCGGCCGGGAACGAATCGTCCTCCGTCCATTCGTAATCAGCGATCTCAATAACCCCCGGGTAACTCTCAAATTTAGCTTTTTGTTGCCTTTTATTAAAATTTAAATGTGTGGCGCCATAACGGAAAAGTACCAATAGTTTAGTTATAGCCCCCTTTTTTAAAAAATACAATTTTTTTTCCAAGTTGATAAAAAGGTGTTTCCAGGGCTATTCAGGGGTGTAGAATTCGAATATAACCTCTGTTTCGACGGATTTCGAACCCCGGACCCGAATTCGAACAATTTATCAAAAATTCAAATTTTTTCAAAAATTAATTTTGGCCTCTAAATCATTCAAAAAGCACAAAATTACAACGAAAAGGCAAGTAATGATCGAATTCATGCTTTTTGAATGAGTTTTAGGCTAAAATTGATTTTTGAAAAAATTTGAATTTTTGACAACTTGTTCGAATTTGGGTCCGGGGTTCGAAATCCGTCGAAACAGAGGTTATATTCGAATTCTACACCCCTGAATAGCCCTGGAAACACCTTTTTATCAACTTGGAAAAAAAAATTGTATTTTTTAAAAAAAGGGGGGCTATAAACTAAACTATTACCAAACTATTACCCCGAAAAGTTGTCCTGGCGAAATGTAATTGGAATTATGGTAGAGATACAAAAAAGAAAAATAACGATAAAAATGCCATTCCTTCTTCTGACATATTGTTTTGTCGCTTTTTTGGCGAAATGTTTACTAATTTTTAAAATATTACATTAAATTGGGATTAAATGGTAAAAAATTGAATTCGAGGCAAAACCGTGGCACTCAACCCCAAAACGGGGCGAATGCCACGTTTCCGGGGCAAAATGGCAGCCCTGATCCCCCCCCCTTTCCCATTAACACCCACCGACCGACCACCACAAATTCGTATTTGTTTTAATTCTCATGGCAGAGCGGAGCAGAAAAGGCGGAAATGGTAAAGTGCGGAAATGTTTGGACGGTGCGGCGAGCGAAACGTATGCGGGGGGGGGGATACGTCTCGAGTCGTCGCCTTGGGGGAGAAAGGACCAAAGAAAAGGAGTTGAATGAATTGGGGGAATGTGGGATGGTGAGAAAGAGGGGTCAAGTGGGGTGAGAGAGTGTGCTTTGAAGGGAGAGCCGACGACGACAACGATGATGGATTTGTGCCCGGCCGTTCCATCTTTAAGAGAGTCGCCGGGGGAGGGGGGAGGTTCCGTTGTACGACGGTCATAACCATTACTTTTACATTTCGCCATTTGGTCGTTCTCTATTCGTCAAATTTAAAAGGGAAAGGGAATAAAAGTAAGAAAAGAAAAGAAAACAAAAAAGCTAAGGGAAAGGAGGAGTGAATTGGCATGATTATGATTATCACTTTTTATGGAGGAAAATTGTGTTAAGTCGAGAGGGGAGAGGGAGCTGACAAGGACACGGACACGGACAGAATGTGCAAAGGGATGGAAGGCGGGGCGACGTGACGACCAAAGACGATGGTGAGGGGAGGGGGGAGGGGAAAAGTGTAGACAAATGTCTTTCTACGCTTAACTCTGTTGGAATCGAAGGTGTTGGACATGTTCAGCTACTGTTCCATTCTATTTTGGACAGTAATTCCATTTATTTTAAACGACAATATACAAACGGACCAGATTAAGATAAGGCCAGAAACATCAATTTTAAACTAAAAATAACAATAATAAACAGGAATTTTGTTGATGCTGAAAGAACCAATTAAACCCAGTCTCCCGAGTTTGTTGAATCAGTGAATTCCTATCATTTTTTTCTGTTTTCTGTTGATCGATAGTCGCCTCGGGCAATGGCCAATCCGCCGCGGCCGTTATTGTTGTGGTTTGTTTGCACTAACTGGATGTGGTCTCTCCATTATCGGCCGACCCAACTGCCCACCCTCAAAACTTGTTCGGATCGTCTTCAGCAACCACAGAGATTTGGGGCTGTGCAGTGCAAAAGAAACGGCCATTTGTTAGATGCCTCTCCACCAAACAATGGCTAATCCCAAATTCGTGTCCCAAATTCGCTTAGCGGCATTTCGTGATCAATTGATATCTGAGGCGGATAGAATCCGTTTTGTGAGTGACAAATCTTTTATCCGAGCCTTGTTTTCGATCAGTTGGCCATCGGTACAATCGCATTGGGCACGGTGTCGTTGGTGATTGCTGTTCTGCTGATCCCTTTCCTGTTCCTCCAATCCCAAAAAGTTCATTTTGACAGCCAAGTCAGGGAGGAGGGGGAAGGAACGCGGGATCAGCCCTCTTCATTTTCCTTAAGGATCAGCGTGCATTCTGTCGCTATCGTTCCAATATTTTCATGCGCGAGGTTAACCATCAAGAGCATTTGGCCGGGCGAAATCGCCGAAATGTCCCAGGCGGGAATTGTTGCAGTTGCGGAAGAGGCCCGATTGGGGCAGCTGGATCTCCTGGGGAGCCGGGTGAAGACGGGCACAATGGCACTCCCGGCATTCCCGGAGAACCAGGCCCCCCGTCGCCTCAACCTCCACTCCCTCAATATGATTGGTTTGTAATGGGCAAACAAATATTTCCAATTTTGCAATCGAAGGTGTTTCGAGTGTCCGCCTGGCCCCTCAGGACCAGAAGGAGGTACAAATAGCAAATAGAATTTTCTCCTCAATGATTCTGTGCAGATGCGGGTCCACAAGGTCGTCCTGGACTGCTTGGGCTTTTGGGGCAGCCAGGCAGACAAGGTTTCCGAAGCACTCGAGGAGAAAGTGGAGACAGAGGCCCGCCAGGTGATATGGAATGAGACAACGCAACGCAACTACACCATTTTAAGGTCCTTCCGGTCCGCCAGGACACAAAGGCCCACTCGGAAGGCCGGGACATATTAACGAAATCCCAGGTAACTGTAAATCGCACTCTGATCATAGCTAATCCACGTTTATGTTAAAGGCCCACCCGGACCACCAGGAACTTCAGGTTAAACATCGAATTAATCTTTAAGTAGTTGTTATTAACGATATAGGCCCGCAAGGTCCAAAAGGACCGCTCGGGAAGCCCGGAAGAATCGGATTCCCGGGTAGGCCCGGAACGCGGGGTCTGATTGGCGATTTGGGCGAAAGAGGACTGAAAGGGGGATCGGGCAACGACGGGGAGACGGGGCCGGACGGAACGCCAGGAGCGGAGGCCGGATGCGGTGAGTCGAAAAACGCTAAGTTAAAAAGCTTACCACTCCATACATTCATTAGATCATTGCCCACCGCCGAGGACCGAAGACGGCTATTGAGTAATCAAAACGAGAAAACACTTTAATAAGGTTTTTAGCAGCAATATACCCAAAAGTTGAGTTTCTCGCAATGCCTTTAAATTATGTAACAACGACAAATAGAAATTTGTATTGTAAAATTATTGAGTCGGAATGAAATTATTGTTTATGGCAGTTTTGAACCCAATTAGGCGACGAATTAGGGCAAAGAGCATTGACGAACAAGCCGAAGTCGTCGATGAAGTCATCGCCGGAAGAGAGAGTGAGGTCCTGCTGAGACGGACAGTGAATTGCACGCCCACCCGAACCCAACCTGCATTTCCTCAAGTGTTCCGAACTGCGCCAATTGCTCTTTATTCCGCAAAATGGTTGTTGAATGGTCCGTCTGGTGGTGTTGCTGTTTTTGTAAACATTCTGAGTGCAAGGAGGTGATTTGCAGTGAAGAAGTTGGGATGGGTCCTTCGTTGAGGAAGGTGGGCGCTGAAATCTTAATTTCAGTTCAGCTGACGAATCCCCGGGTTCATCCAGCAGATTGAGGATTCGAAGGAGGGGATGACGCGTTGATAAACTCATATTTGTTAGACCTGCGGTCGATGAACAATCCATGGCAGGAAAGTCGTTTTGGACGACGACGGAGGACAACTCTTCTCTCATTGGAGCAAGCGCGGAAAATTGAGAGTGCTGAGCTCGTCCTCTTCCACCGGTCATTGTATCGTGAGCGCGACCCAATCCAATTAGTTGAAGCAGCTGAGAAGCCTTTTGAGCTGCTTGAGTTTGTTGTTGCTGTTTCGAGTTATGTCTTTGCTCCAACTCTTTGTCGGCCCATCTCCGCAAAGTTACAACGGTATTCGGATGTCGGCAGATCATTTGGATGGTCTTAGCGAACGGAAAAAGGAAAACCGACAGCGAACGGAAAAAAACCTCCGGAATTCGAGCCAATTCTGCCAGAAGAAAAATGGCATGCGCGGCCAGCTGGTCAGAGAAACACAGCAATAGTTGGGGAATCAGAAGCCGTGGGCCTTGACCGCCTTCCGTGACCCGTCGACTTCGCAGTTCGGAGTAAATCTTCATTAATATTGGAATTGGAATTCATGCCAATTCGGCCTACTTCTTCCAGCAAAAGTTCATCCCGGCTCATTGCCCTTAGACTGTCTAAGCAATGACGGCAAAGTTCGGTTGAGTCTGGCAACATGTTGATGAACTGTTGGGTGAGCAGCACAATTTGAGAAGCAAACGAACAGTGCTCGACGGGGTGCGAGTCGGGGGATTGGGGGAAGCGGGGGCGGGGGGCGAACGTGATGAGGAAGCGAAGTTGGCAGAGAAGAGTAGAGTCCGAGTTGGCCAATTGGATGAGGAGCTAAGAAGGCGGCAGGGGAGGGACTTATTTTCTTTATTTTGAGACTTCCGAATAACCAAAAGAGCCCTCCGCAGCAGTCCAAAGTGCCACTCGCGCAACTTCTCCAGCAACAAACGCTTATGTCCGTCGTTGTGCAAAACTTGCTGTTTGGCCGCCATCACTCTCAAATCGTCGTTTGGCCCGGTGCACAGAGACTTCAGCAGCGTCAGCGCCGTCTCCTGGATGCCTTCCAATTGCCGCTGGAAGGAGTCGTCCCCCGTCGCCCCTCCGCCGCCATTCCTCACAGAGTCTAACTCATACAGTAACTGAAACAACGCTGGCACCGCGCCATTCTCCACCAGAAAAGCCTTGTTTTGCGCATTGTTGGCACACAAATTAGCCAAAATGTCGGCACAACTCTCTTTTAGGCGCAAATCACTCGTTCCTTCAGGCAAAATGGTCACGAAATACAAAATGTTTCACGAAATCTTTTAAAACTCACGATACCTCCCTAAGATAAAGTTCATAAGAAAATTTGCATTTTTCTGAATTTTTGGCTTCAAGTCAACTATTTTTTAAATTTAATTGTTGTTTAAATTAATTGAATATGTGAACATCAATAATTCAATAAACTGACCAAGAAGTTGGAGGAGTTTCTGCAAAAGCGGATGAATTTGGCGGTCGGTGGATGGCACGTGACTGACACTTCGGATGCAGGAGAGCACTTGGCGGAGCAGCCTCTGGCTGGGATGGTCCAGATGGCGCTGCATAGCCTCCAACAGTCCCGCGGCGACTATTCTTTCCGCGTCCTGCAATTGCCCGTGAAAAATGCTTACTCTCAAATTAGGGTTGAGCCCCGACCCCTCGGGGGGGGGGGGGAAGTCGGGGGTCGGGGTTGGCCAAGTCGGGGGTCGGGGCTCAACCCTACTTCAAATCATACCATCTGAACAATTTTGTCAATTAGTTTGGTAACTCTCCACAACAGTGCCTCCTGACGACAATGGCCGATTACGTTGATCAGCTTTTGGTGCCCATTGAGTCCGATGAAGAATGCCTGAAATGTGCATGCCCTGTCAGTCAATGCACAACCGGTCCCTTCTAAAAACCATTTGGTCCGGATTCTTTGTGATCAGTTTTTGCATAATGTCCGTGACAATGTTTAGGAATTTCTCGTTCTTGTCGTCCAGCCAGCTCAACACTTGAGTTAACGTGCGCATCTCGCAAAGATATGCAATTACGCGCCGCTCGAGCCGCTGATCACTGATCAGATTATGCAGCACCAAAAAGGCGTATTTAAAACAGGAATGTTCTGGAATCCCAATGCTGTGCACCAACTCCTCCAAACAGCTCATCCCATGGGCATCGATCTACAGAGAAAGACCAATAAATGCCAAGATCGGAAAGAGTCTCAACAGTTATTTTGAAAACCGTAAATCTGTGATCAACCATAACCGACCGATCTTTTATAGAAATTGAGTATCGACGGGGGGGGGGGACAAAAAGTCAATTAGTTCCAGCAGGTTGTTTAATTCTGAATGACACAATAAACAATGACCACCAACAGTACGGACGAACAGATCCCTTCCGCTGTGTTCGTTGTCCGAAATGAAGTGCAACGTGCGAAGTGAGTAACTGATCAATCTCTAAGCGATGCGGCAATATTCGATAGATTGTTTAAATGCTCACTTTGTTCTTGCGGTGGGTTTTCATCGTTCTCAACAGTCCCTCCACCACTTTTTGCTCGCCGATCAGTGGCGCCTCAACCGGAGCCCGGCTCTTATCCTTCTTCGCGATTCCATTGATAATGTTCAGAGCTCGAAGAACAACTTCCTGTAATTCGACAATTCTGAAAGAGACTGAACAGCAGGGATTTGCCAACTTCGCAGTCGTCGTTGATTAATGGGACCAATTCGGGCAACACTTCCCGGATCTTCTCCGGGTCCTCATGTCGAAGACCACTCGGGATATGCTGAAAGTATGGATGGTCCTGGAGTGATGAGATGTCGTCGGGCAGGGAAGAGATGGTGGAGATGCAGGACAACGGATGATGCATGTTGGACATGACAGAGTTGGCCTAGTAGTTCAATAACCGAAGACCACAATTGTGTGCTTACAGTGCTGTGGCTCATTGAGTGCACCCCGCTGTCGTGAGGGATCTGACCAGGTCCAAACAGATTCCAATTCTGCACTTTTTGTTGAGGAGTGAACGATTGGTGTTGGATTGACTTGATCTGGCTCCCTTTCATTGTCTTGCAAGACAATGCTGAGGAGGGGGGCATGGTGGAAGAAAGGGGGGCCGCACGGTTAATTGGTTTAGTTTGACTTGAAATCAAATGGACGAGCTTAAGTGAATGATTGTCACGTGATCAAATCACAATGGGGAAGAAGAAGAGGGCATTTCATGCTGCTGAACTGGCCAATTATGATGTTGCTGAGAAGAAAAGTGTTGCGGTGGGGGGTAGTAAGAAGCGTGGGGAGGCCAACCCCCAGCAGTCGGATGGTGCTGATCAAAGTCTTGGGCTGGGATCATTAGAGGACTGAATGGGGAATATAATGTTGCCAACAGCTAGCTAATTTGTAAGGTTCGAACCCAACCTTTTGCAGTCCAAATGAACAGTCGTGCTGAGTTGGGGATAGTGATGGGTTGTGGGGTGGCGGTGAGGGTATTGGACAGGCGGTGGCGTCAGCTCTGAGGCTATTGGGGGATGAGTGGAAGGGACTGGGCACTGTCGCTGACTTGGGGGAGTGGCGACTGGGAGGTCGCCATGGAAGAGTTGTGGCGGGGGGCATTGACGAGGCCGCTGCTGTGGAAAGTCGGCAATCAATGAACGATGTTCAGAAAGAGGGTGCCAATGCCAATGTTGGGGCTGAGACGACAAATTCGGTGGCCGCCACCCAACTCCAAACTCATCTGCGCCACTCTCCTCCATCTCAACTTCTGAACTCGATGCAAACATTTAGAATTTAAGGAGTATTTGCCGACATCCATTCATGACACCAATCAAATTAGGAAAGGACACAAAACCATTTTGTTCAAATTGAACAGATTGAAAGGGTAAGGCGACTAACTTTGATAGGAGGGGCAAAAGTGGTGGAGGACACTCAAATCGATCCGTGTCGTTTCCAACGTTACTTTGTCTGGTCTGCAGTTGTTCGTGGGGGTTGGCGTTGTAAGTGAATGAAAATGTTATTGGTGAGGGAAGGGAAGGGAAAAGGAAAGACGGACGGCTCGATGGGTGATTTGATTATGATCATTATCGCCTCTTGGGGTGGCGAGAGTGTGTGTATACGGGAGAGGTGAAGAATTGAGAAGCAATAATAATAAATAATAATAATAATAAAAGGGTGGGAGTGAAGGAAAGGCGGGGGCAAAGAGAAATCGCTTTTTGCGACCGAAGGATGGATAACCAACCATAATTAGGATTTTGTCCATTAGTGATTTTGACCGTTAGCGCTTTTAAGCTAATAGTTATTTTGTCCTACCATATTTTTTTGGGTGTCCACGCCATATTTTTACGATTTGCTTTATTTTGCCACACCAATTTTGAAGATTTGTTCAAATTACTTAACAAAAATTGTTAAATCGCTGAACATTTCGCCAATAATTCTTCAAATCTTTTTCCCGGCGGCAAACCCCGAAACGGGCCAACTCCGTCCCGCCAACTCCGTCCCAGCCAACTCCGTCCACCAACTCCGTCCCGAGCCAACTCCGTCCCGAGCCAACTCCGTCCCGACCCAACTCCGTCCCAGCAAACTTCGTCCCAGCAAACTTCGTCCCAGCAAACTTCGTCCCAGCTACAAATTTTAGATTCAAAAGAGTGATACTCTAAATGTTTCAAATTTCGAAAAAGCATAGGGGGACCCTTATGGTCTACATTTTTGAAAAAGGTTTTTATTCTTAAATAGCTTAGAAATATGTTATTAAATGCATTGATTACGAATCATAATTAGAAAATCAAAATTGGGCATTTAAAACGGGTTTTGAACCGGTTTAAAATTTTAAAAATTAATGAAAAACCGATTTTTGAGTAACTCCAAAGCCGGATTGGATTAGGCCTACCCTAACGAACCCCAAATTCTGAATCCCGGACCCAAATTCATGCTTTTTGAGAACGATTTTGAGACCATAATTGGTTTCTGAACCTTTTTGAATTTTCGAAAAAAAGTTCGAATCCGAGTCCGGGGTTCGAAATTGGTCGAAATCGAGGTCAGATTCGGATTCTACGCCTTTGTAACCCCTAACAACAAATTTTTCTCGACTTTGTAAAAATTTTATTTTTTTTTTTCGACATTTCGTGGTTTTTGGCTGAGTCGACATTTCGTGGCTTCGACATTATGTGGGGCAGCGATTGCCCACCTTATTTGGCAATGGTGCAGAATTGCGGTCCCGACGAAAAAAAAAGTTTTAAAATTTCAGAATGCATATTTTCTAGTGAAAAAAATGCGTAGAACACGAATCCGAGCTCGGTTTTGCAAATGTCGAACCCCGAACCCGAATTCGAAAATTTTTCGAAATTTTAGCCCTGTGAAAAATAATTTCTGTATGAGTCCAAAAAGGTTAACCTTCAAAAATGCATGAAAACGTTTGTAGTAATGAGAAAACAAAACAATCCATTGTTTACGGGGTAGGAAAGTGCAATATAAAAAATAGTCAACCCAAAAAAAATGTTGCTTTTTGAAAGTTCGAAACGCAAAATCCGAGCTCGGATTCATGTTTGACGCATTTTTTTACCATAGAAATCATGTATTTAAAACTGTAAACATCCGAAAAAAAAAGAAGTTCAGCGGGACCGCAATTCTGCACCATTGCCCATTTTTCTTAAAGAATTTTCCAGAAGAAAATTTTCTCCAAAATCAATTTAGGGGTCAATTTTTGTGGTTTTTTGATGGAATTTGTTAAGAAAATTGGTCCAACTACAATTTTGCAAAAGGGTTATTTTATAAAATTTCGCCAGCTGAATTATGGAAATTGTGTGGAAAAGTGAAGAATTTTCGTGATAAATGAACATATCGCCAACAATTTGAAAAATAATTACCCACCCTGTAATATTTACCCCCCCCCCCCCCTGTAATAATTACCCACTCTAGGAGAAGGTTGAAAAATAATTACCATGGGTAATTAAAACTAGAGATCGGACGGTACGGGAAAGTATTTCGGTACTTTTCGGTACTCAGGCATCGGTACTTTCCCGAAAAGTACCGACCGAAAAAATCTGAGAACCGAAGGTACCGACCGAACAAAATTTGAGTACCGAAAAAAGTACCGAATGGAAAAATTGGTAATATATTTGAATTTTTCACCCTTTATTCAAATATCATGGGGCTCAGTGGTTAAACTGTGAACCAAATGACCCTATTGTTGTCGGAGGTTCGATTACTCGAGTCAACTTTCTTTTTATTCTTTTTTTATTGAATGTTCTGTTTAGGAATTTCTCATTTTTTTTTGAAGAAAGTTACTAGCAGATTAATTTTCAAAAATTTTAACCGATTCAAAACTTCTAAGATTTACATAAAGAATTACTTTTTTCACCATTTATTTATCGAAATTGGACAAGTTTTCTTAATCAATTATAAACATTTGATAAAGCCAAGATTCCAAAATAAACGATTTTTGTTGAAAAGTTAATTAAAAAAATGTTGGTACCGAAAACCGAAAAAGTACCGACATTAAACTAAGACGAAGCCAATTTTTTAAAACGGTGAAAACCGCGGGACTGGTAATGGAGGATTTTTTTTTATAATCGTCATTCGAAGTTTTGGAAAAATTTGGCATGTTAAGAAAATTGAAGCAAAAACTCAGAAAGAATGACGATTATAAAAAAAAATCCTCCATTACCAGTCCCGCGGTTTAAGGCCAGCCCTAAATACAAAAGCCCCCCCCCCCCCCCCCCTCGGAGACATAAGGGGGGGGGGGAGGGGGGGGGGGGGGGACGAAAGAACCCGGAGAGACGCCGCCGACAGTCCTCGAAGACGTCGGTCGATTTGTCCAGCCAAAGATGAGTAAAGGGCGAGGGAATAAATTTGCATTAATACCCATTTTGGACGGAGGGCAGAAATAAATATGAGGGCGCGAGAGAAGAAGATGGATGATCTGATCGGCAGATCAATTATGAGTTCCGGACAATTGGGCACCAAAATAAAATATTAAATTATTTTAATTAATAATTGTAATGTAGGGTGATAAATGAGATTACATCTCAACATTATTACGAACGCAGTTAAATTTAAATTACTACAAATTTTGACCAAAAGGGCCCCCCATATGGTTTTGCCCAACTTTGAGGGGCCATAACTTTCTTCATAGTGGTTTCCGAACAAAAATTTTTGCAGATTCATGCGTTAGGCTTAGAGAGAAGTCGATTGGTATGATTTGAGAACATTTCGTTTCTGGACCTTATGATCAACATTTTCCCGGAATAACGATTCCCTTGGTGTTTATTTCAAAGCCTAATAGTAAGGCACGTTTAAGGTGGGGTAAGTTGGAAAAAGGATGAATGAATGGATAACTAACTGCTGAATTGATGGAGTGGAGAGGAGAGACCTTCGGGCAGAGGTTTAAACGGAGAATATGCCGCCGCCATTTGTTTGAATGGGTAGAAAGTGGAAGATGAGAAGGAAAGGAATAGGAAAAGTTGAAGATGGGAAGGAAAAAGAGGAAAAGTGGAAGATGGTAAGGAAAAAGAGGAAAAGTGGAAGATGGTAAGGAAAAAGAGGAAAAGTGGAAGATGGGAAGGAAAAAGAGGAAAAGTGGAAGATGAGAAGGAAAGGAATAGGAAAAGTTGAAGATGGGAAGGAAAAAGAGGAAAAGTGGAAGATGGTAAGGAAAAAGAGGAAAAGTGGAAGATGGTAAGGAAAAAGAGGAAAAGTGGAAGATGGGAAGGAAAAAGAGGAAAAGTGGAAGATGAGAAGGAAAGGAATAGGAAAAGTTGAAGATGGGAAGGAAAAAGAGGAAAAGTGGAAGATGGTAAGGAAAAAGAGGAAAAGTGGAAGATGGTAAGGAAAAAGAGGAAAAGTGGAAGATGGGAAGGAAAAAGAGGAAAAGTGGAAGATGAGAAGGAAAGGAATAGGAAAAGTTGAAGATGGGAAGGAAAAAGAGGAAAAGTGGAAGATGGTAAGGAAAAAGAGGAAAAGTGGAAGATGGTAAGGAAAAAGAGGAAAAGTGGAAGATGGGAAGGAAAAAGAGGAAAAGTGGAAGATGGGAAGGAAAAAGAGGAAAAGTGGAAGATGGGAAGGAAAAAGAGGAAAAGTGGAAGATGGGAAGGAAAAAGAGGAAAAGTGGAAGATGGTAAGGAAAAAGAGGAAAAGTGGAAGATGGTAAGGAAAAAGAGGAAAAGTGGAAGATGGGAAGGAAAAAGAGGAAAAGTGGAAGATGGTAAGGAAAAAGAGGAAAAGTGGAAGATGGGAAGGAAAAAGAGGAAAAGTGGAAGATGGTAAGGAAAAAGAGGAAAAGTGGAAGATGGGAAGGAAAAAGAGGAAAAGTGGAAGATGGGAAGGAAATGAAGAGGAAAAGTGGAAGATGGGAAGGAAATGAAGAGGAAAAGTGGAAGATGGGAAGGAAATGAAGAGGAAAAGTGGAAGATGGGAAGGAAAAAGAGGAAAAGTGGAAGATGGGAAGGAAATGAAGAGGAAAAGTGGAAGATGGGAAGGAAATGAAGAGGAAAAGTGGAAGATGGGAAGGAAATGAAGAGGAAAAGTGGAAGATGGGAAGGAAAGGAATAGGAAAAGTGGAAGATGGTAAGGAAAAAGAGGAAAAGTGGAAGATGGGAAGGAAATGAAGAGGAAAAGTGGAAGATGGTAAGGAAATGAAGAGGAAAAGTGGAAGATGGGAAGGAAATGAAGAGGAAAAGTGGAAGATGGGAAGGAAAGGAATAGGAAAAGTGGAAGATGGTAAGGAAAAAGAGGAAAAGTGGAAGATGGGAAGGAAAGAGAGTGTGGGAAGGAAGGGAGGTTTCAATTTCAGTGAATTTTGGCGCTTTAAGGGATTGATTCGCCATTCCTCCTCTGCTGTCCTCTACCGATTGCCCTTTGGCCGGCGTCTGAAATGAAAAATGACTTGTGAAGATGGGGGGATGGGGGGGGGAGGGGGGGATGGGGGGGGGAGGGGGATGGGGGGGAGGGAGGGGGGGGGGATGGGGGGGGGGATGGGGGGGGGAGGGGGGGGGATGGGGGGAGGGGGGGGGGAGGGGGGGGGAGGGGGGGGGGGAGGGGGGGGGAGGGGGGGGGAGGGGGGGGGGGAGGGGGGGGGGGAGGGGGGGGGAGGGGGGGGGAGGGGGGAGGAGAAAGGGAATAGCGCCTCTAACAGCAAATAAAATTCACCAACTGCTTGCCCACCACAAAACAAACGATTTTGAATTTATGGATGAAATGATATTAATAAAAAATTCGCCGCTGATTGAGTGCGGCAACAAATGCAGCGAGGGCAAGGAAATGAGCAAACGTATTTTTGCGGGCCGGACCGGGGCCCTTTACCAAATCTCACTTTTAACTTTTACTTTGGATTTTCACTTTAACTCTGAAAAAATGTTGACGGGCCGCCAGCGGCCTTTCATTATTTAATCCGTCTTTTGTGTTTACTCAAAAGTCGTTTTTTTCCTTAATTTTTAAAAATTTAAACCGGTTCAAAAACCGCTTTTATTGACGATTAGCGCCGTTATGCACTTTTTAATTGCAAAAGCCTAAATAAGCTTAGGCTTAGGCCTAAACCTAAGCTAGCTTAGGCCTAGGCTTAAAAGCTGTTTTATTAACGGATAATCGACAATCATTAAAAATTGCGGCCCTAATGGAAAATTTTTTTTAAAATTTAAGTGGATGTTTTCTAGGTAAAAGTATGCGTAGAATACGAATCGCAGTTTGGATTTAGCTAATATCGAACCCCGAACCCAAATTCAAACATTTGGTAGAACAAATCCCCCCACATCTAAAAATTTTTTTGAAATAAGTTTAAAAAGATATTTCTAAAAGTTTTCGGCGTCGTATATCCGAATCTTACTCCACCCCGACCCAATTTCAAACAATCGAACCAAATTCGAATAATTTTAGAAATTTATTTTTTTCAAAATCAACCGAAATTTTTATGAGGAGAAGCATTTGGTCAGACGCAGTTAGCAAAAATTAACTTTAATTTAAGTCTTGGATGCACGCAAAAACATTAGGAACTAGAAATTTTTTGAATAAAAACAATTTTATTATTAAAATTTGTCGGCGCCAAAATGTCCAAATTAACAGCGGCGCCGAACTGGCCGCGCCGAACTGGCCGGCGCCAAAACGGAACGGCGCCAAAACGGGACGGCGCCGAAAAAACCGCGCCGAACCGGCTGCGCCGAACTGACCGGACCCGCCCCAAGTAGAGTTGGCCGGGACCGGGATTTTTGGGAAAAATCGGGACCGGGATTGACCGGGACCGTGAAAGCCGGGATCGGGACAAGCATCTCAAACCGGGACCGGGATCGGGATTTTGCCTTTTCAAAAACCGGGATCGGGACCGGGAAACGGGAAAACCCGGGACTGGCAATCAAAAAAATTTTTTTTTTGTAATGATTACAAGGTGAAACCAAATTTTTTTTTAATTTTCAAAAATATATTCCCCATTGTCTTTAACGTCGATTGCATCACCAGTAATTTTTGAGAATTTTGTTTTAGGCACTTCTTTAGTAGAGAAAGGACGATCGAGATTCTCGATCGAAATCTCGATCGGCTCAAGTCCTTTCTCTATTCTTTAGCCGGGGGTCGACGATTTTCCACAAACCCATAGTGGAGCCCTTTTGGGTTTTCATCACAAAATTTTTTTTATCCCTCAAATTATGTTAGAAATCCTACAAATACATATTTTTGTGATTAAACCCAAAAAAAAACGGGTTTTGAATCACTCCTGGGGGGGGGGGGGGGTCGGCGGTGCCGATAGGCGCCGCCGGAGAAAATTTTTAATTTTTGGCTTAATTTGTTAAGAGATTTGCAACCAAAATTTTAAAAATACGGCACTTTTTATGAAGTTTTTTAGGAGAGGTAAGGGGTCCGTAGAATTTTTTTACAAAATAACAAGATTTGTTAAGAAAATTGGTCCAAAAAGTACGAATGTAGCACAACAACAGGGCCTACCCTATGGTTTTGTGAGTTCAGTTCAACCAAAAAAATGAAATGTATTTGTGAATTGTATCTAAAATACTTTTAAAAAAAGCGGAAAAATTTAAAAGAATTTTGTGATTATTTACACCATTGTAAATGTTAAGAGAAAGTCGGAAAAAGTCATTTACACACTAGGGGATCTGAACCACCAACCCACCCAAAAAGCCCCCACCACTCACCACTACACTACAACCCAGCATAATTTCATGCTCAAAAATCCCATCCTTAGGGTGTACTTTTTCCCGGTTAGTCCCGGTGCGACCGGGACCGGGATCGGGATTTCGGCTTTTCAAAAACCGAGACCGGGCTCGGGATCGGGATTACGATTTTTCAAAAACCGGGATCGGGATCGGGATTCAAAAAACCGGGAATTTCCCGACCGGTCCCGGCCAACTCTACCCAGAAGTAAAGCAGAATACTCAAAAAAATGGTGAAAGGAAAATCGGTCACCGAAAATTGGTCACCGAGGATTTTCGGAAAATTGGTCACCGAAAATTGGTCACCGAGATTTTTCGAGTTTTTCGTTCTACCTTTTTTCAAACAACTCTAAAAGCTTAGCTTTCATTTGAAAAAAGCTTCTTCAAACTAAATGCAGTCAAGTCTGAAAAATAGTTCTCAAGAAAACTCGCCCCCTTTGCGCTAACTTTGTTTATACTAAGCCTAATTAGTTGCAATTAGTATCAATCAAAAGAATTCTTCGAGTTGAGTAACAAAGCAAAAGAAAGCTAAGCTTTTTAAGTTGTTTGAAAAAGTTAGAACGAAAAACTCGAAAAATCCTGGTGACCAATTTTCCGAAAATCCTCGGTGACCAATTTTCCGGTGACCGATTTTCCGGGACTCCAAAAAAATATAATGAATTTTTAAGAATTAAAATAAAAAAAACTGGAAATTTCTACCAAAAAAAAAAAATCGTATCGTAATCGTAAATATCGTAATTTTTGGCCATATCGTGTATCGTAAAAAAATCGTATCGTATTTTGGTGTATCGTAAATATCGTATATCGTGTATCGTATTTTGAGGAGATGATATCGACATCCCTGGTTCAGAGCCATTTCCCTTCTCTCTGAAAGCTCTGTCTCTGTTTACCTTTGTGAAAGTGGAAGAACAAATGACAATGCTGCTATTGTTAAATTTTGTCCCTTTTGCCGCTTCCTTCCCCGCGGGCGTACGGAAGGAATTGGCACGGCAAAAATCGATATGCTGATGTGAAGGACGAGAAAGAGACTAGGCCTAGGGGTTGGGGCAACTACTTCGGGAATGAGTGGCGCCGCTGGCGGCAAGAGTTCTGTCTCTTTCTTAGCGCCCATGCCGTTGGCAGCCGCCTCGCTCTCCTCCTCCCGCTAATTTTGCGATGCTCGTTGGGCGTGAGCCCTGCGAAGCCCCCTCCCACTCAGCCGTCCGTTCATTCCATTAGCCCCCCCCCCCTCCCTCTCCCCCCCATCCATCGTTTTCCTTAAAATTCGTTCGATCGATTCCCCCCCCCCCCTCCCCTCCTCCCTATTCTATTCATCCCTGCGTTTCCTTTGCCCCTGGGGACATGCCGTCCAGCCAATGGTTCCCCCAGCTTCTTCCCCTTCCCCGCCATGAACAACAACAACAACGACGACGACGACATGCCATCATGCTCGAGCCACATTTGATTTTAATTAACTTTTAATCCATCCCCAAAAAATTTAATCCGTCCATCTCATCAAAGTAATTATGCAACCACCTGTATTAATTAGACAATTTCTGGCATAATTTGTTTTTGGGTTGCCATCATGCCAACCTCCCTAACCTCTCTTAACCGTAATAAATGCCTATTTTAGCTTGACATTTTAATGCTTCCCGAATTGCGTATTTGTCCATGCCAATTCTCATTCGTTAAAAATTGCTCCTTCAAAAAACGTTAACAAATCCGTTTCCAATGGCACTTCCAGGCCCTTCCGATGGCGGTGAAATCGGCCCCGACGGAATGCCGGACCTGTCACATCTGACCCAAGTAAAACCTTATCACCGATCACCAATAACAGGCTCAAACCAATTTTAGAAACAGGATTGATTTTGTCCCAATTCTTTTATTATTATTGATTCAAGATCTTATTTTGTTTTGGTTGATTATTAGTACATAATAATTAGCTCAAAAACCATTTTTTGTTTAGAGGATTACAAAAAGTCTTTGCCAAATTGTAATTGTTTTGTGATTTTTTTTGCTTCTTTTGGAATGTTGCAAAATAATTTGTTTCGGCAATAACAAATTGAATGCCTCATTATCTTACATAAACTGACAAATGAGCGTTCATTGAATTTAAGGAGGAGCGGCAGATAATCCTCCAAGTCGTGCAAAGACAGAAGGCGGAGGAGCAGCAGGAGGAGGAGGTGGGAGGGACTCATTTGTCAGAGATGCAGCGGCTCCAAAAAACTCGGGCCGTGTTCGGTTGGGATGGCCGAAAGCCCTCTAAGGGGGGGGGGGGGGGAGGGGTCGGTTGGGATGGCCGAAAGCCCTCTAAGGGGGGGGGGGGGAGGGTCAGAGGTCGAGTCAGTTGGGATGGCCGAAAGCCCTCTAAGGGGGGGGGGGAGGGTCAGAGGTCGAGTCGGTTGGGATGCCCGAAAGCCCTCTAAGGGGGGGGGGGGGGAGGGGTCGGTTGGGATGGCCGAAAGCCCTCTAAGGGGGGGGGAGGGTCAGAGGTCGAGTCGGTTGGGATGCCCGAAAGCCCTCTAAGGGGGGGGGGGGAGGGGTCGGTTGGGATGGCCGAAAGCCCTCTAAGGGGGGGGGGGGGGGGGAGGGGTCGGTTGGGATGGCCGAAAGCCCTCTAAGGGGGGGGGGGGGGGAGGGGTCGGTTGGGATGGCCGAAAGCCCTCTAAGGGGGGGGGGAGGGTCAGAGGTCGAGTCGGTTGGGATGGCCGAAAGCCCTCTAAGGGGGGGGGGGGGGGGGGGAGGGTCAGAGGTCGAGTCGGTTGGGATGGCCGAAAGCCCTCTAAGGGGGGGGGGGGAGGGTCAGAGGTCGAGTCGGTTGGGATGGCCGAAAGCCCTCTAAGGGGGGGGGGGGGAGGGTCAGAGGTCGAGTCGGTTGGGATGGCCGAAAGCCCTCTAAGGGGGGGGGGGGGAGGGTCAGAGGTCGAGTCGGTTGGGATGGCCGAAAGCCCTCTAAGGGGGGGGGGGGGGAGGGTCAGAGGTCGAGTCGGTTGGGATGGCCGAAAGCCCTCTAAGGGGGGGGGAGGGTCAGAGGTCGAGTCGGTTGGGATGGCCGAAAGCCCTCTAAGGGGGGGGGGGGAGGGTCAGAGGTCGAGTCGGTTGGGATGGCCGAAAGCTAACCGCCGCTGCATCTTCTGATAGGGGGGGGGGGGAACTGCTGAGTTGGATGACCATTCGCAGATAGTGCAAAAGGGCGATCGGGAACTGTGGGACATCGAACGGCAGATCCAAGAACGGAAGGTAAACAATTCACTGCTGAACTGTAGTTTTATATCTTACCTCTTCGTCTTTAGGAAATTGCGCAGCGGCTAGTGTAAGTTTTGTCGATGGTTGGATCAATGGACGGGTCGGTTAATTGAGTCATTTCAGTGGCACACAGGACGATGCCATCTGCCAGATTTGTCAGGTGATGGACATTAACTCCCTGATTATTTGTTTCTTTCGCATTTCAGAAGACCAAATTTGCTGATGGAATTGGACACAAATGCATTTATTGCCAGCTTCGTTCGTGTGCGCGCTGTGGTGGAAGAACGCCAAGCAAAAACAAAGTAATTAAAGAGCCAACAAAGTTTTTTCAGCATTTATCAAATTTATTTGACTTTTCAGAGTATTTGGGCGTGTTCGCTGTGCCAAAAGAGACAACAGATTTTGGCCAGAACGGGAAAATGGTTCCAGCAGGCGGAAAAACAATTGTAAGAAATTCAAAGCAACTGACTCATTAGAGACTTGGACAGAACGGCGTCAACGCCGTCGCCATGCGGTGGTTCCTCCGCGCCGATCAGTCGCCAGCATTCACAGAAGTCACCGGTCGGAGGTTACGACGGCGAGCACCCGCCGAGACGACAGAGCGTGGCGACGACGGCGGGAGGGGGACAGCCGAGGAGACAGACAACTCTGCACAGACAGAGCTCCATGGAGGTGGGAACGGTGGTCAATGGACCGTGTTCATGCATTATTATTTGTCAGCAAGACCACCACCACCAACCGTCGTCGACGGGCGGTGGGCACCTGATGAACGGGGAGAGAGCATCAACGACTGTCCCAACAACGGTCTCAAGTCCAAGTTCCCCCTCGGCCCCCAACAGCCACCGTCAATATCATCGCCAAGTGCCCACCGCTCTTTACCCTGAACAGCCAAATCAACCCAATGGACAAAACAGAAGCAGCGAACAGCAGCAGAAGCAAAGACAGAGGCCAAAGACGGGGGAGGGGCTGGAGAGGGAACAGCAGCAGCAGAAGATGAACACGGACGGAAGGCAGCAATCGGAAATCCAGCAACAAATGGACGACCGGTACGAATGACGGCTTGGGCTACAATTTCCTTCACATTTAGAAAAGTTCTTTAAGGGTTTATTAGGCACATTATTTTTATGTAAAACGAAGAAACGTCAAATGAATAATTTTTATAACCATAAAATAACAACAAATTTAGTTTTGTCTAAATTCCATTTGTTTTTTTATTAAGTCATTTGCACTACCAACAAAACACCTTTCACGAAGGACAGCAACAATTTCGGAAACAGCAACAACAACAGCGTCCATCAACGGCAGGTGCTGTGAGGAGTTCGATGGCATCAACAGCCTTAAGAGGCTGCTTATCAGGCAGACAGCGCCCTGGGGAAGAAGAACATTCCCCGCGGGCATCCGCCACAGGTTGTTGGATGCTTTCCAAGGCACAGTGGCACATTGGGGTGATTATGGGGGGGGGGGGGCACAGTCTCAACGTCGACTAAAGAATTTCGATGGCATTCCTCTAAATGAATTGTGCTTTCAATTAGCCGTTCCTGTCCCCGGGGGCAATTGCCCGGACGAGAGTCCTTGGCACTAGGGGCTCTGTCAGTTTCCCATCTTCCCTCCCCCGCCAGGTTTCCCCCCGCAATGTGCGGTCGTCTCCACGCCAGCCGTTCTCCAGCCATCTTCTACCGGTCCGTCGTTTAATCGACAAGCCGTCGTCGTCGTATCGTCCGGCGAAGTGTCCTCACCGATGCGGCGAAGGACAAAGGCGAGCCGACCGCAACAACCGCCGAACTGTTCCTCATCTGACGACGAACTTAGCTCTCCCAAACCGAAGCCTCTGCAACAAATGCAAAAGAATCAGTCTTCGCCTTCGCCAAACGTTCCGGCACTGCAGCAGAGCAAAACTCAGGATATTGGCGGGCGGGAGAAAGATTTTTCGGAAAAAGGTCGGGGAGTCTACGGGTCAAAGTCCATCCATTGGCTAAACCCACGCTCATTACTTTCAGAGCTGCTCCGATACATTTACGACAAGGCGCATCCGAGTGCACGGCAAGCCTTAAGAGGGGGTGAGTGAATTAAGTAGGTGAAAAGGCTGCCATTCCCCCCCCCCCCAAGTTGGCCCCCCCAAAGGTGGGTCCCCCCATAAGGTGCCCCCCCAAGTTGGGCCCCCCCCCCAAGTTGGCCCCCCCCCAAAGGTGGGTCCCCCCATAAGGTGCCCCCCCAAGTTGGGCCCCCCCCCAAGTTGGCCTCCCCAAGGTGGGTCCCCCCCCCCCCCCAAGTTGGGTCCCCCCCCCAAGGTGGGTCCCCCTCTAAGGTGCCCCCCCCCAAGTTGGGTCCCCCCCCCCCCAAGTTGGGTCCCCCCCTCAAGTTGGGTCCCCCCCTCAAGTTGGGTCCCCCCCCAAGTTGGGTCCCCCCCCCCCAAGTTGGGTCCCCCCCAAGTTGGGTCCCCCTCCCCAAGGTGGGTCCCCCCCCCCCAAGTTGGCCCCCCCAAAGGTGGGTCCCCCCATAAGGTGCCCCCCCCAAGTTGGGCCCCCCCCCAAGTTGGCCTCCCCAAGGTGGGTCCCCCCCCCCAAGTTGGGTCCCCCGGGTCCCCCCCCCAAGTTGGCCCCCCCCAAGGTGGGTCCCCCACCCCCCAAGTTGGGTCCCCCTCCCCAAGGTGGGTCCCCCCCCCCCCCCCCAAGTTGGCGCCCCCCCCCCCAAGGTGGGTCCCCCGCCCCAAGTTGGCTCCCCCCCAAGTTGGCTCCCCCCCAAGGTGGCCCCCCCCCAAGGTGGGCCCCCCCACCAAGGTGGCCCCCCCCCAAGTTGGTTCCCCCCAAGTTGGGTCCCCCCCCCCCCCCCAAGGTGGGCCCCCCCCCAAGGTGGCCCCCCCCCAAGTTGGCGCCCCCCCAAGGTGGGTCCCCCGCCCCAAGTTGGCTCCCCCCCAAGGTGGGTCCCCCGCCCCAAGTTGGCTCCCCCCCCCAAGTTGGGCCCCCCCCCCAAGTTGGGCCCCCCCCCCAAGTTGGGCCCCCCCCCCAAGTTGGGCCCCCCCCCCAAGGTGGGTCCCCCCCCCCCCCAAGTTGGGTCCCCCCCCCCAAGTTGGGCCCCCCCCCCCAAGTTGGGTCCCCCCCCCCAAGGTGGGTCCCCCCCCCCAAGTTGGGTCCCCCCCCAAGGTGGGTCCCCCCCCCCCAAGTTGGGTCCCCCCCCCAAGTTGGGCCCCCCCCCCCCAAGTTGGGTCCCCCCCCCAAGGTGGGTCCCCCCCCCAAGTTGGGTCCCCCCCCCCCAAGGTGTGTCCCCCCCCCCCCAAGGTGTGTCCCCCCCCCCCCCCAAGTTGGTCTCCCCCCCCCTACCCCGCCTTTATTGCCTTCTCCTCACTCATTCGTCCGTTCCTCCGGCGGAAGGGTAGAGACCATCTGCGGCTCATTTCTCACAGTGCCATCGACGACAAAAAAAAAATTGGAGAAAAGGACGGCACCCAAAGCCAATTACGACTCTTTTCCTCACCCGTCCATTTGTTTTCTTTGCTTTTCGAGGAACAACGACCGCAACCTTGTTGGATTAGAGCACTCCTCACAGAGTCAACCAACTTTTGCGCCCCGCCCAAAAAGACGGAGGCGGCGGGACACTTCAACTTAAAAATACGGAAACTTGCATTATAACTTCCAAACTCAAATTCACCCAAAACCACGGGCCGCTTTTTAAGTCTAAATTATGCATATTTCACAATCCGGTCTTCCCCAAAAACCATAATTTCGTTTGAATTACTTTGAGTTATACATTCAGGTTCCGCCCCGTTTTTTCGTCACTTCCAACATCACTCGCTGGACTTTCCAATGCTTTCTGCTGCCGGCGCTCGAGGGGCTGTTGTTGTCCCGCTCGGCAATAACAAAACATCAACGACGAATAACGCATTAGCAAGTCGTATCAGGAATTACCTTTCGGTCTGTTCTTACGGGTTGGGGACGTTTCGGCATAATAGGGTTGAGGCGCTTGGACTGTTGGGCCATCCTCCGAAGAGCTTTTCAGCCCTCCGGAGGAGGCGGCAGTCCTCCCTCATTTTAACTTAGCTTAATGCAGAACTTTGGCCGACTTTATTGTTTCACCAATTGGAAGGGAAAAGAACGGACTGACAGACTGACCCCGATCACAAAAAGATCCAATCTTATAAACGAACAATGGGGAGGGATTTGGCCCACAACAACTGTTTGGGGGAGGAGCACGAAACATAACGGGAAGGGTGGAGACAGGCCGTTAGAGGAAAAGGGAGAAGAGAGGGAGAGGGGCAATTGCGTTGTCGGTTGGCTGATCTAAGGCCGATCATTCGCTCTCTCTCTTTTCTCATCCATAACACGGCACCTTTTGGTCCCGTCGTTTCGGCCCCACTTTTTCCTGGAATTTTTTTTTTTGCGTATTTAACAACCGAGCAATTTTTATTCAGTAACTTAAATAAACTAATTCATAACAAAAAAAATAATCCGAGACTTCTATTAAGTATTTAAAAATTAATTAATTTAATTTTACCATTACTTTATCGAAAATAAATGGTTAACCCTGCTACGAGGCAGGGTTAAGAATCCTTAAGAAAAAACCGGGCAATAACCCGAGTTAAGGTGTTGACCAGTCAGAAGATGATCCCTTGCATTGTCCGTGTACCGGATTGGGGAAGGGTTAGGTAAGAGAGGGGTGGGGAGTAGGTAAGTGATCTGATTTGTGAGTGTGAGTGGGCAGGGTGCCTTTAAATAGGAGACAAAAATGGGAGAGACGAGCCAAGAGTTATTTTCTCTCGAGATAAGCATGTAAAGCCGGAGTGCCGAAAAAGGAGAGCGAGTTATTTACGGAAATGGCATAATAATTATTTCTTATCGGGAAGGAATATTTCGGTGGTCGAGTTTTAGGGGAGACAACTTCGGTGGGGAAGTCCAAAGATCGGCGAACACTCCATCCCTGACTATGAGCTGAGCTTAAGCACTGCGTTTGCTGGACATATGTGTTGAGTCGCAAGCCGCATGAATGCTTAAATAGTGGTCCATATAAATGTTTAAAAAAATGTCAAGACTAAGGTATGAAAAGTACGTAAGATATGAAAAGCTGGTTCTTCAGTCTGCTTTAGCATGCTTTCGTTCTCTTCCTTTTTTCTTCTCATTTCTTTCACGTCTTTCAGAATCCTGCCGTTTCTTGGCAACCTTCCACGGACCAACGGCATCTGATCGGCCACTTGGTGCTGCACAGGCTGAGTTCACTTTCCAGCCCCTGCTCCTCCTCCGCCCCCATCAACAGTGCGTTGGATTTCGGCATAAAAGTCGTGGGCGGCCGCAATCCGGCGTCGGGTCGACTCGCGGCGTTTGTGTCTCGGGTGCGGCCTGGGTCGGTGGCGGATTCGATGGGGCAGCTGAGGACGGGGGACGAAGTGCTGGAGTGGAACGGACATTCTCTGCAAAACGTGACACCTGAGGCATTTGATGTCATGTCTATTTTGTGATTAATCTTTCCTCTCTTCCAGACTGTGTACAACATTGTCCAGTCCACCAAAGGCGATTCTCGGCTTGAGCTAATCGTGTCCCGGTCTCTGACCGGCGGGGACGACGACTTTCTGAACCTCCGTCGGCTTCACGAGCAATACGGTCGAGTTTGGGTTGCCTTTTGTTCACTTTTGCCCCTTCAGGCCCATCTCTTCCCCATTCCCAGTCGCTGATCGCCGCCGCTTCCCCTTTCGGCCAGCAACAGCGCTATTCCCAGAGGGCGCCGTCCCCACTTGTGCTGCACCAAGGCGGAAGCTTAAGCGGTTTCTGTAAGTCTCAGTCAGGTTTATGGACAAAGATCGACGGTCTTAGTCTGGAACTTTCCAGTCGTCGATCCGATGGCCACCGTTCGGCCTCCACTGCTTTCTGGAACTTCTGGCGTTTCCGTCGATCCCCGAGAAATGTGTGGCGGTCGGATGGAGTTGGCGCTGCTTTATCTGCGACAGAAGCGCGAACTGATCATCTCACTGAGTAGAGCCTACGATTTGCTCCCACGAGTGAATGGAGCCTCTCGAAATGCCTATGTGAAGCTGTTCCTTTTACCTGATCGGAGGTATTTTTGCAATTTGTCACAAAATCGACGCCAAACCCATTTCAGCGAGAGAAGTCGTCGTCAGAGCAAAGTTCTCTCGGACACTCTGGCACCCGTGTGGAATGAACACTTCTTCTATGAAGGACTGGACGAGCGAGCGGTTTCGGCACGGGTTTTGGAGGTGTGAAGCTTCGGGCAGGGACATTTTAAAGGGTTGCCCAGAGGCAAAGGACCGCCCTCGGCGGGTTTGGACAAAGGAGAACAATTGTTGGCGGGGGGGGGGGGGGGGGGGCTGGGCAATAAGCATCAAATTTGTTATAACTCTTTTTGTTAAGCTGTTTTTGACCGACAAAGAACTGACCTGTTCAGCTTTTTGTTTCAAACGATTTAAACTAGAGATCGGAATTTTCAAGACACACGGGTAAGGGTTGCGGACCTACACGGGCATACGGGCTAAAAACGGTTTTTTTGAGAAAAAAATTTCCACGCTCTGATATTGAAAATTCAAAGTATTTTGTTAATAAAAAATTAATAAAATATTAAAAATGTATACTTCAATAAATTTATTAGACATTTTCAACAAATATAACAATAAGTAGGATGGTCGATCAATTTGAAGGAACTGTTTATTGCCAGCACAAAATTGACAACTTTCTTATCCATAACCGAAAGAGTGCCTACAATGAATTTTTACACAAAAACAAATTTTCAATAGTTAAATTACCACTGAAATGAGAGAGAAATGTTGTGAGCTTTCTTTGAGCCATGTCCAATTTTTGTTTTTCATCCAATTTGTTGTAAGTTTTCATGAAGTTTTGAAAAAAGATGAGTAGTGAGTGATTTAAGGCTTCCATTATTTCTCTCAAACTCATACTTAAGTTGTTTATTATTTTTGTATTCAACACATTCAGCTTTTCCGCCAGGCAACTTGTTAAATAAGCCTATTGGCCAAATAATTGAACTCATTACGTATTAGCTATAAAAAATAAATTTGAAAAAAGTTAGAAGCCTTTCAAATGTTAATTTGTGCGAAAAAATGTTTAAAATAATATTTTGACGCAACCAATTTCACAAATTTTGAACGAAATTTAGCCCGTATAAACCGTGTCAAAAAAACACGGGTTACGGGCCCGGCCCGTGTCCGATCTCTAATTTAAACATAACTGAACGTGCATGCACCGGGGGGGGGGCTCTCTAATTTAAACATAACTGAACGTGCATGCACCGGGGGGGGGGGCTCTCTAATTTAAACATAACTGAACGTGCATGCACCGGGGGGGGGGCTCTCTAATTTAAACATAACTGAACGTGCATGCACCGGGGGGGGGGGCTCTCTAATTTAAACATAACTGAACGTGCATGCACCGGGGGGGGGCTCTCTAATTTAAACATAACTGAACGTGCATGCACCGGGGGGGGGGGGCTCTCTAATTTAAACATAACTGAACGTGCATGCACCGGGGGGGGGGGCTCTCTAATTTAAACATAACTGAACGTGCATGCACCGGGGGGGGGGGCTCTCTAATTTAAACATAACTGAACGTGCATGCACCGGGGGGGGGGGCTCTCTAATTTAAACATAACTGAACGTGCATGCACCGGGGGGGGGGGGGTTCTCTAATTTAAACATAACTGAACGTGCATGCACCGGGGGGGGGCTCTCTAATTTAAACATAACTGAACGTGCATGCACCGGGGGGGGGCTCTCTAATTAAACATAACTGAACGTGCATGCACCGGGGGGGGGGCTCTCTAATTTAAACATAACTGAACGTGCATGCACCGGGGGGGGGGCTCTCTAATTTAAACATAACTGAACGTGCATGCACCGGGGGGGGGTTCTCTAATTTAAACATAACTGAACGTGCATGCACCGGGGGGGGGGGGGCTCTCTAATTTAAACATAACTGAACGTGCATGCACCGGGGGGGGGGGGTTCTCTAATTTAAACATAACTGAACGTGCATGCACCGGGGGGGGGGGCTCTCTAATTTAAACATAACTGAACGTGCATGCACCGGGGGGGGGGGCTCTCTAATTTAAACATAACTGAACGTGCATGCACCGGGGGGGGGCTCTCTAATTTAAACATAACTGAACGTGCATGCACCGGGGGGGGGCTCTCTAATTTAAACATAACTGAACGTGCATGCACCGGGGGGGGGGGCTCTCTAATTTAAACATAACTGAACGTGCATGCACCGGGGGGGGGGGGGGCTCTCTAATTTAAACATAACTGAACGTGCATGCACCGGGGGGGGGGGCTCTCTAATTTAAACATAACTGAACGTGCATGCACCGGGGGGGGGGGGGGGGGCTCTCTAATTTAAACATAACTGAACGTGCATGCACCGGGGGGGGCTCTCTAATTTAAACATAACTGAACGTGCATGCACCGGGGGGGGGGCTCTCTAATTTAAACATAACTGAACGTGCATGCACCGGGGGGGGGGGGCTCTCTAATTTAAACATAACTGAACGTGCATGCACCGGGGGGGGGGGCTCTCTAATTTAAACATAACTGAACGTGCATGCACCGGGGGGGGGGCTCTCTAATTTAAACATAACTGAACGTGCATGCACCGGGGGGGGCTCTCTAATTTAAACATAACTGAACGTGCATGCACCGGGGGGGGGGCTCTCTAATTTAAACATAACTGAACGTGCATGCACCGGGGGGGGGGGCTCTCTAATTTAAACATAACTGAACGTGCATGCACCGGGGGGGGCTCTCTAATTTAAACATAACTGAACGTGCATGCACCGGGGGGGGGGGGCTCTCTAATTTAAACATAACTGAACGTGCATGCACCGGGGGGGGGGCTCTCTAATTTAAACATAACTGAACGTGCATGCACCGGGGGGGGGGCTCTCTAATTTAAACATAACTGAACGTGCATGCACCGGGGGGGGGGGGCTCTCTAATTTAAACATAACTGAACGTGCATGCACCGGGGGGGGGGGGCTCTCTAATTTAAACATAACTGAACGTGCATGCACCGGGGGGGGGGGGTTGCGTTGCAGCGAAGGGTCGCTTTCTGCCTGACCCGTCCATGCACCACCCGAAGGTCACTTTATGGGACTTCGACCCCTACGAGTCGCATTCCTTCCTCGGTGAGACGCTGATCGAGCTGGCCAATGCTCCCCTAAACAATCTTCCTTTGGTCTACTCACTCACTGACATGGACGACGACAATTCCATTCGATTGGTTGCTTATGTGCCAATACCATTCACCAGTGTTCCTTAAGCGACTTCGCCAGAGGCGTTACTCATCGATGACCCCTCCGATGGCACAACGGAGCCGCTCGCAAATGAGTTACCCAAGAGGAGGACACGCGATCAACGAAGGGCAATCGCATGGCCAGTCAAACCCGACAATTTAAAAGCATCAATTTGAACAAATGCAATTTCAGATGTATCTGACTATTGGGAGCGCGAAGGTGGAGGAATTGCCAGCTGGAGTTCCCATTCTGCGCATAATTTGGCGGAAAGTCACTCCCGCAATAAGCGATTTGCAATTGCCAACGATGCTTTCTGGGAGACGCCTCAAGAGGATTGGACGAGGAATGGAGAGGAGGGCTCTTTCAGCGCCGGATGGGAGAGTACCAAGCGAACGATGAGAGGCGGGAAAAGGATCCCGAACGGCTATTTGTCCGATCAGGAGCAGGAGTGGGAGATGGAGAGACGGAGAGTTGGCGCGGCACACCGTCGGGAGAGGCGTGAACACCGTTACCACCGGGACAAAGGCGGACAGCGGAGACCCCAGTCGGCGACTGCATTGCGCAACATCGCTGAGTGGGAATTGCGGCACAAGTCATCGTCGGATCGGGGCAGGCAGTACCAGCACCAACAATCAATGGACTATTCTGACGGCGACAGAAGCGGAGGAGCAATGGCAAGGCAGCAACTTCGCAGAGCAACGCGACAACAGGAATTGCGAGAACAGGAGGCAGCAACGGGCGGTGGCGGGTACGGCTCGGATGGGTCTGTGGAGACTCTGATGAGCGTAAATTCGGCACAGAGCATGCAGAACAAGACGATCCTTCGGCAACAACAGCTGCAAAGGCTGAGAGAACAGCAACATGAGAACGTCGGAGGGGGTCAAAGCTCCACAGAGGAGAACAATGACAGGGGAGGATTCGGAGGGAGTGGCGAGATTGAAGAACTGGACGACCAGATGTTGATGACCATGGAGGAGAGACAAGCAGGTGGGACGGCACAGCAGAAGATGACGATGAAAGAGCTGAAGGACCGGAAGAAGTCGCTGATGACCAGACTGATTCCGGGTCGTAACGGACCGAACGGTGGGAGAGAAAAAAACAAAAATTGGGTTTTTGTAAAACTGAACATCCATTCTTAAGACGGGAACAAACGACTCGGGTTTGCACGGTCAGAAGAGGTTGGCATTCCGGAGGCGTTGGCACTGCCCGAACAAAACAAAGACTTCATAAAACAAGAGTCGACCGACAGTTCCGACAAGTAGCCGGGATTTCAGTCGCTCCTTGAGAGAACATCTCCATTCTGTCTTCCCCTCCCTTTCAGCTGGCTTCCCATTCGACCTGATCGACCTCTCGGCTCCTTCGTGGAGAATTTGGGCCCTGGCCAAGTCAGTCTTTCTTTTATATGGCACTGCAATAGCATTCATTCAGGTTGTCGGACGACAAGCACTTGGGTCAGCTCAAATGGGCGAACTCCAAGCGGCACTTTCGCTGGAGCCCAGCGGAATGGTGGTGGACGTAATGCAGGCACGAGGGCTGAACGCACTCAAACAAAGTACAAAAACAGTTCCAGGTAATGGTTGCATGAATGGGTGAAATGGTTGGTAGTAAGAAGACGGGGAAAGGAACAGTTTTGAGTCTTAAAGTAATTTGACTTTAAGGCATTTACGTAAAGGCTTACTTGATGGAAGGGAAGAACTGCTTGGCCAAGGCTAAAACACAATCGACGAAGACAAAGTCGGCGTCGCCTCAATTCCGACAGAAATTGGTGTTTGCCGAGGGTCCCCGGCACAGAATGCTTCAGGTCGGTTTGCATGTTTTGCCCGTTCATTCGCTCTAATTGCATTGTCAGCTGACTATTCTGGCCGATTATGGACGTATCGAACGAAAGTCTTTCCTGGGAGTTGCTCAAATTGCTTTGGACGAGTTGCAGTTGAGCAAAGAGCCGATGTTGGGTTGGTTCAAGCTGTTCCAAAGTTCGAGTCTCAACGGAGGAGTACAGCCACCCGGCATACCGTCCCGAAAAAACAGCGAAGTGTCCATAAACTGACTAATGAGCGACCTAACGGAAGGAAACCGAACCGAGTGAATCACCGAACATTGTCTTAAAATCAGCCCAAGCGACCGGTACCATCACACCACACGATCGGCGTAATTTGCACGATTCTTTTCATCTTGCAATATCGCCGTCCATTTTCCTCCCATTCTGATCACTTTTGCCATTACCACCCAATTTCAATCGCTTAATTCTTTTCATCAAATTTTCACAAGTGATGCTAATTATGATGGCCAAACAAGATTGATTTGTCCACGTTCTTCATCGAGGATGGACCCAATCCAGGAGGTTGACCAGGAGCTGTGCCACTCTTTGCCCGTTCTCCAGACTCTTCGGGTCCCAGTCCATTTCCACCGTTTTCGCTCCCGTCCAACCATCCACTACAGTTGTCCCTACAACTACGACCGGCGGGCGTTCACCATTCCCCATGTCTTCTCTGAACGTTCTCAGTCTCGGCAATGACTCTCCGGATCCGTTCAGCAGAACGAAAGCGTCCAACTGATCGGCTGTGACCCTTAAAACGGATAATGTTTGATTTTTTCCTTCGATCCCACATTCCGTTCCACTCATTGATCAGTTCGACACCTCTGGGGCCCGTTCCCAGAAAGACCAATCTGTGCAATTTTTCCCACTCGATAATTTTCAAAATTGCTCGTCCTCCGACGTCGGTTTCCCATTCCAACTCCGGCGCCACTGCAGCATGACCACTTGCTGCTACCATTTGTATAATGGACGGGCGCCCGCGGTGCCAATCCAACCAAGAAGTGCCTTTAGGGGAGGGGGGGGGGGCTGTCTGGGTTCTTCAACTAAGAACATCGACCAGCCAGCGTTGTTACCGTTGTCGAGAAGAATTACGCCACCGCGCTGTTTGATCGCAAATGGGGGACGCAAAATGTCTGAATGGATTAAGCTTAATTATTTCGAGACACTGACTGATTGATTACTTACGGTATTTGACCGTAATGGAACTGTTTTTCGGGTCGTTTCCTCCCCAAATTTGGATACTTTTGTTTTGCACCATTGCGTGTTTCCCATTCTCAACGATATAAGCATTCAGCGGTCTCTTCGGCAGATCCAATTTTTTAGAAGGGGAGGTGGACGGCAATTTCTTCCCGATTCTGGCACAATAAATAGAAGGGTTGAGGAAAGAGAGAAGGAATAGAACGTCAAGAAAAAGCATTGAAAAGCGCTTTATGTTTGGAGGGTAAAGGTTGGGATAGCCGATGATCGAGAGACAAGATAAGAGCATAACGTAACCCGCTTGATCGATTCCCAAATACCCGATTTATTACCCGCCGATGGCGAATTTGAATGCGATCCGTCCCCCCTGGCGAATTTGAATGCAATCCGTCCCCCCTGGCGAATTTGAATGCAATCCGTCCCCTCTGGCGAATTTGAATGCAATCCGTCCCCTCTGGCGAATTTGAATGCAATCCGTCCCCTCTGGCGAATTTGAATGCAATCCGTCCCCTCTGGCGAATTTGAATGCAATCCGTCCCCCCTGGCGAATTTGAATGCAATCCGTCCCCTCTGGCGAATTTGAATGCAATCCGTCCCCCCTGGCGAATTTGAATGCAATCCGTCCCCTCTGGCGAATTTGAATGCAATCCGTCCCCTCTGGCGAATTTGAATGCAATCCGTCCCCTCTGGCGAATTTGAATGCAATCCGTCCCCTCTGGCGAATTTGAATGCAATCCGTCCCCCCTGGCGAATTTGAATGCAATCCGTCCCCTCTGGCGAATTTGAATGCAATCCGTCCCCTCTGGCGAATTTGAATGCAATCCGTCCCCTCTGGCAAATTTGAATGCAATCCATCCCCTCTGGCTAATTTGAATGCAATCCGTCCCCTCTGGCGAATTTGAATGCAATCCGTCCCCTCTGGCGAATTTGAATGCAATCCGTCCCCTCTGGCGAATTTGAATGCAATCCGTCCCCTCTGGCGAATTTGAATGCAATCCGTCCCCCCTGGCGAATTTGAATGCAATCCGTCCCCTCTGGCGAATTTGAATGCAATCCGTCCCCTCTGGCGAATTTGAATGCAATCCGTCCCCCCTGGCGAATTTGAATGCAATCCGTCCCCTCTGGCGAATTTGAATGCAATCCGTCCCCCCTGGCGAATTTGAATGCAATCCGTCCCCTCTGGCGAATTTGAATGCAATCCGTCCCCTCTGGCGAATTTGAATGCAATCCGTCCCCTCTGGCGAATTTGAATGCAATCCGTCCCCCCTGGCGAATTTGAATGCAATCCGTCCCCTCTGGCGAATTTGAATGCAATCCGTCCCCCCTGGCGAATTTGAATGCAATCCGTCCCCTCTGGCGAATTTGAATGCAATCCGTCCCCTCTGGCGAATTTGAATGCAATCCGTCCCCTCTGGCGAATTTGAATGCAATCCGTCCCCCCTGGCGAATTTGAATGCAATCCGTCCCCTCTGGCGAATTTGAATGCAATCCGTCCCCTCTGGCGAATTTGAATGCAATCCGTCCCCCCAACCCCTTAATTCCATCTTCCAATTCTCCATGCACCAGCTTCTCTTCCGTCCCTTCCATCTGTTCCTTCTCCTCCTCTCCATCCTCTTCTACACAAAAATTTGCCGAATCGACAAAATCCAGGCCTTTCTTACCGAGCAAAGTGCGCTTTTGCAGGGCAAGGAAATGGCTGAATACGTGAAGCCGTTCAGAGAAGCAATTAAAGAAACGTGGGCATAAATGACTAAAACAATTTTTAGGTCATCGAAAGGGTAGGCCACAATTCTCCGGCCATTCTTATCCTTAACCAAGTTGGGGCGTATAGAATGAATAGTTAAAAGTGTCCGAATCACTTCAGCATGCCCTCAACATCACTCTTAACTTCATTTGCAATTTGCGTCTTTTTCCGGGTGCTTCTGAACGTCTAATCGCAGTTGTGTTCGACCACAACTCCGAAATCGTTCTGCGAAATTCATTCCCCCATTTGAATGTTATCCATTGGCCTCTGAAGGCATTGGTCGGTAGACCGCCAGCACAAAACTCTAAAAGCGCATATAAATTTTCAGACCGACAAATTCGGGTCGGGCGATGGTCGCTACCAATTGTTTCAGTACTTCCGTGCCAAATTAGCCGCCTTCCTAACTGAGTTGGTGGATTCCTTCTGGATGGTAAGTGGGGGGGGGGGGGCGCAGGGGGAGGGGGGAGGGGGGCAGGGAGAGGGGGGCGCAGGGGGGAGGGGGGAGGGGGGCAGGGAGAGGGGGGCGCAGGGGGGAGGGGGGAGGGGGGGGCGCAGGGGGAGGGGGGAGGGGGGCAGGGAGAGGGGGGCGCAGGGGGGAGGGGGGAGGGGGGGGGGCGCAGGGGGAGGGGGGAGGGGGGCAGGGAGAGGGGGGCGCAGGGGGGAGGGGGGAGGGGGGGGCGCAGGGGGAGGGGGGAGGGGGGCAGGGAGAGGGGGGCGCAGGGGGGAAGGGGGAGGGGGGGGCGCAGGGGGAGGGGGGAGGGGGGCAGGGAGAGGGGGGCGCAGGGGGGAGGGGGGAGGGGGGGGGGGCGCAGGGGGAGGGGGGCAGGGAGAGGGGGGCGCAGGGGGAGGGGGGGCAGGGAGAGGGGGGCGCAGGGGGGAGGGGGGAGGGGGGAGGGGGGGGGGGGGCGCAGGGGGAGGGGGGAGGGGGGCAGGGAGAGGGGGGAGGGGGGGGCGCAGGGGGAGGGGGGAGGGGGGCAGGGAGAGGGGGGCGCAGGGGGAGGGGGGCAGGGAGAGGGGGGCGCAGGGGGAGGGGGGGCAGGGAGAGGGGGGCGCAGGGGGGAGGGGGGAGGGGGGAGGGGGGGGGCGCAGGGGGAGGGGGGGGGCGCAGGGGGAGGGGGGAGGGGGGGCAGGGAGAGGGGGGGGGGGCGCAGCGGGAGGGGGGGCGCAGGGGGAGGGGGGCGCAGCGGGAGGGGGGGCGCAGGGGGAGGGGGGCGCAGGGAGAGGGGGGAGGGAGGGGGGCAGGGAGAGGGGCGAGGGGGGTGGGAGGGGGGGGGGGGGGCAGGGAGGGAAGGTGAGGGGGGGGAGGGGGGGGGGGGGAGGGAGGGAAGGTGAGGGGGGGGGGGGGGGGTAAAGACTTTTGCAGTGATTTTGTTGAAAAGGTGCAAGCGGACACAATTTGGCGGGAAAACCTTTTCAAACTGATCGGTTTGTCAAATTATGGGTAGGAACAGGTGAATGAATGGGGAAGGCAATTTAGATGTGGACAATGATACGGATGAGTACAGACGCGCCGATCTGATCTTCGACAGTGAGGGCACTGACGGGTGGGTGAATGAACGATAATAAATGGGGACCGAGAAACCCGGGATCGGGTTGCCCTAGATCAAGAAACCCGGGATCGGGATTGCCCTAGATCAAGAAACCCGGGATCGGGATTGCCCTGGATCAAGAAACCCGGGATCGGGTTGCCCTGGGTTGAGAAACCCGGGATCGGGATTGCCCTGGATCAAGAAACCCGGGATCGGGATTGCCCTGGATTGAGAAATCCGGGATCGGGATTGCCCTGGATTGAGAAATCCGGGACGGGATTGCCCTGGATCAAGAAACCCTGGATCGGGATTTGGTTACCGGGGCTTATTCAAAACTGACTAAACGCGTTGCCATGCAGATTGCTCAGCTCAATGGTTCGAATTTTTACGCCTTTCATCGAAAACTTCTCATCATAAGTGTAAACTATTTAACGTTATTCAACTCTTTTACTGATCGCCGGTGGCTATTTTTTCGTCCGCTCCTCCGTTCGGACTCGCAACTTCTTCGAGTCGGTCTCTCACTTTTTGCTGAATCATTTTTCCACCGACAATAATGTAATGGCACGACAATGTCTTCTCGGCATGTATGGTACCAAATGTGCTCAGATCCCATACAGGTTGGCCCGATTAAAAAGTGGTAGGGAATGGTTCCTGGTGCTAATTTGTCCGGGTTGCTGATGGATGTCATGTCGAAACTGACCTAACGACGTTCAGATTGCTCTCAAACTGGCGCCATTCTTACGGTAGCAACGATAAGGAAGACCGTCCGGCATTATTTCAATTTGACGGCGGGGACAATGCCGGAGACAAATTCAATAAAATGCGTGCAGAAGGTCATCTCTTCGTGGATGTGAATACAATTGACGGATGGAAGGATGAGAAAGGCTTTGGAAGGGTTGCGCAATGTCTCGAGAGGAAAACTGAGGAAGTCGCGAGAGCGGCGGACGAGAGAGGGCACCGGAAGGGAAGGGAAAGGCGTCGGAATTGGGCGATGTCCATCATTCACGGCCTCTTCGAGTGGGTCTACGGCCGTTTCCCAGGAATCAAAAGGTTTCTGATCACCGAACTGTTCCCTCACTACGCGGCACATTTCTTCATATGACTGAACACCAGTGAATTGTGATTAGAATCTCTGCTTTTACCAGCAAGCGACCTGCTGATATGCCTTCAGTTTCGATAATATCGAACCTTTCTTTTTAAATAGTATAATATTTATTCATTAATAAGGATAGATTTATGTATATGGACAAAAAATCGCGAAATATGGACTAAAAAACACCCAAATCAGGCCCTTCTCAACTACCCCGTTTGAGCGTGGTTATCGCGGCCATTTTTCCTTTCTTTTTTAATGTTTATATTTTCAAAAACAACCAGAAATTAATCTTTTTTGAGTGTATTTTTCGAATTTTTGGTCAAAAATGCCAAGCCGCCACGTTTCGTCGACAAATTAAATATGACCGGTTTGAGTGACGATTTTTAATTTATAAGTCCTATAGACTTTCTTTCAGCCAAAAATACTTCCTTTTTTATTAAAAACTCCATAAGATTTATTAAAAGTTACAAAGAAAAATGTAAAATATTTGGCAAAAATACCAACGGGAGGATTTATTACAGTATAACTTAACCCAGGAAATAGTAATTAAATATGGCATTGAGAGTTGGCGTTATGTCATCTCAAAAAAAAAGATAAATCGAGTCGGTCGCACTTCGAATTGCAAAAATAACTGAAAGGTAAAAGCGGCGTTTGTGGGTATTGCCGTGGGCGACAGAGTTAGGGAGTAATATGTGGAAAGAATTAATCGAAAGATGAAGGTCATGGCGTTGCCGGCCGAACCACCGCACATCGTCTGTCTGATGATTAATTAATGAATGATTATTATTAATGAATGGGTGCGCATGACACCTTTCGTCCTATGCACCATTTTAGGTTTGTCGTTTCGTTCGTTTACTTTCTTTTCTTGCCTTACTCACTCAATTCCGCCGATCCTAAGACGAGCCGTACCCAACGGACATTTGTATTAAATGGTTAATTTGTAATTAAAGATTGCCGCCTAAACAACCAAAAATGCCAAGCATCATAATGCAAGCAATCCGTTTACTCATGTGCCGTCCGACCCATTTCAATGTGAAATACGAAATAAATCCGTGGATGAGGCCGGGAGATCCGGTGAATGTCAGAAAGGCAACAAATCAATGGGAAAATCTGAAACGGACGCTTGAGGTGCCCAATAAGCCCCTCACATTCGATTCCTGTTTTTATCTTTCGTAAAATTTAGGAATCGGGTGCCCATATAGAAGTAATGGAGCCAGTGGTGAGTTTCGGAATTAAAATTGCTTTGGGGTAAAAGTCGACTCATTTTATCGTTTTTCTTATGATTTCATAAAGTGAGTGGAGGTCGTAAATTGCTATTATTCTTTTTACCATCAAGAGGCTTAGGGGTTCGTTAGGCTTAGGCCTAAGCCACCCTGGCTTGGGGTTCGTTAGGCTTAGGCCTAAGACATCCTGGCTTGGGGTTCGTTAGGCTTAGGGCTAAGCCACCCTGGCTTGGGGTTCGTTAGGCTTAGGCCTAAGCCACCCTGCGCTTAGCGTTCGTAAGCCTAACAACCCCTAAGTCTTTAGCTTTTGTTAAAAATAAAAAGCATAGATTTTTAAAATCTTGATCTTAAAAATATTGTCAGATTCGTGATCAGCACCCTTGAAAACCCCATATATGATGTTTTCAGCAGATTTGGGGAGAGGGTCGTATAACGGAAAAGACCCGCTTTTTATGTAATAAATAGGGATGGGATTATATGCATTTTGCATATTTTTGAGTGGCTGGCGCGGAGATGGCCATCTGGCGAAATTGGCCTGACGGTTAAAACCACCGTCCATTTTTTCGATCTTTTTCAACTATCCAAAAATGACAAAATAATACGCGAAAAAGCTTTAAATCTATTTATTAGGCGTTAAAAGAAGAAAAAAAAATTAAGTATAAGCAAATTTGTGTACTAAAAGTGCCATTTTTCGGTGCATATTTCGGCATTTTTGGTGCATATTTCGGCATTTTTGGCATATTTTGGTGCATATTTGGCCATTTTTGGAGCATATAAATCCCATCCCTAGTAATAAATGTTTGGGATAAAAAAATGGCCGTTTTTTACGGCTCAGATGTATTTGACATGTATTGTATATGTGAAAAATGTTTGGGACCGAAACGACCCTGGGACCGAACTGGTCGGGACCGAAACGGCGGGACCGAAACGGCCCTTTCCCCATAAAGTTGCGTAGAAAATCATTTTAAACACTTCGAGCGCCGGTACCCCGCAATTCGGCGCGCACGATTCGGCGCGGCACGATTGGGCGCCGACAAGTTTTTCGTTAAAACTTTGTTCAACAACCAAACCAAACATTCTTGGTATCATTTGAAAACATGTAATAAGTAGAAGATTACAAAGGCAAAAGCTAACCGATTCGAGTTAAACAAAGAAAGTTCACCACGACAAAAATGGCAATTTTCGCAGGTTTTAAACCTATAACCTTTTTTTGAAAAGACAAATCGGTTAGCCTTTGACTTTGTAAGCTTCTACTTATTACATGCTTTCGAATGATACCAAGAATGTTTGGTTTGGTTGACTTTGAACAAAGTTATAACGAAAAACTTGTCGGCGCCGAATCGTGCGAGCCGAATCCTGGTGCTCCGTCGGTCGCCCCACCGGCGAAGTGCCAGAAAATTGTCATCGGCTTTAAAATGGAAATTGGTCACCGTACGAAAGACTGGTCACCTAAAAAATTAACTGGACCAAAATACGGAGACATAATAGCTTATCGCATATTTTGCATATTTTTGCATATTTCGCGATTTATGTGCATATTTGCATATTTGTGCATATTTCGCTGTTTATGTGCATATTTTGGCATTTTCGCCATTTTTCAAAAATTCCTTAACAAAAATGCAATAAAAACGAAAAATAACCCCTAAAGATCGACTTTTTCAAAATTTTCAAAAAACACACCCCCTAAAATTGACTTTTTCAAAATTTTCAAAAAACACACCCCTAAAATTGACTTTTTCAAAAATGTACCCCTAAAAATTGACTTTTCGTGATTTGGCGAATTTTATATAGGATTTGAAAAATTTATGTGCATATTTTTTTCTTTTATGTGCATATTTTGGAATTTTTGGTGCATATTTTATGCGCATATTTCAAGATTTTATGTGCATATAATTTTCCTCCCTACTTATCACTGGAGTTGGAGGTCCTGTGTTTACGCATTTTACATCGTTACGTCAAAATGAACGGATGAATACATATTTTAACACTTAAATTGATAGATAATATTTAAATGGAATACGACATACCGTATTTCCTAAAATAGACCCCCCCCCCTGAAATAAAACCTCCCTTTTTGGGGGAGGGTTGAAAAATAAAACCCCCGGGGGCTCTATTTTAGGAAATACGGTATATATCTTGGTGACCAGTTTTTTCCCCTCGGGGGACCAATTCCATTTTAGGGGGATTTGAATCAGAACCTCCAAACTATTTTCATTTAATTTATATTCTGAGAGGCTTTCGTCCTTCCGAATCACTGCCTCCGGCGTTAGAAGTCAGTTATTGTACTATTTAAGGGAGCTGACAATTACCCAGACTTGGTTTTCACTGCTAATGCTGGCGTTGTTCGCGGAAAAAACGCTTTTTTAAGCAATTTTTTTTACCCAGAAAGGAAAGGTTCTTCCGATTTATATCAAATCAATGCGTTTGAGTTTTTTCATAAAGGTGAACAGCACTTTTACGACAAATGGTTTAAACAAAATGGCTACAAAACCTTCAAAGATCTTCACGTTCCTTTTGAAGGTGGGTCAAATGAAATATGTTTTCTCCGCAAAGATAATTTGTAGGGGCTGGGGACGCTCTGTGGATAGGAAAAGAAAAATTGTTTTGCGGAATTGGGCCGAGAACGGATGTGAGAGCACTTACGCTTATTTCCGAAAAGCTGAGAGACTACGAAGTCCCATTCAAAGTGTATGGCATTCGACTCATTGACCCACGGTGTTTTATCACTCAATTTTCCTGACCATTCAATTTTCCTTTAAGCTTTTATCATATCGACACTTGCTTCTGTCCGCTCAATGAAGAAATTGCAATTTACTACCCTTATGCATTTGACCCTGGTCAGCAAATAATATGAGTATTTTAAATATTTATTTATTAAACATTATTAGGGTGCGGATTTTTAGTTATTTAATTATTTTTTCTGCAGCTTTGTTTTGGCGAGTTATGCACGAAAAACATGTTTTAGTCGAAAATTTCGTCGTTTTAACGTCACTATTCGTAACTAAAAAAAACTATTTCGGGGTTTTCGTCATTCGCTTTTTAGGACCATTCGCTTTTTTTGGGTCATTCGCTTTTTAGTAAGAAAAAAGCATCATTTATGAGCGGAATTTGAAGATTTTATGCAATTCTTGGAAGTACTCGGGGGTTATTGAGGTATGTAGCTGATCACGAATATGACATCAGATTCATCATAAGACATCATCTAATCTATGATTCGACATCTGTTTTTGTAAAAAAATTAAAATTTTTTTTTCAAAGTTGAGAAAAAGGTGTTTTTAGGGGTATTCGGGGGGCGTAATCAGAATCTGGCATTTATATAGACCAATTTCAAACCCCGCACCCACATTCGAATTTTTTTCGAATTTTCAAAAATCACATTTATTGCTCAAAATCGATGGAAGCACGAAACTACAACAAGAGAGTCAGATTCGGATTCTACGAACCCCGAATACCCCCCTAAAACCACCTTTTTTCAACTTGGAAAACTATTTTTTTCAAAAATCATAGATTAGATGACGTCTTATGATGAATCTGATGTCATATTCTTGATCAGCTACATATCTCAATAACCCCCGAGTACTTCCAAGAATTGCAACCACTCTTTCCTGTTTATGGCTAGCAGTGGTGTTGAAAGAAAAGATAAATAGAAAAATTCTGAGATGAATTTTACCATTTTATTTTTTCTCACGGAGAGCAATTTACCGGCCCCCGTAAATATGTGGGGAATTTTTTTTAACGTGCAGATCTTTCTTATTTTTGCACATTGCTGGCGGGTATATAGACCCCCAATTTTGCGATTATTATAAACTGAACGCACTTTCAGTGGCGAGACACAATTTGTCGAATGAAATCGAACTTATAGCTGTTCATGAGGAGGATGCCATGAGATTTGCTTGCAATTCGATTGTTATTGACAAAACCGTAATCATAAATAGGTAATCATAGCCAGGGACGTACCCAGGGGGGGGGGGGGGATTCCCCCCCCCCCCCCCGAAGCGGGACCCTTTTGTTTTGCAACTTTTTTTGGATCAATTTTCTTAAAAAATCGTTAAATCTTCAAAAAAAAAATCTTGGCGGCGCCTATTGGCACCGCCGACCACCCTCCTCCCAGAATTCTCAAAAAATTGCATTAAAGAAGATGAATTGGTGCTCAGACGGACACCACCATTACCCCTTCATTTCTGGGTACGTCCCTGATCATAGTCACACTGTTATATACTTAACTTATACTTTCCAGCGGCACGGAACACACAGCAAGTATGGTGCAGAAATTGGGCTTTACGGTCAAGTTTGTGGACATGTCTGAGTTTATTAAAAGTGGCGGTGCGGCAAAATGTTGTACATTGCAGTTATAATGTCCTCCCAACCCGGAATTCAGATTTTAAATAACTTGGTTTTCAAAATACATTGTATTGAGGCTTGTTTTGGTAATAAATTCGCACAGCATTTTTCTATTGAAGTACATATTCTTAGGGGTGCGCGCGCATACATATCAGACGAACCCCGACTCGCTATCAGTGTTTTGCTGTTCCAGCTTGGCCTGTTCTGTTCCTGTTCTGTTCTGTTCTAAGATTTCAGAACAGCACAGGAACAGGAACAGATTCAAAATCCTTGGAACAGGAACAGAACAGGAACAGAACAGGCCAAGCTAGAACAGGGTAAAAATTGAAGAATTGAACTTTTATTGAGTATATATTTGAAATTTTCCAACGATTCATTATGATCTCACGTGGCGCAGTGGTTAAAGTGTGTGCCTTGGTTCAATTTTGTCTAAGGTTCAACTTTTCCTAGTGAAATTCTTTTTTATTCTTTATTCTTTACTCCCTGGTGTGGTGTTAATGGTGAGTGATATGTGATGCCTGGGGCTGTGGGTTCGAACCCCCTACTTTGTAAATGATTTTTTTTTCTCTTTACGAACTTTGATGGTAATTAAAAATACTTTAGATTTAATATTTTTCGAAAAATTTCATTAAACTTGAGAAAAAAATCATAGGGGTACCCTTTTGTTTTTAAAAATCAAGACCATTTTTTTAACAATTCCATCAAAATCTTCAAAAAATGGTTGCAAATCCCTTAACAAATTAAGTCAAAAATTCAAAATTTTCTCGGCGGCGCCTATTGGCACCGCCGACCCCTTCCCGCCCCTCCCCCCTGATGTAAAGCAGAATTCTCAAAAAATTTTGAATTAGGGCTGCTCCCCATTCTCAAAATTGGGTCGCCCCCGACCCTCGATATGACCAACCCCGACATCCTCGGCTCCCAGAGGGTCGAGGAGCAACCTTATAAACCTAACTTAAAATATTTTGGTAAAAGTCTCGGATTTTTGGGAGTCAATTCTCGAGTCTCGGGGGCAACTCTTGTTAAAGTTAGGTCTCGAGCATCACTAGGAAGTGACTAACACTTTGACCAATGAATCATCGATTAAAATTTCAGACTGAATTTCACTCGGAAAATTTTTAATTTGGAACAGTCTAAGAACAGTTTACTCTGTTCTGTTCCTGTTCTGTTCTGTTCTCGAGGTCGGAACAGAACAGGAACAGAACAGATAGGCTGTTCTAAGATTTCAGAACAGAACAGGAACAGGTTCAAAATTGTTGGAACAGCAAAACACTGCTCGCTATAATGGTACCGTTCGTTTTGTCTCGTCGAGTAGATCTTTAAAATTTGAAATGTCCTTTTTTAAAGACTTGTCCTTTATTTGGGGTACACGTAGACCCCGGCACTTGATTCTTTGTGACTATGGGAGGTCACACGGTCCGCATACGCGTTAACACACCATAACACTTTTTGAATACATACCACAACCAATCACATATTACAACATCCAATCACACGCTCCCCACATATTTTACCATCTAGGTATTCTGTTCCAAAGAAAAGGAAACTAGTGGAAAATAGTGTGGGAGTTTGACGAAAAGAAAAGAAATAGTGTGCTTGTCAGACGCGCACAAACTCTAACTATTTCTTCATTTTCTCGCACGCTATTTTGTTCGTGATTCATGTTAGTCCAGCAGGATTTGTACGCGCACGCACGCGTCCAGCAGGATTTGTACGGGCCTAGGTGTCCTGAAGAAAAAGAGAGTGCGAGGATAACACAGTGTGTGGTAATACGTAACATGAATCACGAACAAAATAGCGTGCGAAAAAATGAAGAAATAGTTAGAGATAGCGTGCGAGAAAATAAAGAAATAGTTAGAGTATGGGGGGAGCGTGTGATCGGATGTTGTAATATGTGATTGGATGTTATAATTCGTGATTGGATGTTATAATTCGTGATTGAATGTTATAATACGTGATTGGATGTTATAATTCGTGATTGAATGTTATAATACGTGATTGGATGTTATAATACGTGACTCGATGTTAGTGGAAGATAAAACGAACCCATAAATTATACTATGTTAATTTCATAGTCACAAATAATAACAAGTGCCGGGGTCTAGGTACACGTCCTTTTTTGTCCTTTGTTTGAGGCTTTTTGAAGAATTTTTGTTTAAATTTAAATAATCTAGACAGATGGCCAAATTTGTTAATTTTAAGAATTTTTCGCATCCTTTTTGAATTTAAGGAATTTTCAAATAAACAAATGTTTTGAGGGCAGGTTAGTGGCTGGCGGTGCCGATAGGCGCCGCCGAGAAAATGTTGAATTTTTGGACTCAATTTAAAAGACCATGGCAAGCGTGGAAATATGGCAAATTTCCAAAATTGTGGCACTTTCCATAAAAATAGGAATTCTGGCCTCACTGCACTAGAGCTCGGATGGTGAAAAGAATGTGTTCCCTGGGCCGTTTTGTGCCTAAACATTTTCACGTCACAATTGGTGTCAGATAAATCTGGGCCGTCAAATATGTTGGTTTTTATCTTTATGTGATTCAGGTGTCTTTTTTGTGCCATGAACTTTCCAAAGAATTTAGAGCATATTTTACAATCTGCCGAGAAAACAATGATGAATGCTTTTAGAGCCGAGGAAATGGATGAATTTTACGCTATAGCACAAAAGTATTTTTTTTTCTTCATATAAGTCAAAATTTAATTCTTTTGTTACTGTCGGTTAGCTTTACCTACAAAAGTATCCTTTTCTAAATTTTAAAGGTTACATTTGATATTCGGAGAAGTTGTCGTCGATGGTCTTAACATTGCTGAGACTGGCATCGTCAGGATTGTTCGAGATGAGAATGCTTTATACCCGAGAATTTTTGAAGTACGCGCCTGCTCGTTCATTTCGCATCCTACCTACATTTATGAATCGATCAATTTTTGCAAATGTCCTTTTTTCACCACTCGAGGTAAGGATGAATTCTGTGGTAAAGGCTCGTGTGAAATCCCAAAATCAAAGTACGTCACCTGCGTACCCAACATCCCAGAAGCTTTTTAGGAACAAAAACAAATTTTGGTATATTTCCACTCAATCCATTAAACGTTATTCGAGCCTGGTAAGCATGCCCATTTTGCTTTTAAGTTCTGCACGAAGATGCAGCCTACGTGGTTAGTTACATATTTATTTTCATTGGATAAGTAATCGGAGTGGTTCCGTTCCGATCCGAATACCATCGATCGATTCCAGGGCGTAGCCAGAGGGAGTGGGGGGGGGGACCCTTTTGTTTTACAAAATAATAATTATTTGACTAATTTTCTTAACAAATCGTTAAAATCTGCGAAAAAAAAATTTCGCGGCTACGCCTGTCGGCACCGCCGGACCCATCCTATTCCTAAAAACCTTCAAAGAGCTTAACGTATTTTTAAAATTTTGGTCGCAAATCTCTTAAAATTGAGTCAAAATTTTCTCGACGGCACCGTCGACCACCCACCCTAAAAGTGAAGCACAATTCGCAATTGCTATTTTCCCTCATCAAGCTGAGTACGTCTTATGCAAACATTTTTGCTGATTCGTATTCAGCTTGACGAGAATTTATTTGGAGCCACAGAAGGTAGAAATACCGTAATCAATAATGCAATTGTTATTACATTGTAATCTCGCCTAGACATTCTGGCATTGTTGAGTTTTAGTGACAAACACTTACAGTGGGTTTAACTATTTTTCGAATCGTCATTCTTTGGTAGTGTCAACATTTGCTAGCCATGCGCTTTTCTCGAGCGTGCAATCTTCTCAAGCCTGATCGTGTTGAGAGCGCTGAAGTGATGCAGGCAGTTCTGACCGCGGTCAGCAAACCAATCGAAGTTGACCCTGGCTTTAAACGGGAAGAAGAGGAGAAAATGATTAGTGCCAGTCAGGACGATTTGGAGCAAGGTGGAGGGGAAAACAACATTTGAATTTTCAAACTAAGCCCTGCAATTTTATGTCGATTTACTTTTATGGCTAAAGTAGGTAACAAATATTTTTCATCCATTTTAGGAATTTGATATATTTGGAGTTACGCGAAGTTGGTGTCGATGCGCTTGAGCGGGTTGTATTTCCTTTTTTGAATAATGTAATAAATCTGATTATTTAAATTATGGGTGTGTGAGTCCGTTCCTCCGATTGTCGGTTATTTAATTTTTAATTTTATTCTGCTTATTCTTTTCAATGGTGTTTTTGGTATGCGTTGTATGTTATGAAAGTTTGTGCGGCGCCACCCTTATTTATATTTTGCTCTAAAAGAGTTTCTTACATCAATTGTCGCCTGCCTTTCTCATCGTCTGCAATTTGCAATTTAACAAAGCAAGCAGAAACAGTCGGAGTTCGACAAAAGTTTGTGGCAAAGGAAGCGCAGATTTTGCCTATGAACGGCTCCACCAATCGGAGAGTGCTTTGTGTTGCGGAGAAAAACGATGTGGCCAAAAACATAGCAAAGCTTCTTTCCAAGGCTCAGGCGAGAACGGAGAATGGAGTTTCGAAGTACAACAAAAACTATACCTTTGAAGGTAATTCACTTCTTTGCTTATTAAAACCAATCGCTTAGCATTTGTTAATGAAAAGGTTTACAGAAAATATGTAGTCTATTGGTTAAGTTTGGAAAAAGCAATAGTCCTGGCGACTCCTTTTTTGGAGTTTGTTTATTTTTGATGCGAGTCTATTTGAACTCAATTGTATTAGGTAAACTTCCGACCAATTGGATTTAAGTTTAAGCGCTTTTCCAAGGAATCAGTCAGAGCTTTGTGTTCACTAGCGTTTCTGGACATCTAATGAACTACGACTTTCATGAAAGTCATAAGCAATGGAATGAAAATCGAATTTCTGAGCTCTTCGAAGCCCAAATAATACTGAACGTCGACAGCGGAATGAGAGACATTGAAACCAATCTGAGGTTTGTGGTTATTAGTGCGGTTTAAATATTCTTTAAGGAGAGAGAGCCGCAGAGCACACACACTTCTCATCTGGACGGATTGCGATAGGGAGGGCGAGCACATCGGCGACCAAGTTGTCAAAGTGTGCAGGAAGGAGAACAGTCACATCATCGTCCGTCGAGCGAGATTTTCCGAGATCACTGAGCAGGCGATCGCTCGAGCACTTAATAATCTGTTATCAATTAATCAAAATTTGGTGGACGCAGTTGACTGCAGAATGGAGTTGGACCTTCGGATAGGTAACAGCGAAAAATGGTCATTTAAATCCGAATCAATTTAAGGGGCAGCTTTCTCACGACTTCAAACTCTGCATATAAAAAAGAACTTCTACCAGTTTTTCCAGGACGACCGGAAGTCCGTGTTAAGCTATGGAAGTTGTCAATTTCCAACATTGGGATTTGTTGTTGAGAGATACAAAGAGAACAGAGAATTTGTCAGCGAAGAGTTCTGGAAACTGAGCGGCAAAGACGGGAATACAAACGTTGGCTTTCTGTGGGAAAGAGAAGGACTCTCAACGCAATTGTTTGATCGTGAGGCTGTTCTGGTTAAATCGAGCGTACTTTCCATCTTAACCATTTGGTTAAGGCAATTTACGAATCGTGCAATGCGGTCATTCACTCGGCACGGGTCAACGAGGTGGACTCTCATCCCAAAAGCAAGTTGAGGCCGCAGCCTATGGACACCGTTCAGCTGGAGAAGCTCGGCAGCAGATACCTCAAGATGAACGTCAAAAGAGTTGTGGAATCGGCCGAAAAACTCTATCAACGGGGGTTTATTTCATATCCAAGGTGAGAAATTTGCGCTTGGTTTTGAACCACCGTTTTTAGGACGGAAACCAATTGCTATTCCGCTGAGTACGACTTGGATACGATTGTCACAAGGCTGACGCAGAATAACGAGTGGGGACATTTTGCAAGGGATGAAGTTCAACGGCGCGGAGGTCCAAGGCCAAGGAACGGACGGAAAACTGATGAGGCTCATCCGCCAATACATCCCGTTAAAAACGCAAACAGGTCGCGCAAGGGAAGCTCCGTACGAATTGGCAATTTTGTCATTAAGAAGTGAAATGGCTAACATGGACGAATGGAAAGTCTACGAATTGATCTGCCGATATTTCCTGGCAACAGTTTCACGCGATGCAAGCGGCAGAGAGACGAAAATTAAGGCAAACAGACTTTTGACACTTGCGCTCAAAAGAGTTTAAATGGTGCCTTGCAGGCATGGAGAAATTCGAAACAAGAAAATTCTGTATGGGAACATGCCTTAAGAAACTAATCCCGAAAAAAATTATGCCACTTTTTAAACCGGTTTGTTTGTATCCAAACCTAAACGTTCTAAGTGTCGCAAAAATGGCTCTTTGCGCTTTAGGCAGCATAGGCTAAAACCTCAAAATGCGTGTCAAAATCTTGGAAAGGGATAACTTTAGGCTAAAGTCAATGAAGAGATTTTCACTGCCACTGGCCTTATAATTGACGACCGAGGATACCTCCAAGTTTATCCTTACGATAAATGGTCAGACAAAGAACTTCCGGTTTACCAAAATGGCCAAAGTCTACCAAATTTCCAAATAAAGATGCCTAATGGTTTTACACAGGTTTCTTTAATAATAGTGGCGGTTGGGTAATTTCCAAGTTTAGCCTTCTTCTCTTTTAACTGAGGCGGATTTGATCGCCCTAATGGACAATAAAGGCATTGGCACTGATGCGACCCATGCAGAACATATAGAGCGCATTAAGTTCAGGAAATATGTTGTTTTGAACTGCTCTAGTAGGTTTGAGCCGACGAAAGTCGGTTTGGCTCTGATCGATGGGTACGACAAAATGGGGCACCGGCACAAACTGAGCAAGCCGATTTTGAGAGCTCTACTGGAAGAGGATCTTCTTTTAATATGCGAAGGTGGGAGGAAAGTACAGCCATTATTAATGAAGCATTTTTATCTGGAAAGGGTGACACTTTAAAGCCAGGGGCGTAGACTCTTAAAAACTAACTAACTACTTTTTATGCACCAAAATTTTTCAAAAATACAAGGTTGGTATCTTGCACTTTTTGACAAAATTAAAGTTGAAACCATTATTTAAACGCAAAAAGAGTATAGAACCCCGCAACAATTTTGATTTTTAAAAAAGTATACCCATAAGAATCGACTTATTGGATCCGCCCCCTCGAATTAATTCCTGGCTCCGCCCTTGATGTCGGTTTGCAACCAATTTATAAATTTTGCATAAAATTTTGAAAAAAAAACCTAACCTTTCGTGTGTATTATATAAGTGCCCTTCCAAGTTCTCTTACAAAATTTGTCACCAGAAATCTTATTGATGCAGAAAATCAAAAATCCAACAGAATAGTTCATATTTTTTAAGCTTTGGCGGTGCCAATAGGCGCCGCCGTTAAAAAATCTGTTCAGGTTTTTTGTGATGAAAATTGGTCCAAAATTGTTAAATTTTTGGAAACATTTCGCCAAGAAAATGAACGGGAACTTAAAAATGAACGGGAACGGGGTTTTTAAAAGTACGGGACAGGAATCCCGTCTTTTTCCCGTTCCCGTAAAAAAATCCCGCCCGGCCAAAAGACGGGACCGGAAATCCCGTACTTTTCCCGCGGGAATCCCGTTCCCGCCGGGCTCTACCCCAAATGACATCAATTGTAGATGTGAAAATTTTAGGTACAAAACGGCTCCGGGAACAAACTACTACTACTCTTCTCATTTTCATCATTTAAAGGCAAAAAGTCGAAACAGACAGTTCTTCGAGAGCACCTCGCTATGTACAAAGAGTTGTTCCGATACACCGAGATGAATAAGCACGTCCTGGGAGAGTCTCTATGCGCCGTTCACCAACTAAACAACCATGGCCTAACACGATGATTTTTTGTTTATTTGTTACTGATGTTTTGGGATCGGATTTTTAGATCAGAAAAGTCTCATAAATACCTAAATAGGTGAGAAATGGTGCTAAAATAGGTGCCAAAAACCGGGTTCATAAGCAAAATTAGGTGTGAAAGTCTTTTGAACGAAATTAAGCGGAGCGATGCCACTTTTGTCCGTACTTTCATTGTCGTTGTTGCTTTTACCTGTCGTTGGCATGCCAGACAAAAGACTACCTTGCCGTCAGTCGCATAAATTTCGGCAGTCATATTTCCATATTTTTTTAATCTGTTCTCCAATATAGGCAACTTGACTTGATTTTTGGCATAATGTATTCTATTTTTGGAGACAACCCATAAAATTTGGCAAGAAACTAAATAAAACGGTTAACATCAGACACATAAAAGAGAAATGTAACATTTGTACGAACAGAAATGTAACGCTAATTTAAGGACCAAAACATGAAAACGAAAAATTCGTATCTATTTGCATTTTTTAGGAAAAATTTTCAACAAAAAAAAGCGCAAATTGTGGAAAAAAAGTCAAGAAAGCTGCAGAAAAAATAGGTATCCTTAAGAAAGCTGCAGAAAAAATAGGTATAAACCCTAAAAATCCGATCCCTACTGATGATGATCTCATGAACCTGCTTTCTGTGGTGTAATTAGCGTGCCTTATTCATTTTTATTTATAAGTATTTAAAAAAAAGCACTTATGTTAATCCATACAAGTTTTTTGGGCTTATGTTTATTGGTTTATAATTCTTTTTTCTATTGACTGTCAGTTAAGAGAAACAAATGGACTCAAATCAGAAATCCCGCGCTGACTTTGATGGTTTGGCAACCCAAAACAAGCTGAGTTTGGTGAGGGAGCTCATTGACAGGATTGACAAGGGCGACTTGGTCGGTTGGTTTCGTTGGTGGATGGGAATCGCCCATGCCAAATCTGCAAAAAAAAAAGAAGGAAGAAAGCGGAAATTCCAAAAGAAAAAATAAATAATTTTGGAGTGGTTACCAATCTCTCGTTTTTTATAGCGGTTCAGACATTTGCGACGCGCCCAGACCGGGGCAATAACTTGCTTCAATTCTAACCGATTCAGTCAATTCGAAAGCTCTCGAAGAGAAATTTTTATTAAGCTAAAGCTTTGCTATTGGTCAATTTCAAAAAAGACGGCTACCCCTAAAATCGGAGTTACCAATTTTCGGCACTTCACAAATGGTTGGGTTTCGTTTTAAAGGATTTTTTTTTCTTTAGGTGGCGAGACAACGTCTTGTGATTGACCGGTTGAGCACTATCCGTGTTGGGAAGAGCAAAATTTTGAATCATTTGCAAATTCTGAAGGGCAAGGAAGAGAGCGGAGAGGTCGGCTTTGCTGCCATACGTTTTCGGAATCAATTATCGTCAGTTTAGTATTCAAATCGGGAGCTTGTTGGCAAATTGATTGAGTCATACGACGGACTAATGGCCCAGGAAAAAGAATTCATCGCGTTGATGCGGGACATTATCAAATCTTATCACGAGGCGATTGATGCCGTCTCATCCGAGCTGAATTCTTTGCAGAACCCACAACAAAGTGCCGAGTTAAAAGTGATGGAGGATGGCGAAGAGCAAAGTATGGTCGTTGTGGTTACCCGACATTTGCACCCCAGACATTTGCGGCCGACATTTCGCCAATTTTCTAATATTTTTAAAAAACCAAATCAACTAAATTCAAATTTATTCACTTGGCTTGCTCAAGGCCCAACATGAGCTTTGCTCTCTGACATCTCCAATCTTGAATTCTTAGTCAAGAAGAAGATACTGTAATGCATTTAGATTAGAGTGCGACAAAATCGTATTTGCGGGATCCCGCGCGGGATTTTTTAATATTACCAAAAAAATCAAAACACTTTTCCTACTGGACCAAATTGTGGGTATCATTTAAAAGCTCCTATTTATCCAAGAATAATTGCAGGCCGGGACGGGATTTTTGGGAGCATGAAAGCCGGGATCGGGATTTCGACGTTTCAAAAACCGGGATTGGGATTAACGGACTTTTTAACCGGTCATTTCAAAATTCCGGTCTCTACTTGACATCGTCAAATGCATAAATTTGACTTTAGTTGATTTGGTTATTTAAAAATATTGGAAATTTGTCGAGCCGCAAATGTCCGGGGCGCAAATGTCGGAACACGGTCGTTGTAGGCCATCTGATGATATTTTGCTTAAGAGCAACTCGAAAACAGTGTCAGCGTGCAGTTGGACGGACTGGTAAACGGATTTACTTCCTTGGAAAATATGGTCGGAGAGATGGAAAAAACCTCACTCATGGACGAGCAGTTCAAAACTTGCATTGAACTGCACTATGAACAGGTTGAAATGTGTTAGATGAACTCTGCATTTAGAAAGTTGAATTTTTAATGTCCAGAAGCGAAAGATGGAATTGATGCATCAAATTCACATGCAAGAGAAAGCTGCACTCGAGCTGAGCACCAAAGAACTCTCTGATCAGGCGAAGGGTCGAGGTAAATAAACGCCGCATACGCAATCAAAAAACCAGGGTGGCCAGGTCAAAAAAGCTTAAAAGCAGTTTATATGGTCATCCTGCACCCATCTTTCTCAAAAATCGTTCACTGAATTCGTAAAATTGCGGGGAGGGGGGGGCTTTAACAACAAATAATTAATTGTCTTCTTCCTTTTTGACAATTTTCGCGCGCATTTTTCCTTTTCAGCCGTCCCTTTTGTGTTCGTTATCGATTGTTAGTTTTGCTGTCTCGTTGGCCACCAATGAGCCTTCTCTGTCTTAAGCAGGCAGCGGTGACTGTCTTTCAATTAATTTGTTTGACAGGGGAGAATCCTCGGATAGAGAAAAAATCTTTTCCAAAGACCAAGTTTATTACTGAACCATCGGTCGGGACTCTTTTGTGTTATAATTCAAATGCTGTAAGTCTCGATTTTTGCTTTACGGTTTTTTCATCAGTTTGCGGAGCATTTCCCCTCCCCCCCCCCATTTTTTACCATATCCCTCGTAATTAAGCACCTTACCTCCATCCACCCACCCGTTTCTACGACAACATCATCGCATCGCTTTGATACCAAGTCTCATCCCGGTGCACTCACTTAATTAAAAGTGGTGTCGTTTTTGCCCGTCCGACTTTCCCCGGTGACATTTGTATTCATTGCCGCTAACTTTCTCCCACACTGTCAAAATCGTCGACACCTTTTATTTGTCTTTGTCCCAGCAACCAAATATATGCCAATATTCACAAAAACGTATTTTCATTTCATTTCCCTTTTCTTCTGTCTGTCCTCTTCTCTACGTCTTTGCCCCTGCTCAATTAAGCCAGCTCCCTCCCCTTCCCCTTGAGCGCCTGACGCACTCGTCCATTATTCCCTCATTATGGGTGCGGGTCTAACTGTTTCATGTTGACTTAGGCAATCGTTTTTGTCTGGGAATGGTGGATACACTGACGAAGGCTGAATGGGTGGGTTGTTCTTCGGACACGTGCTGGATGACAAAGGGGAAACAGAATTTCTGTTATTTCCGTTGTCGGATGTCCGTCCCCTCCCGTCCTCAGCCACCATTCCTTCACTGCCCTTCCCATTAGACGCATTCCCTCCCTTCGGACGATGCATAGGAATGATTGAGACTGGCGCTCTGTTGCCAGTCAGTCCACTCCATGGTCGACGAAGTGGACGGCAACAGCTCATTGCCATTGGGAATTGTCGCCGGGGATGCCTCCCTCCCATCTGCCGTCCTTCTCTCTCCGATGTGCGCCCGCCATGTTACCATTCCCAGACCTTTGTCAAATTCTCTTTGTGCGATAACTCGACCTCAGTTGTCTCGCAACTGTTGTTCAAGCTGTACATCCGTTCCTTCGTTCACGTGATTATGGGGTTTTAATGTTGGAGTCAGTTGTAGGGTTGTTGATTCCGAACCGGACCGTAGAACCGGGATTTTTTCGATCGGACCGAAAATTTCGGTTCGACCAAAGGCTCCGGTTCGGTCCCAAGATATTATTTGCCAATTCATATATTTTACAATCATTATGCCACTCGGCGGCGCCAATCGGCACCGCCGACCTCTTCTCCCTGCAGATTGATTGATTTTTACAGCAATTGGTAAAAAAAATTTGTTCATAAGAACCGAAAAAATTAAGTTCGGGTCTGTGGGAGCAAAGAATTCCCAGGAACCGACAAACGCAGTCAGTTGTGCCTTTTAAGCGTTTGTCCTTTATTATCTCTAACTCTGTTTTTATTTTTTTCGCTAAATTTAGACCGCTTTGACGGGTATTAATTAACTGTTCTTTTCTGTAATTCAGTCGTTAATGAGCGCTCGAATTTGGACCGGAAGCAGCGACAACTCGAAAGGCTGAGAAGGGAAGCGGAACGGCGCGGACTTCTCAGAGGGGGAAACACTTCGGCTCCGCATCAGAACGGCAAACAGAGGCGACAGCAGCAAAAACATTCCCCCGAGGCGTCGGTTGAACCGGTTAACAATAAACTACAAATAATTATAATAAGTAATTACTAATTAGGTAAACTTTGGAATTGTCTCGCAGTTTTGGGAACTTATTATTTATTTGTTTCATAAAGGTTATCGCGGAGAACGAAAGAATCCCCTCACTCCCTTCGCTGCCCATTCTCACCACTTCCACAGACAATTCGGCGGGCAAGAAAAAGCTAAAAAAGAAACGTTAAAAATAATTAAAATTTAAAAGTTTTTAGAGATGAATTGCGAACCAAAATTTCGGAACGCTTTTCATCGCTCGAGGCGAGAAAACAACGAATGCGTCTGATTCGTATAAAATTGAACGATTTGGAGAAAAATAAAATGGACAATGCTTATGATGAGGCTGTGAAACGCGTTCAGTGAGTTGTCTCTGGCATTGGATTAATTATTAAACCTTTTATGTTTTAGTTGTCTTGACGAAATGCGAATAAAGCTTGAACATTTGAAACTTGACTTGGATAACAACGAAGCTGAAGAGGAGGCGGAGGGAAAGGCGCCGGCTGAGGACGGCATTTCTGGGGACAAGTTACCTGTTTTACGTGCGCAGAATTCTGCGGAAGAAGGGCTTTTTAGTGCGGAAAATGACGGCAACGACGAAAATCACGCCTCAATTTCTACTGAAAAAGTAATCAATCCGACCGACGTTTTTTTGGAGTATTGCTTCCTATTTCAGCTTATCGCACAAGTTCGCCAGGCTTTTAGCACAACTATCAACAAATTTTTTAATGCCACCGAATTTTACGCTTTATCTGAGGCTTTTCCGGTCGACCGTTTCGAATGTGCGGTTCTTGCTTTGGTTGATCGCCTGAAAATGGTGGAAAACACACTGAGCACTCATTCCGATCAGCTCACTTGGATTGGGGATCAGGTCTGTTGCCAGTCATTTGTCTTGCATTGATTGATTCGTATAGCGAAAGGCCATTTACTGCAGTATGTTCACCCACCCACCACCCGCCAGAAAACTGACATTCCATCATAGCCCGGAATCAGCAGAGGTCCCTCCCTCCCTCCCATCAGTCCGGTGTGCCGCCCTCCCCCCCCCCCCCCCCTCAAAGTCCAACGACTTTCTGCCCGTCCACAGGTGCTTGGCTCGGATCCCGGTCATCAGCTTTATTTAATCCAGACAACTGTTGCTTTCATTCTTCCGTCGAACACACTTTCAATCGCCCATCTCTTCTCTCATTCTCTGTGCTTAAATGAGATTCAACTTTGGTTTGGCCTCGGTGGGTGGGACACTTTCTGCCACATTTCTTCGTAATCCCCCCACAACAAGTTATGGTTAGTTATTCCTTCTTTTTGCTCATTTCTCTGTTAACTTTGAGGTAAATTTTCATTAAATTTCATCGATTTTTCTCATTCTCAGAGCATTTTTATGTGCTCATCAAAAGAAGCCCATTTCAATATGTTCTTTTCGACATAACACATCGCCGGGAGTAAGTGCCGAATCCCCTCTGTCCCTATACGGCTACTGTCTCCGTTAATTGTTTCACCGTCCACGCAAATTTTGCCGTCTTTATTCCCCAACACTTGGAATCTAACTTACTTCTCAAATATTCTCAAAAAGTCATTTCTCTATGTTGATGCTGAGTTTGTAAACAGTTTTACGATCTTCTTTTATCATTGAACTAAGGTTAAAGACACTGCTCCAGAAATTGCTCTTCGAGGGTTCTTTTCGTTCGCCCACAACTTCCGTTCACACTCGCAAACCTTCCTCTCCCTCATTCAATTCCATCCTTTCGAGTTCAAAAACGAGCGACATTTCATCGTAGGAAATTCGGTGAGCATTTGGATTATGTTTGTGTTGTGGTGTTTTGTGGTTATTGAAAAAGGCTTTGTTTGATTGCATTGTTGGAATGAAGCAAATGCTTACTCTGATCTTTCACTGATTGTTTTAACCGTTCAACTCGCGTCGGTCGGCCTTTCCAGGCGCCGCCGAGAAAATTTTGGAAATGACTCAATTTGTTAAGGGATTTGCAACCAAAATTTTAAAAAATAATGCCATGAAGCTTTTTAGGGATGAGTGAGGTCCGGCGCACGGACGTAACCTGATTACGGACATTTTTGGATCCGAAATTCGGAATTTTTGGCAAAAAAAATCCGGAAATTTACAAAATTGGGAGGATTTTTCATAGTTTTTGGATTTGGGGGGGGGGGGGGGGATCGGCGGTGCCGATAGGCGCCGCGGGGAATCTGAATTTTGATGGCAATTTGTTAAGAAAATTGGCCAGAATTTCTGCAATTTTTGGATGAGAAAAATTTTGGGATTTTTGACTAAATTTGTTGAGAAAATGGGTCAAATACGAATTTCCTCGTTTTCTCTTCGTTTTTTCCTCGACCCCCCCCCCCCCCCCCCTCCCCCCTTCGCGGGTTAAACGTCATCTCGTCAAACTTATCAAAAAAGTTTGCTGGAGAATAATAAAAATTTGATTCTTTGGGATTTCGGCGAATGTTATAAGTTCATTTGTGTGCGAATTAGCTCCCCCTTCCCCGGCAAAAGTGTGCACGTGCGCTGTTTTTGTCGGCACTTTTCTCATCAATTTCACTCGTTAATAATGAATGTGGTTGTGGTTGGTGAATAAGTGAATGAATGAATGATTTTGCAATGATTGCACAGTTTAATAATCAAACAATAATTAGCTTTGACTTTCAGGATACGTTTGAGAAGATTTCTGTTGAAAAGAAAATTTTGTCGGTCAGCCAACCAATCAACGCATTTATTATTCTTTTATTATTATTATCACCGAATCATTGTTAAGGAGTGAATGCCAGTTAAGTGAATTCTTTGCCACAGTCTTAGAATGAGAGATAAGCTGTGCAAGGTTCGCTTAGGCTGGAATTTGCCCCTCCCTCTAATGGTCGTCCAAATGATGCTTTGAATGAAGTCAATGGTCCGTTTATATAACCATTGGAAAGGGGAAAAGAGCAAAACGTTTTCCCATACTTTCTTTTTTACCAAGAAAATTGAAAACAGGGCCCGTCATCGAGTTCGGCTTCGGTGGAAAAAGAAAATGTCGGACGCTTCGTCAACAACGAAGTTGCTCGGATCGTCAGTGTTTTAGCACAATTTTTGGATGGAAAGTTCGCTCTTGACAAAATGAAGCCGATAGACGAGGAAGTTGGTTCGAGGTTGGAGAATTGATAAATCTATCTGCATATATTTTTAATTGTACGTGTACAAAAGGTCCCCGTTCAAAATGTCCCCTTGCCCACGAAAGCCTCAAAAACACGAAGAACATGTCCGCTAGTTTTGCATTCATTTTATGTGACCATGTTTTTCCCGTGCATCTACTTCTGCTACCATTTCAACCAACACCCCACAGTTTCGGCGTGGTGCTGACTTGGCAATTGGACAACAACGCATTTCTTGGGACCTTTTGATATCATGCCGTTTTCAATTTAAGAATGGTCGAGATCGTCGTCGTGGAATCGTCGCTGCTGTACCCAGCGGAGTATGATGATGAAATTCGGCACAATTTTTCCATTATTTTTGGCGGTTTGGTGTCACAATTTTATGGCAAAAACTATGCGGAAGTGGAGGTGAAGTTAATGGCGCAGTTGGAAGAGACCGTCCACAGTGAATTGCTCTTTCTTCGTCTGATAAGGTGAAAGGAAGTCGAGGGATGGACGGCATTTTTATAAAAAAAGCTTTTTGGGTGGTCGACGCATTGTTTAAGTTGTTCTCCTTCTTACGTATTCCTTTTCAGAAGCGCTAACGCAGTGACATCGACCGGTCAGCGCGACGAGTCCAAATGATTGGGGAAATACCGAAAATGATGGGATAATTAGTGTTAATTGATACATAAACGACCGTTTCTAATTTTACAAAATTGTAGTAAAGATAAGGTGGCTTGGGATGAGGTCCAACTACTCCATCCCAACTTCGAGACTTTTATTTAGATTTTATGATGAAAAATAAAAGCAATTGTACGAATTCATTGTTTGGATGGCTACAGTTCCGATGTCGGATATTTAGAGTTGATGCGTATCATTTAGCTTAAAGGCTTTGTGGTTTCTGACACAACTTTTGAGGTTTATTCGACTGATTGGCCCCTGTTTTGAATACCCCTAAAAGCATCTTTTGGTCGACTTTTTAAAAATTTACTTTTTTTCAAAAATGGGTCCCACAAACAACTATTACCAAAATGGGTACCTAAATAGGTGCTTAAAATTGCAAAATAAGTACTAAAAAGAGCCAAAATTAGGGGTGTTTTGGTAAAAGTCAAGAATACTACCATCTGAGGGTTTCGGTCATTATATATACCATTCGATTCCTCTCGTCGAGAGAAATCGAACGGCAAGGGAGGGTATTCAGGTGACCGTGGGACTTCGGGATGATTTTGGTATCAAAAATAGTTAATTTTCAGGAAAAATTTTTAAGACATTTTTTAGCTGCTAAATAAGCCCCGTGGGGGAGATATGAGACTTTAAAGTTTATGAGCCATCACAACATTTTGATTTGATGTGAAGCATCCATCGGCTTCGGTGACGCAGTGCCTCTGCGCTCCGTCCACTTTTTGCCCTGCAGGGGTTCAAACCCTGTTGGTGCAGATCGATTTTTATGATTTAAAAACAATTTTTTTTTTTGCTTTAGAAGCTTCGATTTTTTTTTGCTAAACATTGTTTGACACTTTTTTAGACTAGGGGTTGACGATTTTCACGAATAGGAAGAAGTTGAAAATTTTCTCAAGTGGGGTCGCAAACCCATAGGGGGGACCCTTTTGGTTTCTAAAAAAAATTTTTTTTTCCATAAATTTCCCGATTAAAAAACGATTTTTTGTGTGGAAGTGTCAAACAACGGTAGGGGTCGTTTGAGTCTGGCCGGTTGAGTCTGGGCCAGTTGAGTCTGGCCGGTTGAGTCTGGGCCGGTTGAGTCTGGTGGACAGTTGAGTCTGGGCCGGTTGAGTCTGGTTGGCAGGAAAAAAATAAAAAAATATAATTTTCTAAAACCAAAATTAAAGCAAACAAACATAACTTATTCAACAACAAAAACTAAATAAAAAACCATTGATTCAATTCTTCATGTGATAATTTTTGAAAATTCCGGCAAGAAAATCGGTTATTCTTTGGGTGTTTTGATTCTGCATGGCATATTGATGGTCGCCCAAAAAATGGTACTTGGGGTTCGTTAGGCTTAGGCCTATGCCACCCTGGCTTGGAGTTTGTTAGGCTTAGGCCTAAGCCTATTAATGTAAAAACGGATAACAAAAGAAAAATTAAAAAATCATAAATGTTGAAATCATAGATTGGATGATGTCAAATGATAAATCTGATATCATATTGGTGATCAGCGACCTCGATAACCGGGGAGTACTTCTCAGAATTACATAAAACTGATTTTTTTTTTTAATTCGGGGACCCATAGTTCAAAAATTTTTTCCTGCCAACCAGACTCAACCGGCCCAGACTCAACTGTCCACCAGACTCAACCGGCCCAGACTCAACCGGCAGACTCAACTGTCCCAGACTCAACCGGCCAGACTCAACCGGGCGGTTTCCGTCAAACAATGTTTAGCAAAAAAAAATCGAAGCTTCTAAAGCAAAAAAAAAAATTGTTTTTAAATCATAAAAATCGATCTGCACCAACAGGGTTTGAACCCCTGCAGGGCAAAAAGTGGACGGAGCGCAGAGGCACTGCGTCACCGAAACCGATGGATGCTTCACATCAAATCAAAATGTTGTGATGGCTCATAAACTTTAAAGTCTCATATCTCCCCTACGGGGCTTATTTAGCAGCTAAAAAATGTCTTAAAAATTTTTCCTGAAAATTAGCTATTTTTGATACCAAAATCATCCCGAATAATTTGTTCCGTTTTGCCTCTGGGCCAGGGCCGTAGCCAGAAAAAAATTTTGGGAGGGGGAATTTGAACCATCTGAGCGCGGCGCTCAAATGGCTTTCCCATTTGAGCGCCAAGGTATTTTATTTTAAGAAATTTTCAAAAAAACAAATTTTTTTTTTGATTCTGATGGCAATTTGTTAAAAAAAGTTTAAAAAATTGCCCAAAAAATTGTAAAAGTGCAAAACAAAAGGGTCCCCCCTCTTGTTTTTTTTTCTCAAATTTCATTTTGGGGGGGGGGAATTCCCCCCCCCCTGGCTACGGCCCTGCTCTGGGCCATATGATCCATATTTACCGATGATGTCATATGATAAATCTGATGTCATATTCGTGATCAGCGACCTCGATAACCCCTAGTACTTCTCAGAATTGCTTAAAACGGATTTAAAAACAAAAAAAAACAGGATTACCCCTAAAGTTCGTTTTTTTCAAGACTAAAAATTTGCCCGTCAAAAAATGATTAAAAATTCTTCACATTTAAATTTGTTTTTGACTGAATTGCTTTTGATTTAAAATTGTTATCACAAAAATGAATTTTGATTATTAAATATCACAGAAAAAAATTACGGTAAAAGTCAAGAATACTACCATCTGAGGGTTTCGGTAATTATATATACCATTCGATTCCTCTCGTCGAGAGAAATCGATCGGCATAATTTTTTTGCTCCGGAAACCACTATGAAGAAAGTTATGGCCCCTCAAAGTTGGCCAAAAACCAAAGGGGGAGGGCCCTTTTGGTCAACATTTTTGGAAAAAATTTTACATTAAAAATGGTCTGAAAATATGTTATTTGATGCGCTGATTACGAATTCGTCAATAGAAAATCAAAATTAAGCATTTAAAGCGGTTTTTAAACCGGTTTTAATTTTAGAAATTTAAGGAAAAACGACTTTTTTAAACACTAAAGCCCGATAGGAGGAAAAGTTAGACAGTAAGGTGGAAAATAGCAGCCAAAGTACCGCACACTCGACTACGGCGGCCAGTAGGTGGGGCGAGACTCCGGGCTCCGGAAGAAGTCCGCGCGCGCCCGCTCCGCGGGTCCCCGCGCGCTCGCCCCCCAGTGGCGCTCGTCAGACTTCTTCCTCCGCCCTCCGTCTCGCCCCACTACTTGCTCCGTCTCCGCATGCTCGCTGTTGGCGGGCCGTTACACGGCCTTTCATTATTTTATCCGGTTTTTTTTTCCTTATTTTCAAAATTTTAACCGGTCCAAAAACCGCTTTAAATTCTCAATTTTGATTCCCTTTCAACTAATTCCTAATTTTGAAAGCCAATATGAGTGATTTTTCCCATTTTTTAATCAGTGGACAACTGAGTCCCCAGTCAAAAGACACTTCAGTCCCGGGTCTGTAACTCTTCAGGGAATGGTTGCTCAAAATTTTTTTCTCGGATTCTTACAGACCGAGAGAAATCGAATGATATATAATTTGTTCCGTTTTGCCTCTGGGCCATATGATCCATATTTTCCACATCATCTTATCTATGATTTCAACATCTAAGATTTTGAAAAAAAATCAAAAAATTTTCAGTCTCTCAAAGGGTGTTTCTAGGGTATTCGGGCGCGTAGAATTCGAATCTGAGCTCAATTTCGGCCAATTCGAATGCCGGAACCGAAATCGAGCAATTTTCCAAAAAATTTAAAATTTTTTAAAAATTAATTTTGGCCTCAAAATCATTCAAAAAAGCACAAAACTACAACAAAAAGGTCAGATTCGAATTCTACGCGCCCTAATACCCCTAGAAACACCCTTTTAGCGACTTTGAAAATTTTTTGATTTTTTTTTCAAAAATCTTAGATGTTGAAATCATAGATTAGATGATGTCATATGATAAATCTGATGTCATATTCGTGATCAGCGACCTCGATAACCCCCGAGTACTTCGCAGAATTGCTTAAAACGGATTTAAAAAAAAAAAAAATCGGGACCTCTAAAAACCAGGATTACCACTTTGGGAGGTGCATTATTCGTTTTTATTGCATTTTTCTTAAGGAATTTCCGAAAAAGGCCAAAATAGGGTAAATAGTAAAAAATCCCAGCTCTAGTCATTATTTTTCAATATATCTGTTTTAATCGAAAACCACAAATCTGACCTCTTCGTGCATAATTATTCTCAAAATAATAAAATGGAGACGGATGGTTGGTTCAAATAACAAACGAGGAAGGCACAAATTGAAAGAAGATCGCGAACCCAAATTCATCTTTCAAATGCAAAACAAGGCAGCGTCGTCAGTTTTTGGTGAATTGTAACGGGAGAACTGCCGTGGAATAGAGCGAGGTTTATATAAAGCTGCAAATGAGCAATGGGGAGGTGTGCTATATAAATTTTTTTTTGGCGATTTGAGCGGTTTAACGATGTCTAAGGTATAATATATCTAAAGAGAACAAACAACAACACTCAACAATAAACAACTGAAGTGTCAAGGTAAAAAAAAAGAGGCAAAGAAAACAACACTAAATTTGTCGTGGCCAAAGGACGAATGGTGCTCATCATTCCGTATGGATTTGCAACTTCCAGAATCTAAAAATGAATGTCGTAGATGGATAACATTCAGAAGTGCATCTCGCAGTCTCCAACCACACGTAAGTCCGCAAAACTTAAGGGTAGGTACCGAGAGCAGCACTGTACACGCGGTGGGGAGCAAACTTACAAAAGGTTGTTAAATGCATTGAGGAGCTCAACGATGTTTGGTAATGAAGGAGGTTGTATTTGGAACTGAAAAATAAATATAAATGGCGACGAAATACCTTAAAAATTCACATTTGGCACGAGGCTTTTGGATGTTTTGAGTCCTTGCGTTGCGTCGTTCATGTGTTTTTGGAAATTGACCGCCTGTTTGGTGAGATGGCGCAGACATTCGTTGCTAACCAACGTCTTCTCATGCTCCTTCCCGAAGACGCGTGAGTAAATGTTGAACGTCTCCTTCTCATAGATCAGTGCCGTGCGAAAGTCGCCACGACACGAATGTGCCCGTGCGATGACGTGATGGAGCAGGGCCGTCTTGACGGGGACGCCGTACTTTTGGTAGAGAGTCAAAGCGTTGTTCAGAAACTTTAGCGAAGCGTCAAATTCTTGCAATGCGTACAAAATGATGCCAATGTTAGCCTTCACATGGGAGGAAAGGATTAAAACAACCAATCAAAAATAAAAATAATCCAATCAAAAGAACTTGCCCATCAACGACATCAAACATAAATTTTTTTTTATATAAACTAGACCCCAGGTATATCTGGAACGCCGAATATCGCTAACAATATAATATAACAGTGTATAAGTCTGCTAGAGGGTCACGCATTTTCATAAAAAGAATGTGATGTAGTTTTGGCAATTTTCAGCTTCTCCTAAAACGTTGTGCGCTTACATACGACTCTCGACAGCAAACAAAACCACTCTATTGCCTAAGCTTAGGCTTAGGTTTAGGCTCTAAGCGCATGGCGAGCGAAGCGAGCCGTAATAAATGAGGATTGAATCTGAAACCAAAATTTCTTTTTTTTTTATAACAGGCTTAAATCTGGTAAGAACTATGCTTATCAAGTATACGCTATTATTACCTCCTCAAGTATTGTTAGAGATAACTCGGAGTTCCAGATATTTGACGCCTATTTTAATGTAAAAATGGTTGGGAACGAAACGATACCCACTCAACCCAGGTGGATGAAATAGTTACATCAATCTGGCCCATGTACGGGTGCTGCTCGCCGTGTGAAAGCATTAGCAAATGCCGCGCTCGGTAGAGAAGTTTCAAAGCGGACGGAATGCAAAGGTTCGCGAAAGAGAAGTGTGCCAAATTTATCTGCAAGTTGGCGTCAATTTCGATCAGTCCGTAAGTAAATAGCGCCTCACGTAATCGGAGATAGTCTCATAATGGTCGATGCCGTTGCAACGTTCCGAAATGAGAAGTGCGCGATGTTGTTGGGTCAGTGCGTCTGGGAAATCATTTAGAGCATACGCCATCCGAGCCATAAAACGGAGACACAGCGCTAAGTCGGAATGAAGAGGCCCATAAATGCTGTTCATCATGCTATGGGCCTGGACAAAGAAGGGGAGAAGATGACCATTAATCCAACTCATTGTCGCCAATTTACCTGTTGCATTAAATCGTAGCCAATTCGGATAAATCCCTGCTGCATTTTGATCAACGCACTCAGATAAAGATTGTAGGCGCTCTGGGAACGCGGATTAAGACGCTTCACAACGGGGACGACATTGGACACATCATCCTCAGAAAAGGGTGCTTGCGACTTTGCTTTCAATGGGTTGAGTTGGTAATTCTAAATCGTTGAACAGTTGTTGCTGGTCCAAATACGCAACAAGACCTTGAGCATTATTTGGACACCGTTCATTATGCAAAATCGTCGGATGATCGCCGAGCGTTGAGCACCGCCACTCCACTCGACAAAGCTGTCACAACTAAAGCGGCACAAACCCAAACGGTAACCTCGGCGCAAAAGATAAAGTTTACCAATCCGACGGAATTCGAAAGCCAAAGTGTGTGTGGGAATCATCGCCAATGCTTTTCCATAAGATATCTTGGCTCAATTTCGTCCATGCCATTGTTTTCGGAGTCGGGCCAGACCCAGCACCAATGACGTGTCCTTTCTCCAAGTAGCCGTACTTTTTCTTCTTTCTACCCCCAGTCGACTTCTTCTGTGTTGTGCCACTCGCCGGGTCGCTATCGTATTGCGATATCGGTCCGACGCTCTTTCCGGAACCGATCATACAGTTCAAAAAATGCGCAATCGCCGCGCCCATCATATGTATTTCAACCCCTTGGACGTATTCGCGGAATATGTGACGCAAACATCTGCAAAGTAGTTCCACCTTGACGACAGTCTAAATAACATTTGGACTAAAGGCAGTTCGTCCATTTGTCCAAGACCGTGAGATAGTCGAGTCGGGAATTGGACTGAACAGCATCAATCAGTTTGCCCAAGTAGCGAATGTTAAGGCCCCGGGCATGCAATGCTTCGGTGAGGGCTAACCCGTCGACAGGTGAAACGGCCAATTGGACACAGTCTCGCACAAATTGAGGAATTTGGTGAGACAGCAAATGCTCCGCCGCTTCAGCCACCAATTTTCTATGTGCCTAATTCAAAATAAAAGTAATTTGAAGAAATTCAAAAAAGAACACCCTCAGCTCTTTCTTTACCTGAACGTCCTCCTGCGGCGCATGCCTCACCGCTGTGCTCCACGCGTCCGGATTGAGACGAACGTCCGGTTCGTCCGTCGTCTCCTCTTCGACCTCTTGCGCAGTGTCTGTCGGTGCGTCTTCATTTTCGACTTTCCTCTGCCGCTCTTTTATGTCCTTTTCCTCCTTCGCTTGTTCATTTTTGAAGCTAAATTTAAGAAAGTTTACAGTATTTCCCATTAAAACTCACTCAGTGAAAGCATCGACCAATTCTTGGCGGAGATAGACGAGCTTATGTTTGAATTTCCTCGGAAATCCTTGCGCTTTGCAAAACTCGGTGGGCTCCGCGCTTTCCAAGAAATTCACGTCGGGTGGAAATGTGCGCAAAAGATCCATTAAATAATGGCGACGATCATTCCCAACAATGCCCTAAAGGGAGGAACAAAAAAAAATACCGACTGAAAAGCACAAAAACCTTGCTTTCATATGACGAAAAAAGTTTGACAACTTTACTCTCATCTCCTTCCTTCCCATTCCAAACCAAATGAGGCTCAATTTTCAATATTTTGGCGGAGTTCTTCAGCAATTCTTCGTATATTTCAATGGATGTGACTGTTTTTCCAGAGTCATAGGACCCATAAACGATTGAATCTTGTTGTTCACGTTCCAAAATTCCAGGAATGATCGACTGAGCCATCACACGGAAACCCTTGAAATCTACAATGGCCATGCCAGAAGTATGGAGCCTGTAGAACATTTCGAATTTTATCCAAATTAAATAAGAATATAATCACTTCGGATCGTCGATTTGAGCATACGCCTGAACAGCAGCTAAATCGGCCGCATATGACGCATGGGCAGCAGCATCTCCACCAAGTTCCTGAAAATGGACGATTGTCTCCGATTTGACTCCGGCTTTTGAGCCTTGACGCGTCTTGTAGTTTCGATGCCACAAAACCCAACATTAAGATCCTAATGAAATTTTTTATTGAGAAAAATTGAAAAATGACACGGCGAATCCAAACCAAATTTACACTTTTTACCCACCCCAACCTTGTAATGGTCTTTGACGTCAAAACCCAACGAGAAAAAAATGTTGTTCCAGATAAACATGTGCATGCGTGGCTCGTCCATTGGGTTGATGGTGTGCACAGACCCGTCGATTACCTAAAAGAATCATGGCTCGAATTTTGTTTAAATATTACCGCAGTTGCTCCCCGAACGCAAGCCGACAGAAAATCGGCGTGCACTTTAAACCGGGCTCTGTCTCGACAAAGTTTTTCGGCAAAATTGTTCTGAGGCATGTCGTGTGTCGTTTGCAGTTCCTCATTCCAGTCTCGAATTTGTCCCGGCATGTGGTCTTCCAAGCCGAGTCGATGTGGCTGAATCTGCTCATCGGCCCGTAGTTGATCCTGACTGTTTTCCACAGACGGTATAATCTGCAAGAGGCACTTCTTATAATTGACTAATTGAACCCATTTAAAACCCATTGGAAGAGCTGATATGGAGTAGGCAACCGCTCAAAGATATGCTTTTCATTGCGTAACTTCAGCAATTGAGCAAATGTCTTTTTGAAGTGAGCACTGATGTCAGAGAGCAAGTCGAAGAGACTATGGAATACGCGTCCACCGTAAGTGGACGATCTGTCCGGCTTGAACTTTTCGCCAATGGAAGAGTTGACGTAAAAACCACGCGTACAACAGGTCACGTGAAAGCGCCGGTCCTCCACCGTATCCACAACCAAATAGAGTATGTCGCCCTAAAATTATAATCAGAATGGGCAGAAAAACATTGCCGCACTTTCATCTTTCTTGGACCAGGAGGAGGGTTGAATGCGGAGAAAGAGATCTGTTTAAGCGCTAAAAGCTGGGTGGGCTGAAGGCAGCTGTTGCTGTGCTCGGCAATTGGAATCAGCGGTTTGAATGGAACGTCGGTCGAGTTGGGCAAAAGCCATTCAGGCGGAAGGCAATCCGACTCGGTACGAAGCAGTTCAATCGCAGAAGAACCTTTAGACTTTCTGCCTGAATCATCCGATGTCGACTGCGTAATGGTCGAAAGGCATGAAAGTGAGGCAAACTCGACGCCATTAACTGCATCCGAAATGTCCACCGAACGAATTATTTCGCGCAAATGGCGAACGTGTACTCGCGCCTCCCGCAAATTGTAAGGTTCTAAATGACGGACAAGACAAGCATTGACGACGACAGGTTGAACTATTAGTTATCAGACACAAAGTGATCAATTGGTCAAACTAACCCTCAATGACGCGCATTATAGCGTTGTCTTTGATGCCCGGCACATTACGAATTTCCGTAAAGTGGTCAAGTGCAGTCCCGTCGTAATACAATTTGAAGCAGGTGCGATGACAAGTCGAGTCCCGCTCGAGCAACATGTGGTAAAGCTCCTGGACGATGTCAGACTCGTTTATCTGTAAATAAAATCAACCAATCCTTAAGTCCAAAGTCCAATGCCCACTTGCACATCGATGCTCTCTCCACCCGGCACCAAAACGCGAACACGAAAGAATCTGCTGTTGGCCGACGACACGATAAATGATTGCTTTTCTGCAAATTTCTCTTCCTTTTGTTCCTCCACCGGTGTCGAAGGAAGCTCCGGAGTGCACACGGAAGCGGAAGACTCGTGACCACTGTCGGTGTGCGTCGCCGGGTCCGTTTCCTCCACAACTCTCCCTTTTTCTTCCGACCCCTCACTTTTATCATCCACAACCACAGTTTCTATTGGATTTGCCGCAATTTCTGTAGCCATTAAACTCGCCAAATATCTCAACAGATAATAAAAGCTAATTGTAGGTTAATGGTACGGCAGACTAACACAAAAAAAAATACTGGCAGCGGAAAGAAACAAAAGCGTTGCGTCGGTCTTTTATTTCCGATGCCGGAACCAATTGATTAGTCTTGTCGTTATTAGTTACATAAATATACATTTTATGTAATATTTTTTGGGAGGGGAACGAGTGATATTAATTGTTTCGGTATGTCGCAATTTTATACAAAAAAAAAGGAGGCAAGAGAGGAAAAAACGGATGACATACGAAATTTTGACTCTTTCTAAAGATCAATAACCACAAAAAATCAAAATTCGTTGTAAATGCGATTGAATACATAAGATAGGTATGTAAGTCGGGGAATATACTTAATTTTGCAAACTTCTTTACCTTCGTAAAAAAGATTAATAATTAACGGGGAGAATTTTAGTTCTCCTCAACTAAACAATTTGAATTTAGAGTGAGGTTTTTTTACACTTAAATGGGAATATGTACAAAGATCCGAAAATTAGAGAAGGAAATGCCATTTCACTAATCAATCTTACATATTTATTTCCACTATGAGAACCGAAACCATCGGACCCAAAATGAGAAAAAGTGCAGTGGAGGATGGAATAAGAGGATTGGGACAAAAGGCGGTGGGAGTGAACACTCGCAGTCCCTTCGGTGTTCCCCTTCCTCTCAGTATTTAGCCTCGAATGATAACATTGGGACAGCAGCAGCCCATCGGGCCTTTCGTCATTGGTCGGGTTGGGGCGTTCTTTGCTCTACCCAGCCTCAACGCACCCCCGCACCAGACACCCCCCCCCCCCCCCGTTATTCGAATCCAAACCCTCAACCCCCGGCCGGATACTGACTGATCAACAGAACATTAATAAGCCTAACAGGTTCAGTCGTGAAGCATACCAAATGATAGGTAACATTCAGAAAAGCGATTTTTTAAACAAAAAATCGATCGAACAAACCTCGAAAAACTTATGGTCAGAAACTCCCAAAAATTGGCCTTTTTCGAGTTTTTCACTTTTTTGCCACAACTATTTTAGCTTTCTCCAATCGTAAAGCTACAGCTTGATTATAGCTTCAACTCTTCGAGCTACCGATTTGTTTAATTTGCCTTCCTAATTAATGTTATAATTGATCGCGCCAAAAAGGCCTGCGCCAAGCTGTACGGTCCGCGCTTTGTTGCTATTGAGAGCTTTTTGCATGGGATCGCCTCCCAGTCCAGTCCATTAAAACGCTATTTCTTTACCATAATTCTCGAAGCTAGCAGCAATAATCCATTCGAAAAAAGCTACATAGTAACGAAAGAAAGAAAAGTGCGGAAAACAAAAATGTCAGAAGCGGTTTGGCCAGTTTAGTTCTCCCCCTTTCTCGCCCATCCTTTACCCTTTCCTTCGTCCTTTATTATCCATCCTTCCTGCCCGGTGCTCTTGATTCCATCCTTCCCTCCTCGTATCTTTCAGTCTAATAGGTGTAATCGATCCTAACCCCTGCCCCCCCCCCATCTTACCTCCATTCACCAAAAATTATTTATCTCTCGACCCACTCACAAATAGTGATTAGGTAGTTGAATGGAGGAAGGCAGAGTTGAGACGGGGGGGGGGGTGAATGATGGGGAAGAATTCATATTCATTCGCACCGAATGGTGTCGCTTCCGCTGCAAAATTATTTGAACGGAAGCACCCGGTCTTCCCATTATTACACAAAGCACAGTTCCTCCAGCCGGAAGATTTGGGGAGTGGCGTACATTGGCGGACAAGAGTTGAGTTTGTGACCAAAAGAAAAAGCAACATTTTCGATGTGCATTTGTAAATACAATGTTTTGACCGTTGGCTATGCACTTCTCTTATCTCATCGATCGGTCACACACTCGCCCTCCACTTCACTGATTGAAGCCATTTCTGTCTCGTCTACACTTTCTGCATGCACGAATCACTCACTCTTCCTTTGTGACGTTTGGCAAGAATCATTGGATTGCTTATGTACTAATTTGTAAGAACAATTGGCTTAAGTAAGCCAACAGAAAGAAGGGCAAAGGAATGGGGGGGGGGAAGAGAGCAAACAAATGATTGAAGGGACGGGACAGAATGAAGAAATTGGGTTGAAGATGAGAAGTTTGACACGGAAAAGATGAAGACGAGCTCCTCTGATTTGTGAGTGGGTTTAAAAGACAGAAAGTGAGTAAATAAATATGTACAATAACAACAGCGAAAGGAAGAAACTAAAGGAAAGCTGAAAAATTTACCCTTTCCCCCCCCAAGCCGTGAATTTTAATTATTATTTTACAAATCTGCAGCTGTTGAAATTGGTCGGTATGATCAGTGATCACTCTGATTGCCGAAATCGTAGCGATGAGGGAATCAAATACATACAAAATGATCGCTATAAAATAGAGAAAAAGGGTTCAAGCGTAAGCACGACGAAATTCAAAATGATGAATCTGCTGATGTCATCCATAATTGCGCATCAATAAAAATCATGAACGAAACAAAAAATGTGACCATGAGCGATCCATCCAACACCTTTCACAGAAAGAATAAGGCGACCGAAACGACGGAGACCCCGCGGCAATCTGAGAGATCCTTCAACAAACGAAGACGAAGGGCATCGTGCGTTTCCGACAGTACTGCTGTAGTTGAAGTAAGTGATTTGGACAGTGCCACTATTGAATTCAGTAATTTCCAAAAAAAAAGTCTAAATTCCTGTTTTTAGGCATTTCAACCATGTATGATATAAAATCCGGTAAAATTAAAGAATACTTGTACCTCACCAAATCCCACACATTATATATCAATCGACTTCTCTCTAAGCCTAACGCACCTATCTGAAAGAATTTTTTTTGGCGGAAACCACTTTGAAGCAAGTTATGATCCTGGGACTGAAGTGTCTTTTTGACTGGGGACTCAGTTGTCCATTGAAAAAAATGAGCAAAATCACTTGTATAGGGCTTAAAACACGAAACGGAGCATTAGGCATAAGCCTAAGGAACCCCAAGCCAGGGTGGCTTAGGCCTAAGCCTAACGAACCCCAAGCCAGGGTGGCTTAGGCCTAAGCCTAAGGAACCCCAAGCCAGGGTGGCTTAGGCCTAAGCCTAAGGAACCCCAAGCCAGGGTGGCTGCCAGGGTGGCTTAGGCCTAAGCCTAACGAACCCCAAGCCAGGGTGGCTTAGGCCTAAGCCTAAGGAACCCCAAGCCAGGGTGGCTGCCAGGGTGGCTTAGGCCTAAGCCTAACGAACCCCAAGCCAGGGTGGCTTAGGCCTAAGCCTAACGAATCCCAAGTCAGGGTGGCTTAGGCCTAAGCCTAACGAACCCCAAGTCAGGGTGGCTTAGGCCTAAGCCTAACGAACCCCAAGTCAGGGTGGCTTAGGCCTAAACCTAATGAACCCCCCTACTTTAGTTATTTAAAAAAAGCGTTTTTCCTTAATTTTTAAAAATTTAAGCCTATTCAAAAGGCTTAGGCCTAAGCCACCCTGGCTTGGGGTTCCTTAGGCTTATGCCTAATGCTCCGTTTCGTGTTTTAAGCCCTATACAAGTGATTTTGCTCATTTTTTTCAATGGACAACTGAGTCCCCAGTCAAAAAGACACTTCAGTCCCAGGCTCATAACTTGCTTCAAAGTGGTTTCCGCCAAAAAAAATTCTTTCAGATAGGTGCGTTAGGCTTAGAGAGGAGTCGATTGATATATAATGTGTGGGATTTGGTGAGGTACAAGTATTCTTCAATTTTCCCTAAAATCCTGAATAAGTAAAACATTCAAACAGTTCAAAAGATCTGCAACTTTCGGGGAAAGCCTAAAAATCCATTTTTTATAATTTAAAAAGCATTTATAAGTTGAAAATTCGAAATGTCTAACAAGTTCGAGACATTTATTTGGTTCACTGTCGAAATCAACCACTATCGGAATCACTAGACGCGAAGACGAAGGGGGGGGGGGGCTAAAGATTAGTATACTAGGGATGCTCGAGAGTCCCGAGTCGAGAAATTTCTCTGTTTTTTTTGGGTCTCGGGTCATTTCCCGGTCTCTGAATTCAATTCCCGAGCATCCCTACAGAAAAGAGCGAGTACCTGATGAAAAGCATAAACAAAATCAACGATTGACAGATTCATGATCAGCACCTCCAGAAACCTCAATTTAGCGAAAAATGTTTAATTTCCATTATATTTAAGTGCATAAAGCAACATTTATCCTGGGGGACACATTCCAACAAAAAGGAAGCACGATTATTAACAAAAAAACTAAAGGGCAGTAAATCTGGTCAATTAACAATAAAAACAGAACTATTTTGTCGGTATTGTCAATTTATTTAAATGTTGTCTACACAGCAATTTAGAAAATTATCTCTTGAAAATAATTAAAAATAAATGATCCGAGCTGTCGGAGCACTTTACACGCACTCAGAGACAGGGCTGTTCTGCAAATTCGTGTTCAGGCATAATGTAGCTGATGTCATCCCACGGGTGACGGTACAACGGTTGCTTCAGACGACGCTGGTCCAGATAATGGCCTTAAACGAAAACTTTATTAAGAAAGAACGAAGAGAAGATTTAAACCGATGAATCCCAAACTGCGGCCAAGCACAAACAATCCGTTCAATGCGCCAATCTCAATAGTTTCTCGCGCTTCTTGGGGCGTGAACATGCCCGAATGTCGAAGAATGTCCACGAAGATGGTGGCAATCGCCCCATCGACGTTTAGAATCAGATTCGGCTTCTATAATAAATCCAAAAGCCTAACGAGCAAAAAACGGTGCCACCTTTGAAGTGGTGATCTGCTCCACTTTAAGTGCGTAATCGAACAGCGGCGTTTCTTGCTTGAAGAAGGCTTTGTTCTTTGCAATCTCCTTCAATATCTCGACTCGTTTGTCCGGATTGTTGATCTGAACTTTTTTGTGGACAATTTATATTTTCTCACTTTACAAGACTCACCGATTTAACCCGGTGTCCAATTCCAGGAATGAGTTTGCCCAACCGCTTCTGTTCATTCACGAATTGCATGGGACTCAAACCTGCGTCCAACGCTTCACTGAAACTCTTTGCGGCTCCATCCAAAGCTCCGCCAAAACGGTCCCCCTTAGCAAAAATTAAATCATTAGAAGTTTAAATAATGCATAATGGAGACCGAACAACTAAACAAATATAGTACAAATACTGGGTTGATTTTTTGTATTTGTCCAATCTCGTTTGCCAACACACAATTGTCAACAATCCCGAAACCAGCGATGAGATCAGATCCTTGCCGGCCCTCGCACAAACGATTGTATTATGCGCCCCACTAACTGCTGGACCGTGGTCAGCCGTAAGCATCAAACAAATTTCGAAAAAGCGATTTGCGTACTCGGGCAAACGTTTCTGCAGACACGAACGATATGATTAATGTATTTTGAATGACGGGTCACAACTGACTTGGAACCAGAGAAGACCAAGCACACCACCAACTCCGACGTTGTCCTCAAGCACCCGAGTGATGGGCACACCGGCATAAAGCAGCTCTTCCCCCCGCTCATCACAGATCGACGTCATGAAAGAGGCAGGTTTCCGGATCAGTCCCAATTCCTAAATAGACCATTTTTTTAAAAAAGCTTAAGGTCTCATTGATTTATCCAAAACTTAAAACAGTCTGCTGTACCTTCGCCCACGCGTAATCCATTGGCACCGGTGGCGGAGGTTCTTCGGAACGCGGAACGATCGAACCGTTTTCTACCAGCTGTTTGTACACCTTCGAGATTACAACACCAAAGTCGTCGAAAGAATCCGGAACATGGGCGCCAACAGCTTTTAACGCTGCATTTTTGTACGCAGCGGTTTCCCTGACAGCGTTGGCTGAAGCCCCGGCATGGCCAAATTGGACTTCGGAGGTGATGTGGTCGGCACAAGTGCCAATGCACCAGGCGATCAACGGCTTGCTTATACGCTTCTCCTTGAGGGCCTGAACGATTTTGTACTCCTCCTCGCCTCCAAGTTCGCCGAGAAGAACCATCATTTTGACCCTAACAATGAAAATAAAACTTGTATGGTAGCATAACCCACCTTGGATCGTCCTGACAACGGAGAATGTGATCAGTGTAACTGGAGCCTGGGTAACGATCACCTCCAATGGCGATTCCCTCGAACACGCCATCAGTGTTGTGGGAGATGATGTTGTTCAACTAAGATTTTTACTCGGAAACTTTACTTTGTTGACATTCAAAAACCTCATTGGACATTCCACCGGAACGCGAGACATAAGCAACGCTGAAATAAACATTAAGACACTTTAGACTAAGAAATCCTCAACCTCCCGGCTCTGTAGAGTTTGGATGCGAGAATATTGTCCATCATGCCTCCCGTGTTCCCGATTTTGAAACAGCCGGGCTTTATCCCTCCAACGGTTGCTGGCCCAATTATCGTAACACCTTTTTGTCTGGCCATCTAAAATATGCAGAAGTTACAACCAACTAAACGAAAGATAAGGTACCCATACTTTGATCAGTTTTCGCGTCTGATTCTCAGGGACTCCTTCAGCAATGATGGCAATCACTTTAATTTGGGGATAGTCCAAAGCCTCCAACACCGTCTGGAACACAGAACGCATCGAAGCGAAAGTGACCATTACGGACGCCTCTGGGTGACTTTTGAAAGCCGTTTCCATTGACTTGTAGGCGGGGATAAGCATTTCCTTCTGCCCAAAATAATATTTCTGTTTGTGGTCCCCAGTAAATGGGTAGGTCGAGGCAACCACTGAAGGGGCGTCTCTCTTGCACACATAATCGAAATCGAGCATGCCCTGAAGTGGCAACATTTGATAGATTATATCCATTTAATAAGGAAGGCTCCGGACAAACCAATTTTCGGGATCCCGGCTAATTGCATTTAAACATAATATAATATGACCTGAATTGCCCGCTGTTGCTGTCCCCAAATAATGGCCTTTGTGTCTCTCTCGAAAAGACTTTTGACCGCCGCATTCGAAGGCTTCTCCCCCGCTTCTGACTTTGCTTTCTTCTCATTGTTCTTTGGGGGGTACCCATTGGCGACTTGAGTCGATTCTTCTCTTCCAACCGCCCCGCTACTCTTAACCGTAAAATCGATTAATTCAAAACGAATTCAACTCACCCCACGCTCCGGTGCCAGCAAAAATTGGCCGGTTGTGTGCGGAGTTAGAGAAGCCTCCGGAAGAGGTCGAACGCCCAGAGCGGCACCAACAATACTTGTCATGTGCGTCTCGGGACCAAACACGTGAATGGGCAGGTTTAATTTGGTAGCTAAAAGAACAGTTAAGACAAATTATCATGTAAAACTCTCACAAGCTTCTTTGAATTTACGAAGACCGCCTTGATAATTAGGACCTCCACGACGAACATAAATGGTGACCTTATGCTGACGGAGTTTTTCGGCAAACATTTCTATCGCACGAATTATACCCTAAAAAATGTATTAAGTCAAAAAAAAAATCAAAAACAAAAAAAAAACCTTAAACGTGGCGGAGACATTTGTGAAATTGGCAATGGAACCGCCGATTATGAGCACTTTTCCCTTCGGGTGCGGCTCCCCCTCCGTCATAATGGTAAGAATAGTTTTTGCGTATTCAAAAGTTTGCGTTTCGTTTGGATCGCCCGAATATTCTCCGTAATTGGCGAGCTCAGAAGCACCGCCAAGATCGCAGACAGTATCCCTTCAAGGAGGTTCCATAATTATGTTAATTAATATTATCCCTTCAAGGAGGTTCCATAATTATGTTAATTAATATTATCCCTTCAAGGAGGTTCCATAATTATGTTAATTAATATTATCCCTTCAAGGAGGTTCCATAATTATGTTAATTAATATTATCCCTTCAAGGAGGTTCCATAATTATGTTAATTAATATTATCCCTTCAAGGAGGTTCCATAATTATGTTAATTAATATTATCCCTTCAAGGAGGTTCCATAATTATGTTAAAATAATATAAGTTAGCTGATGCAGAAACGGTCTTTCGAAAACGAAAAAACTTTTTTTTCTTAAAATCGACTTCGCCATAATGGCGAATTAATTGGTTACCCAAAAACAACTTACGTGAAAACCACAGACGCGCCTCCGCCGGCCACCATTGTCCAAACTCGACCCTTCCGATTTAGTACCGTAAGCTTGAGTGATGCCCCCGTTTTTGCGTCCAAGTCGGCAATATACTTTTCCTAATTCATAAGCAATTTAAAGTAAAGGAAAAGCAAGGAAATTGTGCTTTTCGAAATCAATCGGAATAAGCCTACCGAATTATGCTTTATATTTGGCCAACCTCGCTGGTGAGGTCTCTGCCGAAAGGAGCAGGAAATTCCACTTCGTGGCCGAATCGCGTCTTCCAGTTTTCGGAACAGAGAAAAGCGGCGGTCTCATCCAATTTTGCAGCCAAATCCAAAATATATATTCTCCCATCCCGAACAACTGAATATTTGAGAATGGCCATTAGAGTCTCAAAATGTGCTACTTACCCAAAGGATTAATCTCCAAGTACGTGAAATGATTCTTTTTGTAGACGTCGTACAACTCACGGACGAATTGCTTGACGAGACTAAACTCAACAAGAATTGGTAAAAAAATCAGTTAAATGGTTGCCTTTTTTTAGACTCTTCGACATTGTTTCCGATCAGTTGATCGATGGATTGGTTACTGAGTTCCATCTCTTCATCTTTAAGCTGGACAGGCACAATTAAGTGACGCGCCTGAAATTGTGTCAATTGTTAATCATTTTTATTGTTTTTTAGAAAAGTACTTTGGCATCGATGTCTCCAACCTCAACACCACCCTCCTCGTAAAACAAAATAAGGTCCTCATTCATTTTGCTGTAAATGGCCACATAGAGTTCATCTTTGGCGTCGTGTTTGCAAAGCGGCTCCAATATGAATTTTGAGAGGCGGCCCGTAGTCTTTCCAATCTAAGTTTAATTTGACAAAAAGTTCAGCTAATTTTGCTATAATCTTAACGATAATCGGTACTGTTTTTATGACTGTTGAAATTGTCAGAAAGTCACCTGAACATTTTTCCCTTTTTTGTCGTTGAACCATTTGGCGAGTTCATCGGTCGATCCGATCTTGACTAGGCCGTGTTTTCCCCTACGCTTAATCAGTTGGTCGGGCTTCAGAACGCCTTGCTAAAAGACATTGAGTCAATTAAAAGGACTTAATAAGAGTGGCTTTGGAACAATGTTTAAGAAGTTTTCGGAAATAAAGATTTTAACAATAAAATGGTTTTATTTAAAAACATTTAGTTTTTCTAATTTTTAAAAAACGCCTCGTAATTTTTTATTCCGTTTGTTTAAATTTAGGGTTAAAGTCTTTATTCTAAAAATTGTCTGAAAATATGTTATTTGATGCACTGATTACGAATTCGTCAATTTTACAATTTAAAGTGGTTTTTGAATTGGTTGTAAATTAAGGAAAAACCGACTTTAAACACCAGAGCCCGTTTTCACATCCTTACTATTTTTTACATCAATTACCGTTCCACTATTTTTGCCTAAGCCTAACGAACCCCTAAGCTTCTAACTTTCCCCCAGTTATTCTATCCGGCTTATGTTACTTAAAAGTCGTTTTTTCCTTAATTCAAAAATTTCAACCAATTCAGACAATTTTGAATAATCACAAATTTTGAACAAAAGGTTCCCCCCTATGGGTTTGCAAAATTTGAACCGGTTCAAAGGTTTCCTAATCAAAATTTTTGTCTCGACGAGGGGCAGTGGCGTAGCCAGGAAAAATTTTCAGGGGGGGGGGGAAACTCGATTCTTAGGGGTGTATTTACCCCTTTTTATTGCATTTTTTAAGCAATTTTTCCAAAAATCTTCGATTTTAAAGTGAAAAACAAAAGGGGCCCCCCTCTTGTTTTTTTCAAATTTCATTTCGGGGGGGGGGTGATATTCGTGACTTTTTCCAAATTTAGTTTTGAACTTTTATCGGTTAGAAAAAAAACGCACCCCTTCTTTATTGATCCATTCGCAGTTGAGGATGGCTTCGTCGAAATTTGAGTGCTCGTCCAACTGAACAGCCTTTGGTTTGACAAGCGCTTGGACATGGTTCAGTGAGCGGTAAAGGAGCTCCTTGCCCGAATACTCATTCACTGCCTTTGCCGACATTGGAGTCAATTAAAGTGCCAATTCGGAAAACAAAAAGCCACAATAAAAAGGAAAAAAGGTTAAGCCAAATCCCTCCGTCCGATGTATGGAAAGAAAGAGGGCAAATGGAAAGTTTAAGTTGGGGAATTCCCAACCCAACAAAGGCAAGAAACACACACATAGAAACAGCCAACGTATTCTCAAAATCAATTTTCCGATATTTTCATCCATCCCGAGAATAAGGAGTAGAGGGAATGGAGGGAATGGAGGAGAGGGAATGAATGGGATGAAACGGAATAACGTCAAAGTGGGGAAGAATGTGCATATTCTCTCCCATGAATAACAAAACATCCTTTCACTAAAATCATCAGAACCACAAATTTGAAAAAGGACGGAGCAAAAATTAATGATATGGAAAATTGAAGGACGAACAACGACAGGACGAACAACGACAAGACTTTTGAATGGTGGGGGGGGGGGTAATTAAATCACTCACTCACCTCATCCAATCATTCTTTTTATGTCATGGCGTGGGGTGGGGCCATTTATTTCACAGGTGAGTTCCGTTACAATGTATTTAATGGTTTTGTGGGTGATATTTTAGTGATTAATGAATGTGGGGAGAGGTGGGGCGAGGGAGGGAGGGAGGGGGGCGATGGTGCCACTCACTCTGATATGTATGAAAGGTGCAAAAGCGTGACTTTGTGCAGTTTAAATTTGCGTGCAAGAAGTGTGAACCAGTGTTTTTGCTGTTCCAGCTTGTACAATCTGTTAAAAATCAACGACATTTACCCTGCGACTTTTTTGCGATCTCAAATCATTGTAACTGTGCTCCCCTCCTCTCTCCCCTCCCCCCCCCCCCTCTCAAGAACGGCCAAGAAATCGTCGAGATCTATCTGAGCTTCATCGGGCGGCAGTGTAGCTCAGTCGGGAGAGCACCCAACCGGACATTGGAAGAGTCCGGATCGTTCCCGGGCGTTGTTTGCCTTTTTCCCCGGGAAAAGGGTATTAGCCAGAGGCGAGGAGAAAATCGAGAGGATTTCTTGGCAACGGGCCCAACACGTTCACTTCATCTAGACAAATCATTTACATATATGATTGATAAAAGCTTATCGAACTAAATATCGACGTTGATTTCGACTTTCGGCTTAAATTTGTCCTATTCGATCTTCGGACTGTATTTGTTCAATTCGACTTTCGGCGAGATAGATCACCCCTGAACAAAACTGTTGCTGGATCCCTGCTGGTGGTCTAATCGTGAAGTGATGTGGGATGCCTGGGGGTTCAATAGGGCAAGAAAATAGCCAAAAATGGCCCTGATTCCATTTTTGGTCAGTCTCGGTAGTCGGAATTAATTTGGGATTCATTTGCTTATATGATAAAAAACAAAATAAATATAATGATTAATAAAAATCAAGATTTGTGAAACCTCGTTATATCGTTATTTACGCCAATTTTAGAAAGGTTGAACAAAAATAATAAACCAAATGAAAATGAAATTTGGGGAAGAGATCACGCGGGTATAAATGCTAATGCAAAGGAAGGGGGAGGACAGAAAAAAGTCTAAAAAAATGAAATGAATGCCTTCGATGATGGAGGATCCCCCCACCACTGCGCCTTTCTGTTTGTTTTACATTGTAAATACAGTGACTGTTAGTGGAAGAAATGAAATTGCTGAACAAAATGAGCCATTAATTCGAAAACAACTACATAAATGTGCCATTAATTCGAAAACAACTACATAAATGTGCCATTAATTCGAAAACAACTACATAAATGTGCCATTAATTCGAAAACAACTACATAAATGTGCCATTAATTCGAAAACAACTACATAAATGTGCCATTAATTCGAAAACAACTACATAAATGTGCCATTAATTCGAAAACAACTACATAAATGTGCCATTAATTCGAAAACAACTACATAAATGTGCCATTAATTCGAAAACAACTACATAAATGTGCCATTAATTCGAAAACAACTACATAAATGTGCCATTAATTCGAAAACAACTACATAAATGTGCCATTAATTCGAAAACAACTACATAAATGTGCCATTAATTCGAAAACAACTACATAAATGTGCCATTAATTCGAAAACAACTACATAAATGTGTAGGTAACTATTTTGGCAGCAGAGCGCGCGGTTACATTCAAAAAGCCATGGTAACCAAAAATTGCGTCATTTTCTAATTGCGTGCACAATCTGTTGTTTTGCAAATCAATGTTTTGTCCATCGCTTCCTCACATTCGATGAAGCCTAAAATGCCCTCCCAATGATCACAAAAATGCGTCGATTTCCTCTTCGTCGTCCGTCAGCGAGTTTATCTCCTCCGGCGTGCTCTTTCCATGGCCCGCCCTCAGTTCGATCTCCAAATGGCTTGAGCTCGCGTAATCGAAGTCGTTGGATGCTGATCCTTCGCTTTGCACCGCCCGTACAGCGCCGGACACATTTTTTCGCGATTTTTTCGCTTTTTTTAGCATTTTTGCTTTCAAAGCGGATTTGAGGATTGTAATTGTCCCCGGAGGCTGAATGTGCGGTTCGCCGTCTACCTGGACAGGCCATTCATCTCGGGTAGTGATTTTGATCTGAAGGAGTTTCCCAAGCATCGACATCGGTCTTGCAAACAATGAGTGTTGTTTCTCACCGATCCGCCTTGTGCAATCCTCGTCCCGGCGGCTAATTTGGATTGGATAAGGCCCAAACGAGACACATCCGTGATGCCGACTATCTAAACGACAAGAATAAGCTCGAGAACTTCAGTCTTTAACCTCTAGCAGGCCGTCGTAGTGAGTGGGCTTCTGAAAGCCGCCCTCCTCCTTGGCCGTTCCCCACGGATTCGCCCCGCTTCCCCAGCTCAGCAGGTTCAGCACAATGATTCCCTCACATTGGGTCAACTCCACCGGCCTTCCATCCACCTCCAGTTCAATTCGTTTCCATAAATCCTTACAGTTTCGCTCGAACGCCTTCTGAAGACCGATCTTCACATATTGGGTCTGGAAAAGAAACATTTATAATACTTACAAAGTGCATAGAAAAGCCAACTCACTTTGTTGAACAGGCGAGAGCTGAACTTCTCCGGATTGGCGTCCCGTTTGTTGTGGAAACGAAGACAAACATCGGCGTCGATGCCGATGCCAAAATAGTTGTTCCTTGAAAACGATAGTGCTCATTGTCATTAATGGATCGTCTCCAACACTCACATTATGATCATACTAGTTTGATCCTCCGGGTTGCTCATCACTTGCGGCTCGTTCAGACCCTCGTCCATTCCCGCGGCCGGCGGCTGCGACCGTTCTTCCTCATGGAAGACAACAGCCCATCTGTCCAGACGGACTTCCTCCGCTTCGATCACTTCCTTTAATATGTCTGCCGCGCTTTCTTCACCCGTATAGCCGCCTCCCCATCTGAGCACTCGCGCCAGATCGTTGCCGGTGCCAAGCGGCAATACGGCACAAGGAGGGGAAAAGCAGGCGGCATCCTGTGGGGTCCGATGTGCAAGTTGGAGCAAGCCAAGCTCTTTGAAAAACGTACCTGCTTGGCAATGTCCAGGCATTGCAGCACCCATCCTACAGTTCCATCCCCACCAGCGGCCAAAATCCGATATTTGGCGATGTTGCGGAACACGTAAAGTCCGACCAGAGGGCCGCCTTTGAGTACGTCAAACACTTGGAAGGGGTTGAGCAAGCGACGAAAGGCTGACAAAAGCTCATTGCCCTGGCACCCGCCACTTTTGACGTTGACCAGCACCAACAAGGGCTCCACGTCGGGAGGGATCATGTGCTGCTGGACGTTGGGCAGACACAAAACTCTTCAAAATGATCAAGCGACAGTCCTTATTTGGATCCCGAATATCCCAATGGAAATTTGGAGTCCAAATGTCCCAGCGACATAAAGCAGTGACAGTCCGATTTGGATTTCCTGGAAAGCCCAACAAGCACATTACATTAGCTTCTTGTCCTCGTACACCGAGTTCTGCAACTTTAGTACCGCTGCAGTAGCCGCCTTCGGTGAGTTGAAGGTGATCACGAGAGACCCATATTCAAAGTACGGATGGACCTCGAATAATTTATATACATATAATATGGGGTAATTAATTTTCATTGTGTCAATGGCAGAACATCCGTTGCCAGCCAAATTAAAAGCTTTAAATGTTTTTTGGGAGTTTTGGTAAAATTTACTTTGATGGGGCCAATTTCGCTGAAAGGCTTTTCATGGATAGACAACAGCTTGAGCAGAATGCGTTCATATTGACGTTGGGAGAGAGATGGGGGAAGGTTTGCGACAAACACTGCGTGATCTGTGCGGGGGGGGGGGATTTTTTGCTTTCATTTGTCTAAGTCCTCACCGTGGGGATCTTCTTTCTCCTGGATGTAAAAGCGAACCACGTGAAACCGCCGGAGGGAGTCCTGTTGTTAAAGCACGCTTTAAAACCCTTGAGCAGCACAAACCTTCCTCAGGTTGCGCACCAGCTGCAGCATCTCCTCCTGAGGGTTGACGGTCCGCTCGCCCACGCCCTTCTCGAGAGACACTTCGATCAGATTGTACCGGTTCCAGCTGGAGCCGTCCATGCCGAAGTTGTCCAGTGCTTCACGCGTTACATCTTGCACACACATACGCCCAGTCACCATGATCTCTGTGTACTCGCAGGGTATCCTGAACAGCACAATGCGCAATACTTTTTGGTGAATTCCAGCCACCTCAGCCACCCTCCGTACACTCGAATGGTCGCCTTCTCGGGATCGTCCCGGTAGCGGAGGAATATCTGAAAAAGTTGCCATAAGTTGATCATTATTAGTGCACCAACCTGGGCGCATTTGCCCTCTGGCTTTTTCACGTTCCTCAGGGGTATCGGGTCCTCCAGAGACTCCTCCTCATCCCCCGACTCATGTGGCGCCTGGGTGACATAGTAATTGTCGCGGTTGTCGCAGATGTGGAACCGTCGCAGCGCAATGTCCTAACAAATAAAGTGCGTTTGATTCTTCGCTTGCCTTGGCACAAACGCACCCGTATTTGTTCCACCGAGGCCGTCTTGGGCACGGCAGCAATGCGACTAATCTGGTTACGCAATGAGCTGTTTCCGTCGTAGATTCGCAGCAACAGCTGGTCGTCACTCTCCTCCTGCCCGCCTCCACTGACCCATCCGTCCCGCTCGTCCGCCGTCATTCTCGACGGAGACGACACCTTGCGACTACCCTCGTTGCCGATGGAGCCCGTGTGTATGTTCAGCAGCATATCCATCGGCAATTCAGCGCGTGGAATGGTCACTGAGTTCGGCGGCAGCATGATCTTGCGCAACACACCGAAGTCGCACTGGGAGCGCAGCTGGCGGTAGCAAGTCGAGTGGACGCTCAAATTACACCACTGGCAGCGGAAGCCGGAAAAGCACTCGGCAGTGTAGCAGCTCTTCCTGCACACTGCACACTTAGCGTCCCGCGCCAGGTTACCCTCGCGCATGTGGTGGTACTGCTTGTGGGCGACGTGGTCCAGCGAAGGTACGTAAGTGGACGCCTCGCGACAGTCCGCCAACGCCAAGTCCTTACGGGTTTGAATTTTGTTGAAGAAATGTTTGTTTATAAACTCAAGTTATTCAGGAAGTTTGCTTCTTGTTTTGACCAATTTTTTTGTATTAATTATTAAATCAAGCAAAATTCGGTACATGAACACAAAATGCCGGTCACCTGGCAGTCGACGTGCACGTAACAATTGCACATCTCGCACTCTGATGACAGTCCGCTGTCCTCCGTCCTTTTACGGCAAACGCAGCAGAAGTGGCGTCTGAAAACAAATAAAAATCGGCTCCGTCTGTTTCGGCCTATGCCATCCCTCCTCCAACTTGATGTGCTGGGGATCTGTCCAAGTGTGTGCCACCGGATTTCTAATCAGCTGCAACTGAAGGCCCGCGCATTGGGAAACGATCGATCGCATGCATTTGTCGTGACAAACGAAGTTGCACACTTTGAGAGTAATGTTTGTTTTCAAAAATTGTTGCTCATAAGAATGTCTTCTCACCATCGCAAGCGTATCCCTGGGAGAGCATTCCCCAGATTTTGTCGCAGCAGTGGTGGCAATATGTCGGCTTGCCGAACGTCTTTTTGGAGAACACGTGTCCGAGATCGGAGGATTCCGGTGGAGCGCTGGAAGGACCTGCGGATGCGGCGACAGCGGCAGAGACGTTAACTGTCGTAGCGGTGCCGCTTCCATCCGCTGTCATCGGTGAGAAGGCACTTTGTGTGACGGTCAGTTGCTGCTGACTACTTGTCATGGCTGGACGAATGTCCGTTAATGATTCTGCGAAGATAAAGGAGCGCAGAAGGTTCAGGGCGTAAAACGGCCATTGAAGAGGAAATCAACCGGAAGAACGGACGGAGAGCGCGGAGGACTGGAGATGCCGTCTTTCGAAGGAAGAATAACTCGATGGCCGAAATGTGTGAAGTTGGGACGACAGATTTGCTTGGGGTCCTGGATTTAGCTGGACTTTAGGAAGGCTAAAAATCCAAACCATTATTCCCCGAAAAATAAGGTGATTTGGGGCTAATCTGTATTGATGACGGGGCTGACGGGCGGCTAACTCCCTGATAATATGGAATCGATTTGCCAACGAGAAAATGGAAAGTGCCGTTGAAGCGAGGGCCAACGGCTGTCTGCTTGTTTCAGATTGGCATTCTTTCCCTTGCTAGTCCGCCTCAGACAGCGAAGTCTCGCCTTAGCTGTGAGAGAGAGAAAAGCGGACGTGTAGAGCACTTGGCCCGTTGGAATAATCCAGCTAGCAGCGAAAAGTCCAGAGCGAGAGAGTGAGGGATGCTTACAACACGCCCCCCAGCGACAACGCACACTCACTACCCCCCCCCCCCCCCCACCCCCAAGCGTTCCTCCATCGTCCCTTGACGTTGCCCTCAACTCCGTGAAAGAGCATCCCCCCCCCGGCGCTCTTTCCCTTTTCTCCTCTCCAATTCGTCAATCGTGGCTATCGAAAGAGAGGACGACGGCCAAGCTGTTGCTGCTGGTGGCAAGTGAAGAAAGTGAAGGCCAAAAGAAGAGAATCAATGAATGAGAGGGCATTATTTGGAAAAGGAGGGGAGGGGGCAGCAATTGGATAAACAGAATGGGGAAAAGAGAAGAAGAAAGAGAGAAACGGAGAGGGAGAGAGAAAGGAGGAAAAGCAATTGATTGGAAGTGCGTATTGAGGAGGAGGAGGGGAGGGGGTGCAAAAGTAGCAGATTGGACGAGGGCCAAGGGGTAAATTGAGCAAATTGGAGTGGGGCATGCAGATAAAAGGAATTGGGGTGGGGATTTGACCAGCAGAAACCACCAAAAAACGGATCCGGACAGTTTGGCGCGATCAATCATCACGAAAGCTTCCGGGGGTTAGATTTAGCTGCGCTGCCTTCGGTTCCCTATCCTTTGGGCAGTGGATCCTTTGGGCAGTGGATCGATTGGGCAGTGATCCTTTGGGCAGTGGATCGATTGGGCAGTGATCCTTTGGGCAGTGGATCGATTGGGCAGTGGATCCTTTGGGCAGTGGATCGATTGGGCAGTGATCCTTTGGGCAGTGAAATATAATTTAAAAAATTAATTTTTTGAGTACAAGTTGTTTGTAAGTTATAAGGGAAAATTAATGCTTTCTCTCTAAATCGGCGCGGTGCCTATGATTTGCGTTCACAATTCGTCCGAGCTTATATCTATTATCGCCCAGATTGTGCCATTGGCCAATTACATGGATGCGTCCGGGACAATATGAACCAGCAAACCCTCTTTAATAAAAAATAAGTTATAATACTTTAATTAATTAACTTTTGCGCATTTCCAATACTGTATGTTGTCTTCAACTTTGCTGTCCGCTTCAAACTGATAATCGAAGCCTTCTCGAGTTAGAAGGCTTTTGCCTTTTTTTGAAATGACCTCAAAGAACTTTAAATTGATTGATGGGGTGCCTCCATTGGATTCTCCTCCTGATCGGAATGAAACTCTCCTTCTTCTGATTCAGAAACGACTTCACCTTCAATAAAGCTTTCCTCTGAGTCACTACCAGGGATGTGCTCTGGTCGACTTTTTAAAAATCAGAAACCAGAAATCAGAATTCTGGTTGCATAAAAAAAAATCAGAAACCAGAAAACAGAATTCTGGTCCTTATTTTAAAAATCAGAAATCAGAAAACAGAATTCTGGTGCCCAAAACGACCAGAAATTCTGGTAAATCAGAAAACCAGAACAGAAATTTTTTAATCATTCCCGCATTTTTCTTAAGCAATTTTTCCTCCAAAAAGTTCGATTTTAGGGGTGTGTTTTTTGGTTTTTTTATTGCATTTTTCTTATCAAATTTTCCAAAAAAGTTCAATTTTCAGTAAATTTTTTAGAATTTTTAACATTTTGGTAGAAAAATTTCAAAAATGTTGTCGATTTTTAAATTTTTCAAAAATGCAAATTTTTTGCGAATTCTGCTTGCGGGTGGGTCGGCGGTGCCGATAGGCGCCGCCGAGAAAATTTTGAATTTTTGACTTTATTTGTTAACAGATTTTCAACAAAAATTTAAAAAAATCGACACTTTTTTTAATATTTTTTAGAAATAGGAGGGGGTCGGCGGTGCCGATAGGCGCCGCCGGGAAAATTTTTTTGATTTTTGATGACAATTTGTTAAGAAAATTGGCCCAAGAATGAATAATTTTGCAAAAATGGCTATTTGTAAAAGGTGTTGTAAGTAAAAATTTTAACTTAGAATTTCTGGTTTTTTTCTGGTTTTTTCTCTAAAAAACCAGAAACCAGAAATCAGAATTCTGGTTGCAAAAAAAAAAACCAGAAACCAGAAATCAGAATTCTGGTGCCCAAAATCACCAGAAATTCTGGTAAATCAGAAAATCAGAACAGAACAGAGCACATCCCTGGTCACTACTATTCATATCTTAGAACTTAAAAAATAATAAACCAACTAAAAGTTTTTTTATACAAAAAAATATTTAAAAGTTAATTGACTGATTAATTAATTTTTGCAAAAAAAGTCACTGCCCAAAGGATCACTGCCCAATCTATCCACTGCCCAATCGATCCACTGCCCAATCGATCGGTCACCCTGCCTTCTCTGCCGAGGCGGAAATGGAATTGATGGGGCCTTCCAATCTCTCTATGAAAGAGGTGGTAATTTGTGCAAATTTATGATTTGATTCGATTGACTTTTCATCAGGGCTAAGATTTTTGGGTTTTTACCTATTTTTTCTCAGCTGTTTTGGTGAGTTATGCACGAAAAACATGTTTTAGTCGATTCGTCGTTTTAACGAGGCTTTCGGACCTAGAAAACTTTTTTTGGGATTTACGCGTCTAAAATGGGCTCGAGCCTTGTTAGGCATTTGAAGATTTTTTGTGCCTATTTCGACATTTTTTTAAAAATTTCTTAAGAAAAATGAAATAAAATTTGAATTTTTCTTGCCAAATCACTAATTTTTTGAAAATTTAAAAAAAAAAAAATACAACTAAATTTTATTTTTTTTCTTCATAGAATTTCGTGCCTTTTTAGGCGTCTATTTTACGATCTTCTTGCCTAAAAGTAACAGCCCTAATGATTGATAATTTTACCATGTAAAAAACAAGTTTTTAAGGCGCTTATTATTATTTTTACGCACATTTTTTGGTAATACTTTGGTTTGGCCCCCCCTTTTTTTGGAAAAATTACTTTTTGTTTTAAAGTCGATTAAAAGGTGTTTTCTGGGGCATTAGGGGGCGTAGAATCCGAATCTGACCTCCGATTCGACCTATTTCGAACCCCGGACCCGAATTCGAACATTTGGTCGAAAAATTCAAATTCAAAACTGAATGAATTCGACCATTATTTGCCTTTTCGATGTAGGTTTGTGCTTTTTGAATGATTTCGAGGCCAAAATTGATTTATCGAAATTTTTGAACTTCGAAAAATGTTCGAATTCGGGTCCGGGGTTCGAAATTGGTCGAAATGGAGATCAGATTCGGATTCTACGCCTCCGAATACCGCTAGGAACGCCTATTTATCGGCTTAGAGAAAAAAAAAAATTTTTTCAAAAACAGGAGGGGGGGCCAAACCAAAGTATTACCCATTTTTTCGCACCTATTTTTGCTTATGAACCCGGTTTTTTGAGCCGGATAAACTTTAGTGAACGCCCCATTCCAAAACGGCATAAATTATATACCAATCCTTTGTCTCGACGAGATAAGCTCGGAAAAATAGGTCAAAAGTTTAGGAAAAATGTTTGAACCGGTTTTTGAACCACTTAAACATGTCCAAAATGAGTATTTTTGGCCTAAATTCTGTGTCTTCCCGTGCACCAATCAGCATAAATTTGGTATCAATCGACAGGATAATTAAAGGAGAAGGATTATCCCATAAGAATGAGAAAGCTAGGGAGCTGGCGTGGGCAGGGCCGGTAGTTCATTCGGTTAGAACACTGCAACAATTGTTCGTCACCCTGTTTATGTACATTTGCCTGAGACTGAAAAGGAGAAGTTCACTTATTCTTTTCTTATTTTAAAGTTCTTTTGGAAAGGACGGACGGACGATTGATTAGACTCTTCCAAAATGTTACGAACCGATCGAACCAATAAATAAATCAGTGGCGGCGCAAATTTCGTTTTGTGTTGGTCGTCTCGCTGTGCGTTCTCGTCGATATGTCCGTCCCCAATTTTCACATTTTGTTTAGTTATTCCAATTTTCACCAATCAGCCAAAATGCCTCGACAAGTACTCGAACTGTCCGATTATTTTGCTCCGTTAGCAGCCCTCATTATGGTTTTTTAATTCCCATAAATTCCAAACCCACGTCGCTTCCCTCCCCCCAAGTTCGCCCTGGCCGTCCTCGTCTTCTCATTCTTCGTGATCAACTTCTTCTATATCACTGATCGGGACGACTTGACAATCTTTGAAAAAGTGACGAATAAGAACAAATCTCGGCCAAATCTGAATCGAATTTCAGTTTGGAGCGCATTTGCATCTCTGTTTGGGTCCCCATGCGATGTCGGACATTTACCGGGGTGGCCCCCGGACGTATGCCCCTCCACAGGAACACAACGCCGCGGAGCTGGACGAACAAAATGAGCCAACCAATGGCTCAACCACAAGAACAATGACAAAAGAACAGAAATTCTAGACAAAACTAATTCGTCATGTAAGAAAAGAATAAAGGGATAATTATTTTGAAACGAAACACGGCCGTACACTGCTCGATTACTGTTTTTGCATGTTATACTGTACAGTTCAAATTATCTAGAATGGTGGTGACCGTTAAAAACGGAAGGCATCAGCAGAACGAACGTCAGCAGATGACTGAGTCGGAACTTCGCCATTACGAGCCCGAGTTCTGCGAGTCCGACCCGAAGTGGAAGTGCTGGCCCGAACGGAAACACGTTCAGGTCGTCGAACATATTCATGGACGGAGACTTCACTAACCTCCCTTTTGCAGAAGGTGGCCTTCCACGCGTCAGTCTCAACCGTTGTGCTGGCTGTGTTGCTGCTGCTGCTAGCCCTCCTCCTCCTTCGTCCGCTCCTCCTCCGTCTCTTCTTTTTCTGTCTCAGCGCCATTCTTTGTGTCGTTTCCGCCATGGCATTTTCTGCCAATCTCCGCCAAAATGACAACCTCTTTATGCCCTATCTCTTCGTAATGGCGAGTTCCCATTCACTTAATAAATAGAGACGAAAATTAGCATTCATTTCAAAAAATTTTAGAATTAGAGCGACTTCTTTAGTCAATAGAAATCAATATTTTGGGTTTTTTTGAGAATAAATCCATATTTCGCCATTTTTCCATAATAAATCAATATTTTAGTCTAGGGTTCAGCCCCGACCCCTCGGGGCCGGAAAAGTCGGGGTCGGGGGTCGGGGACGACCAAATTGTCGGGGTTTCCATCATCCTTAAAAAATTGAGTGAAGACGATTTTGTTATTTGTGAAAAAAACATTTGGGGATATGTCGTATGTTTTAGCCCAACAACTCAAAATCACAATAGAAAATCACTAAAATTTTTTGAAAGGCGAAAAATTCTCCAAATTTTGAGAATTGGCGCAGAGAATTTAAAAATATTTGATTTGCAATCAAAATTTAAAAAAATGGCCGTGTTTTTGAACTTATGATTATTCAATTTTGAACAAAGTATAAATACATTTTTTAAATAGTCACTCAATTTTGCTGCCCAAAAAAACTGAAAATCTACATGCCATCCAAAATAATGATATTTTCAAAAGTTTTTAGTAGAGTCCGGACCCAAAACCCAAAAAATTTTTGTGTTTTGGGTCCGATTGGAGCAAAACCCAAAAAAAAAACCAAAACCCATAAAATGACCAAAAAATTTTTGGGTTTTGGGTCCATGCCCTTTTTTGTACAAAAGTTTTGGGTGTTGCCCGGTTGAATTTACACCCCTAAAGATAGCATCATCGAGTGATTTTTCAATCTTTTTTACAAGAATCTTTCTAATAAATTGATGGCTTAGTGGTTTGTCTTTTCGATAACTCTTATGTTATGTGTTGGGTTCGAACCTGCTTTAGTGCGAGCACTTATTATCATTTTTGCTCTGCTGAAATTTTCAACAAATTTTTTAACAAACATTGCCAAATTTTCATATTTTTTTGAATAATTTTGTAACAAAGATTTCTGTAAAAATTTTTCTTGCGGTGCCGGCGGACCTCTCCCTTTCCTAAAAATTCAAAAAAAAGTACCGTAATTTTAAAATTTTATTGCAAATCCCTTAACAAATTGAGTCAAAAATTCAAAATTTTCTTGGCGGTGCCTATCGGCACCGCCGACCGCCACACCTAGTAAGCAGAATTCGCAAAAAGAAATTGGATTTCTGAAAATTCAAAAACCGCAAATTATCGAAACTTACACAATTTTCTTTAAAAAAAAGTTTTGGCATTAAATTCATTATATTTACACACCTAAAAAATATTCCTGATTTTTTTCTTATTTTTTTACTCGGTATTCTTGATTTTTGGTTTGACAGATGGATACCCTGATATTAATATTATTCATGGATTTATGATGACTGGTCAGAAAATGCGTTGAATAATTTTTAAAAAAATCGGAAATTTGGGCATTTTATTGTTTTCTAAAATTTTTTGGGTTTTGTACAAAATTTTGGGTTTTAACAACCCTGTGAGCAAAACCCCAAAAAAACCAAAACCCAAAAAATGACCAAAAAATTTTTGGGTTTTTGGTCCATATTTGGGGGTTTTTAGTCCATATTTTAGTAAATCTCGTCTCTATTTATTAAATAAAAAACTTTGTTTCAGGCTGCTTTTATTTCAGTGTTCTCTCCAATAAATGAAATAAGCTTCCCTTTTTTTGCTCAGTGGTTTCTGACCATTCTGAGCTTTGCTCTCTTCTTCTTCCTCCTGCCGATGTTTGCAGTGCCCAATTTTTGGCAGGATTGGGTGCTTAATGGGTTTGGCATTGCCAAGGGCCAACATTCAGAGTCAGGTAAAGCATTCACCCATCAATCCCATTCCCAAAGTACTCCTCCAAGTTGTGCGTCTGATCACCGTTTTGGGTGCCGTCATTGCCTTCGTTTTGGTTTGTCTGTTTACCCTGCTCAACTTCACAATGATCCGGGCCCGAAACTTTCTGATCTCCAAAAGAGTGGCAATTGCGAAGGGATACGGAGGAGAGACGCATTCGACGATAGAGAGCGGAAGGAAGAAGAAACGGAAGAAAGACGACTCCCGCAGAGTGAGAGTGATGGAGACAATCGCCTGATTACCGAGGGACACACAATTCAAAAGCATAAATCCGAGTAATAGGGGAAGCCTATTAAATAATATTGATCAAGAGGGATAAAGCTGCTAAGCAAAACGTTTTCCACGGGATCAAACGGGTTGCTTGCCTTTAAAACAACATCCTCATATACTTTGGGTAAAATTACTACGCATAATCATGCTAATTTTAAAGCTTTTTTTCTCATGTTTTTCCCATTTGGGGGGGACACAGCGAGCCCTTGTGTACCCCCCCCCCCCCACAAAATACGTCCCTGCCTGACGGCACCCAATGACGTAACTGTAAGAAATAATCAATAATTATGGATAAATTTATCGCATATTGTTAATGAGTATAAATTAACGCCTCAAAAAAATAGTCTGGTCAATCGGAATCGGACAGCGGTGCATGACATTCGGCCGATACTTTGCCTTCAAATACGGGCAGAAATGTAACATCGTCGCTGATCAGCAACAACTGGTAAGGGGCGGACCCGTCTTCGCAGGTGCTTTTGAAGAAGAATCTGAAATATCAGTGGACTGGTCGAAACTTCGATTGGTTGGGAAGGAAAGCACTCACTGTCGACGATCCTTTGACGAGATGGACAAATAATGACGGAACTCGCGGAAGGTAAGCGGCCGCTGTGGCACATGGGCAACCACGGGGACTCCGTCGCCGGAAATGTCGCGATAACAAATGGCCATTTTGGAGGAGGAGGGAGAAGAAAGTTGTTGCGCATGCTGTCGACCGAATGCATTGTGATGGGTTGGTCGACTGAATAATTGAAAGCGGTTGGGAATTATTCCAACTCCCAGAACATTCTCTCCACCTCATAATGAGACTGAGAAGCCGAAGTCGTCCTCCCGCCCGCTCTGACTTCAAAAGGCCCTGGGGGGCCTTTGGGGGGGGGGGGGTTGAGAAGCCGAATTCGTCCGCCCGCCCGCTCTGACTTCAAAAGGCCTTGGGGGGGGGGGGTTGAGAAGCCGAATTCGTCCTTCCGCCCGCTCTGACTTCAAAAGGCCCTGGGGGGGGGAGGGAGGGGCGGTGGTTTCCCATTCCGTTCACTTTTAACCCTACATAAAAAGATACGTGATGAGTTCTCCATCGTTTGGCTGCTGTTGATCCCTTCTCCCTCCTCGAAACAATCCCTGCTGATGATGGGCATTCCTTTCGCTTCCGCCCCCTGAGGACAATTCCCGTGCTCTCCGGAACATCGCTGCTCTTTGTTTGTCGTTGCCTCCGGGTGCAGAATTGCCCGAATGGGTCGTGGTCATGGAGCCGATCCCCGAAGTGTCCCCGTCATTGTCACAATAGACACTGAAGATCGCATAAATTGAGTGGTCATCTTCAGATCTTCCCCAGGGACCGATATGGACCCTCAGTCGAAAGTACGTCCTAACATTTCGTCTATTAAATCCCCGGGGAATTCCTCCAGAAAGCTTCTCATGACTTGCACTTGCCTCATCAGCTGCTTCATCGGGTTGAATGAGGACGGCTGTTTGGATAATGTCGGTGCCGGAATGGCCGATGAACCCGACAGATGGACAGATTGGCTGAGTGCGGAAGAGGAGGGAGGTGGCCTGACGGCATGATGAAGATGTAGATGAGGAGAGGGCTGGTGGGGCGAGGAAGAGGACGGCGCTTGGAAGAAGGCGGGGAAGGGCTGCCCAGTTGAGGCCGAAGGAAAGTGGGGACGCTGAGCAAGTTGAGAGTGGTGCACATCATGGACTAAAAAGTGCATTCAGAAACTAATGACTAAAGTAAGGCCGGCACAGTCACAGTTTGCGGGCATGTTAAAGCCTGGGTATCAACTGACCCATTTGGGCCACATTTAGAGAGGGATTGATCTGCAAGTCGAAATGCCGTTCAAAGGATGGCTGGTAGCAAGACTGACTCATTGCCATGTGATCAGAAGACATCAAAGTCCCTCCGATTTGTTGTGATTGCTGTTTCTGCTGTTGAGGCGTGAACGGTCTGATGTCCTCCGTTGTAGGGGAGCAAGACCTGCCCGACTTTCGGTGGGTCCTCTGCGAATGGAGAATTAATGGCGGAGACTGTTGGGCCGAGTTGGCGGATGACGAATCCATCATACGCCGTTTGAAGTAGTTTTCCACGTCATCGTCCGCATCATCCGCCGCAGTATCGTCCAGTAGCAGCGAATCCGTTGCCACACCGGTAATGATCAGTTCCCGTGTCGATGTCTTTGTACCCTTTTGTCGTGCCGAATTGATCCGGTCGATCTGCCGATTAACGGATTCTTCGTGCTGGAGTTGTAGCTCCACGTGACGAAGCTTTTGTGCCAGCTTTTCCGCAAACTCACGCCTCCCTTGCACCGTTTCGTGACGGTTAGGCGGCATTCCAGAGTTAGTTTCTCTCAAAACAGAAGCGAGTTCTGGCATCTAAAGCACGATTTCGAAAATACCGTCTGAATTCTCCGTGAAAGCGGATGAAAATTCCAATTTATAATTATTGAAGGACCGGAAATGCGTTGAGTAAGTGCGTCTTCTGTTGGTTCGCTCGTCGTTGGCTTTCGCGCAGTTGCCGCATCGAATGACTTCCGCCGCCAACGACGACGGCCCCCCCGGGGACCACTCGTCGATTGGCTTCACTGGAAAAGGACGAGGACACCGCGGAGTCCTTCTTACTGGCATGGGCCTGCCCAACATAGGGGAACTTGGTGACCGGCTTGAACAGCCTGAAACCCATTAAATCATCGAATACTTACTGTGACTCGAAGTCAAGTGACCTCCCAAGTCTCGCAGCAAAGTCCAAGTCTCAGGAATCAACTCACCCTGCTCCTCCCGCCGGAATAATTGCCTCACGCTCCCGTTGAGAGCGTAACAATGAATCTGCAGTCAGAGGCTGCGCCTTGCTGGCGGTATCACCGCTGTTGTTGTCCCGTCTTCTGCTCCTTCTGATGAGCGATTGTGGCCAATTGGCTCCAGAAGAGGACGAAGGACGGAGTGCGTGGTCGTCGGAGGTGGACGGCTGCTGCTGGTTGAGGTGGTAGAACTCGTTGAAGAGGTCGAGGAAGTCTTGAGACTGGACTGAATGCGAACAAAGTGAAAGCGAGGAAGGCATAAAGGGCAGGGAGAAAAACAAATGTTTGTGGCCCGGGACAATTCTTAGGTAGGTTAAAAGTTCACTGACTATTTTTGCAGCAGAGAGTTACTGAAGCCCAAATCAAGACGCTCAACGCTAAAAGACAAAAAATGTTGCTAACCTACCGAATAGGGTGTGCTGTTTCCGCAGAAAGGTGTTCAGCGGGGTCTGGCACTCGTCGAAAAGGTCATCGTCAATCAGCTGATTCTTCAGACGCAGTCCAATGCGCTCGCGAATGGGCGCATCGATGAAGTCGCAGAGGCCAACGCGCAGTCGCAAAAACTTGCAGAAGATCTCCCTGGCCAATTGGAAGGACCGTGCGTCGCCCCTGGCGCTCATTTCGCGAAAGGCAATGATTGCAAAGTGAAGCCGCACAGGGTGCTCACTGCTGTCATCGTCCACTCCCAGCCAGGATTGGAAGCACTGGAAGTGTTATAAATTAGCCGTCTCTTCACCACACACCCCCCCCCCCTCTGCAATGTGCTAATAAATGCTAAATACTAATTGAAATGGCGCGGCTGTGCTAATGAAAGCTAAATCCTAACTGGAGGGGAGTGGGTTAGTTCGTTCAGCTCTGTCCCACCTGAAGAGCATCGAAGTCATTGAGCACGTCCTCCAGTCGAACAGCCCAATTCTTCCGACGGTTACTCTCAATTTCTTCGGCATCCATTTTCTGCAAATATAATTTATTACATTGCAGATAAAAACTCGAGAATCTCGTCACTGATGAGAGGGAGAAGTGCCCAGCAGAGAGGGTCATGTCCTCAGGGCACTGTCATGCCCCCTCCCCCCTCTATAGGGATGAATGAATGGCGAGGAGAAGGAGGAATGCGATGGATTGGTGGATGTTATTGCCAACTCCTCTCCCCCTCCCCTCCCACTCCTCTCCCCCTCCCTCCCCTCCCCCTCCTCTCCCACTTCTCTCCCCCTCCCCCCCCCTCTCCCCCTCCTCTCCCACTCCTCTCCCACTTCTCTCCCCCTCCCTCCCCCCCCCCCTCTCCCCCTCCTCTCCCGCTCCTCTCCCCCCTCCCTCCCCCCCCTCTCTCACTCCTCTCGCACTTCTCTCCCCCTCCCTCCCCTCCCCCTCCTCTCCCACTTCTCTCCCCCTCCCCCCCCCTCTCCCCCTCCTCTCCCACTCCTCTCCCACTTCTCTCCCCCTCCCTCCCCTCCCCCTCCTCTCCCACTTCTCTCCCCCTCCCCCCCCCTCTCCCCCTCCTCTCCCACTCCTCTCCCACTTCTCTCCCCCTCCCTCCCCCCCCCTCTCCCCCTCCTCTCCCACTCCTCTCCCCCCTCCCTCCCCCCCCCTCTCTCACTCCTCTCCCACTTCTCTCCCCCTCCCTCCCCCCCCCCTCTCTCACTCCTCTCGCACTTCTCTCCCCCTCCCTCCCCCCCCCTCTCCCCCTCCTCTCCCACTCCTCTCCCACTTCTCTCCCACTTCTCTCCCCCTCCCTCCCCCCCTCCTCTCCCACTTCTCTCCCCCTCCCTCCCCCCCCCTCTCTCACTCCTCTCGCACTTCTCTCCCCCTCCCTCCCCCCCCTCTCCCCCTCCTCTCCCACTCCTCTCCCACTTCTCTCCCCCTCCCTCCCCCCCTCCTCTCCCACTTCTCTCCCCCTCCCTCCCCTCCCCTCCTCTCGCACTTCTCTCCCCCTCCCTCCCCACCCCCTCTCCCCCTCCTCTCCCACTCCTCTCCCACTTCTCTCCCACTTCTCTCCCCCTCCCTCCCCCTCCTTCCCACTCCTCACCCACTTCTCTCCCTCTTCCCCTCCCTCCCCTCCCCTCCTCTCCCCTTCCCTCCTCTCCCCCATTTCCCCCTCCCCTCCTCTCCCCCTCCCTCATTCATTCTTCCCTTCCCTTTTCAACCGCCACTGCTTTCCCAATTGTTGGTGGCGAAAAATGGGGCGGGGAAATTTAAGGACAACGGTGAAATGAGAGGGAGAGCAGGGAAAAAGAGATGTGCGGGAGGGAGGGAAAAGAAAAGGAAATAGAGAGAATGGACAGAGAGAGAAAAGGAGGGATAGAGGTGAAGAGAAAGGGCGACAAAGCTTGGACAGACAGGCAGACAAATGCCGACAAAGAGAAACGGAGGAATGAACTACCGACAAAGAGAGCGGACGGGCAAAGCAATGAAAAGAAAGCGGCCGACAAAGGGTGTAGGCGCGGAGGGCAATAATCGCCACCGACGACGGATGACGGATTGGCGGAAGAATCAAAGAAGACGGTTAATGTCCCGTCCCGCCGTTTTGGAGAGCGATAACGCAGCAAGCAAGTGGGGACAACCAGCCGTCGAGCAGCGGTGGCATAGGAGGGAAGGGGAGGGGAAAGGGGGGGAGGGAAGGGGAGGGGAAAGAGGGGGAGGGGAGGGGAGGGGACGGGGGGGGGGGGATCACAACTCCCAGCGGTTATCTGCCTCACTGATTTGTCATCCGATGGATGGGAGCGAAGAAAGAAAAAGGAGGAACGGAGGAATTTAAAGGAGCTCCGACCGGTGGAAAGGGGACAAAGAGGGGTGCGTGGGGGGGGGAAGGAGAAGCCATTGTGGAGAAACATACATATGGCAAACAAAACAAAACTTAGGTTTTGGGAGATTGAGACCGGTGTAATCATTGCAATTAAGGACTAGCGGCTTTTGTTTGGTAGGGGGAGGAGTAATTGCGTGACTTATGGCAAAGGTTGAAGTTCAGCAAAAATGTTTAACGTGTACGAATAACACAGAAAAACAAACTGAAGAGGGGATGCGAAAAAGATGACCGAGAAAAGAAGGCAGAAATGGAAGGCAAATGAATGCGATGGATAGTAGCGGAATTAGGAGGGATAATGGAAGGGCGGTAACTTGAAGAAGATCAGAGGATGGACGGGGGAAGGAATCAGGCCCCCGCCCCCCGCATCCCCCCCTTTGTCCCTTCGAGGGACGTTTGTCATATTAATTCGGTGGCGGCAAGCAAAAAGCGAGCGCTTCTTGAGAGGAAAGAAAGGGATGCAAGAAGAGCAAAATGTGTTGAGGGGGACGGACGGTGGGAGAGGTTGGGGTGGAGGGTGGATTGAAGATTATTTTGGGTCCCTTTGATGTCGCCGCCCCCCCCCCCTGCTGCTGCTGATTGACGCCGTCGCGTCCGCCAAATGGCGAATTCGCACGGATGGAATGGCGGGGGAGGGGGGAGAATAACACGAGAAGAGTGGGGGAGGAGGAGGAGGGACGGGGGAGGGCGAATGTTATGCGAATTTTTGAACCGATGGTCAGAGAGAGGAGAGGAGTAGAGGAATCCGCAGTGGAGGTTCGGGGTTTAAGTCGTTTAGTTTAGTTTGGATGTTTTACGCGCTTTTATTGGCGGCAACTTCAAAGGAATGATTAGGGGAGGAGGGCAGTTGAGTAGTTACTTAATAAAATGCCACCGATTTTTTCAAATGGAAAATTCAAAACACAGTGGTCGCCAAAAGTAAAGCGACAACAAAATTTTTTTGTTCAATAACAAACAAAGAAGCATTGTAAGCCAAAGTGTTCAGGGGCTTTTTTGTAGCATTTTTTCTGGGCTTTAAAATGATGTAGAGCAATATCCGGGCTCCGGAAGAAGTCCGCGCGCGGGTCTCCGCGCGCTCGCCCCCCAGTGGCGCTCGTCAGACTTCTTCCTCCGCCCTCCGTCTCGCCCCACTACATGCTCCGTCATCGCATGCTCGCTGTTGACGGGCCGCTACACGGCCTTTCATTATTTTATCCGGCTTTAAAACTTTTTATCGACCTTTAAAAAATTTTATTTTTTTCGGTATTTCGTCGTTTTTTGATTTAGTCGGTGTTTCGTGGCTGGTGTTTTGTTAGCGCGCCTCCCTGATAAGATACAATTTCGAAAACCGAAAAGGGTCTCTCCTATGGTTTGAATCATAACCACAGTAATAATTAGATTAGTGCTCGGTAAAGGCCTCGATACGATATTTCGATAAAATATCGGTATCGAAAAAACCCCGATATATCGCGATATTTTTTCGCAAATTTTTTTTTGAACCAATATGCAAAAAAGTCATAAAACGCAACAATAAAAAATTCAAATTTTTAACTCTTCAACTTCACCATTAGAATCCGTCCTTTTTCAAGAACATCTTGCATCTTCTAGGAAGGAGAGCCCGACAGATGCGTCGGAAAAAATTTGGGATCACCAAAATTTTTCGCAAAATTAAGATTTCGGAAAATTTTTCAAAAAAAATTGGATTTGGCAGAGGACGTTTCGGCCGTGTCCCGACATTTGCACCCCAGACATTTGCGGCTCAGACATTTGCGGCCCAGACATTTGCGGCCACAGCCAAAATCAGACATTTGCGGCTGGACACTTGCGGTCAGACATTTGCACCCCAGACATTTGCGGCCAAAATGTGAAGAGATTTTATATCCCTTTTTCAGACATTTGCGGCCCGACTTTTGCGGCTCCAGCCAAAATAAGACATTTCCGGCTCAACATTTCGAAAATTTCAAATATTTTTAAATACCAAATCAACTAAATTCAATTTATTCAATTTTTATATTTAAAAAAACCAAATCAACTAAAGTCAAATTTATGCATTTCGTGTCAAGTAGATACCGGGATTTTGAAATGACCAGTTGAAAAGTCCTGTTAATCCCGACCCGGTCTTTGAAACGTTGAAATCCCGATCCCGGCTTTCATGCTCCCAAAAATCCTGGTCCCGGCCTATTCTAGTTGCAATTAGTCTTGTATAAATAGGAGCTTTTAAATGATACTAACGATTTGGTCCAGTGGGAAAAGTGTTTTGTTTTTTGGTAATATTAATCCCGCGCGGGATCCCGCAAATGCGATTTTGACGCACTCTAGTCTAAATGCATTACAATATCTACTCCCTGACTAAGAATTCAAGATTGGAGATGTCAGAGAGCAAAGCTTTTGTTGGGCCTTGAGCAAGGCAAGTGCATAAATTTGAATTTAGTTGATTTGGTATTTAAAAATATTGGAAATTGGCGAAATGTTGAGCCGCAAATGTCTTATTTTGGCTGGAGCCGCAAAAGTCGGGCCGCAAATGTCTGAAAAAGGGATATAAAATCTCTTCACATTTTGGCCGCAAATGTCTGGGGTGCAAATGTCTGACCGCAAGTGTCCAGCCGCAAATGTCTGATTTTGGCTGTGGCCGCAAATGTCTGGGCCGCAAATGTCTGAGCCGCAAATGTCTGGGGTGCAAATGTCGGGTAACCGTTTCGGCAGTGTTCTTTTTAATTTTTCAAAAACGGATACACAAGACTTATTTCAGGTTTTAAACTCAACCAAATCGAACAAACAAGATATTATTTGAAAGCTCTAAACGAGAAGTATTATTTTTTTTAAAACCAAACGGTTTAATTCATTTAAAAAAATTCAGTGTGAAAAAACTCCCAAAAACGCCATTCGAAAGACGAGGAGCTGAAATTTTTTTTTAGAAATTTTTTTCCAAAATCGGGGTGTAACAAAAGTATAAGGCCACCTTTTTTAAAGACTGAACTTTTTTTATAGGCATTTCAAAATTCCGAAAAAATTCATGTAAGCATAACCTTTAAGACTGATCAAAAAAGATAATTGCACCAACTTGATCAAACACCTCCTTCATGGAGATCTGAAAACCCAAAAATGCACTGAAAACGGGGTAAATTTACGGGCTGAGGGCATGAAAATGTTTTGTGGGGGAAACCAGTATGCTGGCCAGATAGCCAACAAAATTCTCTACAAAACTCAACAAACCGCTAAGCTCTGCGCCCCTTCTCCGAGGAGGCGCGTCTTGGTAAATAAAGGGTGACAAATTTTACGCGATTTACTGAAGGAAAGGGGCATTTTTTTCAGCATACGAAATTTAACCAGACGCGCCTCCGCGGAGAAAGGGCGCAGAGCTTAGCTGTTTGTTGGGTTTTGTAGAGAATTTTGTTGGCTATCTGGTCGGCATACTCGTTTCCCCCACAAAACATTTTCATGCCCTCGGATTTTTCCCGTAAATTTACCAACCGTTTTCAGTGCATTTTGGGGTTTTCGGATCTCCATGAAGGAGGTGTTTGATCAAGTTGGTGCAATTATCTTTTTTGATCAGTCTTAAAAGTTATGCTTACATGAATTTTTTCGGAATTTTGAAATGCCTATAAAAAAAGTCCTAGTCTTTAAAAAAGGTGGCCTTATACTTTTGTTACACCCCGATTTTGGAAAAAAAATTCTAAAAAAAAATTTTCTGCAAACGCCACAACAGGTAAAAATTTCAGCTCGGCAAATTCAGTATAAGTTAGGGTGGCCTTATACTTTTGTTACACACTGTATTATTCCTTGACTCTTGCTTTACACTATGATTGGAATATGCATAACTCAACCATTTTAAACCTACATAGGACTAATAATGCAATGAGGGATGGCATTTAAGTATTTCAAATAATTCAAAAATACTAGAAAAACAGAATCAGGTCTTACAAGCTTGATCTGACAAGAGGTCTAAGTGAAAAACGCAAGAAACTTTGTTAAAGCTTGATTTTGCGATACGATAATGATACTAATCGAAACGAAGAGCTTTACTGAGACATAATGTGAAAACAATTATGGACTTACTAATTAAGTTTGTGAATTTTGGCGAAATGTCGGCCGCAAATGTCCTATTTTGGCTGAGGCCGCAAATGTCTGGCCCGCAAGTGTCGGACCGCAAATGTCTGATTTCCAGCAGACCGCAAATGTCTGGACCGCAAAAGTCTGGACCGCAAATGTCTGCGCCGCAAATGTGGGTGTACCCACCTCGATTCGGCGCGCACGTTTCGGCGCCGAAGTTTGAAACGTTATAACTTTTTGTTTATTTGACCAAACCAAACATTCTTGGTATCATTCGAAAGCATGCAATGAGTAGAAGCTTACAAGGGGCAAAAGCTAAGCGATTCGACTTAAACAAAGAAAGTTATGACGCCACCACTTCAAGTTGGTACAAAAAATCGCAATTTGCACATGTTTTAAGCTATAACTTTTTTTTTTAAAAGATGAATCAGTTAGCTTTAGCTTGATCAAAGGTTCAGCATACTGAGAGCTTTTATATGATACCAAGAATGTTTGGTTTGGTCAAATAAACAAAAAGTTATAACGTTTCAAACTTCGGCGCCGAATTCCTTTTAGAGTTGGCTGGGATCGGTCGGGATTATCCCGATTCTTAGAATCCCGATCCCGGGTTTCGAAAAGTTAAAATCCCGCCTCGGTTCGAGATGCTGGTCATCCCGGGTTTCACAGTCCCGGTCAATCCCGGGTTTTCCCAAAAGTCCGATCCCTGCCAACTCTACTTCCTTTTGGCTGGGGGTAATATAGGTAACTAGAAAAGTTTAATCCGGCACAATAGCAGATTATCCGTTAATAGAATAGCTTTTAAGCCTAAGCTTAAGCCTAGGTCTAAGCTAGCTTAGGTTTAGGCCTGAGCCTAACATCATTTAGGCCTTTATGAATAAAAGCGCACAAGGTTTAAACTAGGGTTAGACGGGACCTGTACCGGGACGGGATTTCACGGTTTTTTCAGATCCCGCGACTAAATTTACACCCCTAATGATGGCATCATCAAGCGACAATTTTTAATCATTTTTTACAAGGGACTCCCAAATAACTAGCTGTCTTAGTGGTTTGTCTTCCGGCAAGTCAAATGTTTATGCCGGGTTCGAACCGGTCCCGGTTGAAAATCTTGGTCCCGGTCCCGGTTTTTCTGGTCCCGGTAAGTCCCGGTCCCGGTTTTTCCCAAGCTTCTTTAGATTTGATTTGAAATTCGATAAAACGGGGTCTTTTTCATGTTTCTCGATCTAAATACCGCCCAAAATCTTGAAAAAAAATTTAATGGCTCAGACGGAGTTGGCCAGACGGAGTTGACCCCTACTCGGGAAATTGTGTGGAAAAGGTGAAGATTTTCGTGATGGATGAACATATCGCCACTCTCCAAGAATCCCCCACTCTCTAACAATCCCCCCCCCTTTTCTGAGTAAGTTGAAAAATAATCCCTCATGGGGATTACAAGAGTGAATACGGTATCGCGATATTTATATCGTATCGTGCCGAGCACTAGTAATTACCCGAACTCGAAACCCCAAAATACCCGAAATTTGGTGATTGTTTAGTTTATAGCCCCACTTTAAAAAAAAAAATTTTTTTTTCAAAGTTAATTAAAAGTTGTTTCTTGGGGTTTTCGAGGCCGTAGATTCCGAATATGAACTCCATTTCGAGCAATTCCGAACCCCGGACCCGAATTCGAACAATTTTTCAAAAATTCAAATTTTTTTCAAAAATCAATTTTAGCCTGAAACTCATTCAAAAAGCATGAATTCGATCATTACTTGCCTTTTCGTTGCAAGTTTGTGCTTTTTGAATGATTTAGAGGCCAAAATTTATTTTTGAAAAATTTGAATTTTTGAAAAATTATTCGAATCAGGTCCGGGGTGCGGAATCGGAACGGGTCGTTTCGGCGCCCACGTTTCGGCGCCAGGGTCGTTTCGGCGCCCACGTTTCGGCGCCCACGTTTCGGCGCCAGCATGGAACATTTTTATTCAGTATTTTTTTAAAACAAAAAAATGAATGCATAAAAGATTTTAAATACAACAATCGGAAATTTGCAAAAAATTTAGGCGTTCATTTGGTAATTGCTAGTAATGCCACGAAAATTCCAAAATGACGTGAAGTTGAGTTGGGCTGGTGATCATCGTTTTCACATCGTACTATTTTTACATCAATTACTGATCCATTATTTTTTGCCTAGGCCTAAGCCTAAGCTTAGGGTGGCTTAGGCCTAGGCCTAACGGCCTAACCGACATTTTGAAAAATCCTTGATCTGGATTTTATGTATAATACATCTGCTCCATGTTGTAAAAATTATAGGCTGAGAATATTTATGAAATGGGTATATTTTTGCTTAAAAAAAGAAAATTCAAAGGCCTTACTACATATTTTTCACATTGATTTATTTGGCGCCGAAACGTACCCGGCGCCGAAACGTGGGCGCCGAAACGTACCCGGCGCCGAAACGTGGGCGCCGAAACGACCCCCACTCTGCGGAATTGCTCGAAATGGAGTTGATATTTGGAATCCACGGCCCGAACACCACCAAGAAACACCTTTTTATCAATTTAAATTTTTTTTTTAAAAAGGGGGGCTATAAACTAAACAATTACCCGAAATTTCGCCCATCCCTGGTCCGAACCATAGGGACCTGCCTCAGTATTTTTCTACATTCATTTCAACAAAGCACAGAAGATGATTGTTAGTGAACATCACCAAACTTTTTCAAAACATATTTCCGAAAATGAAGAAGCGAGTACTGCTGAAGCTGAAGTCAGAATATTACTCGTCGGAGATTGTAAAAATTTAGAAAAAATCGTTTTTTATAGTTACTTCAGGTAATGTTGGAAAAACAAGCTTGATAGATGTCCTTGTGTGTGATCGTTTCTCTGATGAAGTGCCAGCAAGCATTGGGACTGTTCAATTTCCGAGAAAATTCAGCGAAGACGGTGTTTTGACACAAATAAAGGACTATTCAGGTGATTGTGGTTTGGAAGGGCTTTGATCGAAGAATAGTTTTCAAAAATCTATAAATGGAGTAGTTGAGCAGCTATTTTTAGAAAGAGTTCAGAAAGACCACGAGGAACTTATTGCAATGATAAAAGAAGCGAATGTCATTTGTGTTGTTTATTCGGTGGACGATCTCAGCAGCGAGGAGAGAGTAATCATTTAGAATTGAATTTTTTAATCCCGTTGGTTCAGGTCGCCAGCTATTGGCTTCCTTTAATCCAGAAAACACATGGCGGTGCCAATCACAATTGTTCCGTCCTTTTGGCAGCAAACAAGTCGGATGACATGAATGGAGGCGCGCACATTGAAAAAATGGCTCCGATTATGAATGGTAGTTGAACCGCTTTAAATCTGATAATTGCTTCTTTTTCAAAGATTATCTGGAAATTGAAACTGTGGTGGAATGTTCTGCGAAATTTTCCAAAAACGTCCCAGAAATTTTTTACTACGCACAAAAGGCGGTAATCAGCTGTTTGGCTTTTCCTGTTTTATTTGTATCCTTTTTAGGTCATCTATCCTTTTCGACCACTTTTCTCGGTTGAGAAGAGGGAACTGTCGATGAAATGTCAGAAGGCAATGACGAGAATATTTAAGGTATGTTTAGCTTTTACCTGATGTTAAATATTGTATTTACCGTTTGGGTGAGAGTCGACCAAACGAGAATGTTTTCAGTTATGCGATCGCAACAACGACGGTTTGCTTTCCGATGATGAACTCAAAAAATACCAAATGGTCTCCTTCGGTGTGCCTCTCACATCCGCTGCTGTCGGGGTGAAAGGCAACCAACTTTTCTATTAATTTTATTTTGCTAAGGATGTGAAAAAGTTGATTTCTGAATGCGACCCGGACATGGTAATGGACAACGCCATCACTTTGGACGGCTTTCGCTACCTACATCAAATGTTCATACAAAAAGGTCGCCATGACACCGTTTGGACTGTGCTCAAACGATTTGGATATGATTTGAATTTGCAATTGAGACAAGATTATCTGCTTCCAAAGTGGCTTTTTATACTTAACCTTAAAGGTCCCCATTTTATTACATTTTAGGATTCTGATACCGAATGGCTCTTCCTTGGAACCATCAAATGAGTGTCTTTATTTTATTCAAAATCTCTTCAAGAAACATGATGAAGTTAGTGCTGCGTTGGGTGCTCTACGCCAACCCATTTAAAATAAAATTAAGGATTGTGACGAGTGCCTTTCCGCCGCTGAACTGCAAAGTCTTTTCAGTGTTTGTCCGACGAACCCCTGGACTGACGAAATGCTCAATAGCGTGGAACAGAATCGTGACGGTTGGATCACTTACAACGGATATATAAACCTATGGACACTCAATTTCGTGCTGAATTTGAGTCCGACGATGGAGCACTTGGCATATCTTGGGTTCAATGTCGAATATGACAGTCAGGTGAAGGCGTTGACCATAACTCAGGATCGAAGGAAAGATATTGCGGAAAGATCTACCAAGCGTCGAGTGTTCAAATGCAACGTCATTGGTCCAAGAAACGCCGGGAAAACTGTGTTCTGTCGATCATTTGTTGGCAAAAATATTGTGGTGATTTGATGTGATGGAACTAACTATAGGATAATTATGGACTTAAGGAAGTCGAACGATTGGGTAAGAAGCAGCTCAGCCCGTATGCCATCAATAGTGTTCTCGTAAGGTCGGAGAGTAAACATCTTTTGGTGCGTTTTTGCTTTATTGTTAGGTGTTAAAATATTCAAATCAATTACAGCTTCAAGAGATCGATGTGGATTCGCGGAGTGATTTACTGTCAAGTCAGGAGATAAACGCCGCTGATGTCGTTTGTCTTTTGTACGATTCAACCGACCCAAACTCTTTTGCCTACTGTGCTGAGCTTTACTTGGTGTTTGGGGCATGACATCCCAGCCATTTCATTGGGAAAAAACAATTTAGCGTAACTTTCATCGTATGAAACTTCCATGCCTTTTTGTGACGACAAAGTTCGACCAGTACGAAGTCGAACAGGACTTCGCGTATCAGCCTACCGAATTTTGCAATATGCATCAACTGCCAAAGCCTTATTACTTCAGTGGGGTATTTAACGGAACGGTCCATTCCCGACTATATAATATATTATGTTTTACTTAAGAATGATGTTGGAAATCCATCTTCTGAAGTTTTCTCCATTTTAGCCACAATGGCTGCTTACCCGTAAGAGTTGCATTCGATGATTGTGACTCTGCAATAACTCTTTTTTGTTAAGGCACTTAAAAAGACTTTTTTATGTGAGTAACACAAAGAACCTTTTCAACATTGTCACTGCAACAGCTTTGACTGCTGCGCTGGTCGGACTGTTTATCTTTAAGACTGCTCGTGGATGAAGATTTTTCGTTATGTTTTTCTTTGTTTGTTTGTGTTCTTTTCGGGAGTTCTTTTTAAACGATGTTGATTATTCCGCATTTGCTCAACGATTATGTCTCATTATCTCAAAAATTAATTTATCAATTGTATTTTGCTGTTTTGGCTTATTTCTTTTGTAAAATACCTTTTAATGGTTCGATTTTCAATTTATTAAATCCGTTGATTTTTCAGTTCTGTTTAGTCCGTTAAATGGGGATTTGCAGATGGCTTGGACGAAAGGAAGAGGTGTCTCTGTTTGACAATGGTCTGAGGATCGAATCCAGCCTCAAAATCCTTTGTGACGACAGGGTCTGTGACATTATATAGTCGGATCAAAGCATTGGACGGGGTTTTTGAGTCAGTTTACTAAAAATGTTGTCATAGGGTGCTTTTGTGCTAATCGAATTGCATATTTTTAATAAAATGTTTAAGTGGCAGAATCGCTACGTCGTTTGCCAAAGGCGATGTTTGTCGGAGGCTCCTCTGCTTGTAAATTATTGTTCGTTCTTGAGTCCTCGAAAATCAAAAATTTAGGGCATTTTTAAAAATGGAAGCAGTCGTGAAAGGGGCGAGCATTCGGAGCTTTTCTATTTACAAAATTACATTGGATACGAATATGGTACGTTTAAGTACAGATTTACCTTCGCAACAAACACATTTAGGCTTCAAGTTCAAGCGTTCAAATAAAACGCTCGCCATCTTGATACAGGGTCAGACTTTGATCTTTTCGTTCAACAATGTGGAGAGCATGGTGTTTTGGAAGGAATGGCTGAAGGATGTGTGTGGACGAAGTATTTGTTGTTGTTTGTTGTTGTAGAAACTGCTAGTCCCTTGGTTGTTCAGGTGCAATGTATTTCGTCAAGTGCCATACCATCCCAAAGGACAGTTCGGTTATCAAACTCAGCTCTCGAAACGCGCGAATTCATATTACTGTAAATGCACTGATGTAGAAAGAAGCAGTGTGAAATGTTTGTGCATGCAATTTAAGCGCTACGCTCTCGTCGTGGTGCAGGAAGTTCCGCCAAAACAACGCTTATACCTCAATTTGGAAGACTTATCAGGTTGTTAACACGTACAGCTTGTTTCAACTTATTGATGGTTCTTAAGACGTTGAATGTGTCCAAAATCGTTTTGCGTTCCGAGCACTCACATACCCATGTGCAACACCACAGGGATTTGTTTTCACTAGCGATCAGATCCCTGAACTGACGTCCAAATTGCAATGTCTTCTGAAGGTCCAGTTACTTGTAATGTCTGTTGTTTCTGAAGCAAAGCAACCATTAAGACCAAGCAGTACTTCAACCAGGACAGCCAAACAAGTCGACTTCCATCGTTAAAGAACAGCTCCTTGGGCCAAGCGTCGTCCAGCCATCAGCAGCTTTTGTTTTCGCCCTCTCCTCTCTATGCGAACGAGGGAAGACAGGCGCCGAGTCCGGTTTTCGCATCGCTTTACGCCAATGAGGGTCAGCAGAAATATGCGTTCTCTTCTCTCTTCGCTAATAACTGTGAACCAGCAGACCAATCGCAGCTTTTTCCTTGTTTTTATTTCAACTTGGCGGGTCATCATCAAGAGCAACATTAGAAAGTCCATGGAACGTTCTTTTGTTCTGCTTAATTTTTTCTTTTAGTCTTGACCGCTTTCAAATTGTTATTGTCTCATGGGGCTTTTGGCTGCCGTTTCGTCTAATAGAAAAATTTTAAAAGTGACAAAAACTCAAAATTTTCCCTTTTTTTGTTTTAAAAATTGCAGCTCAGATTACTTTATTTAATTGAATCTCAGTTCTGGGTGGGTAATGAACTAATGAAATTGCCATTATTATTGTTTTACATTCCATCGCGTTTATTTGAGAGAGCTGATAAAATTCTATGCTTTCATTTGACTCTGGGTGGATTTGGTGCTTGACGGCTTACATTGTTCAGATCAGCGCTATTTTATTTGTGGCTGGATCGCTAAACTAACCGAATAAAAAGCAATTTAGGACTGAATCCTCCGTCGCAAAATTCTGAAGATGATGTTGGCCCGCCCCCGCTAAAGAAAAAGTCTATTGAGGAGGGTCCCTACGCCATTCCGGTGGATTTGGGTAAACAAAAATGGTGGTACAGACATTCGAGTAAATGTGTCAGGGAGTGAGCAGGGCGGCCGAGATTTTGTGGAAGATCCGAGAGACGGTGATCCGATTCGGAGCGAAAATGACGGCCATGACTTGGCATTTGACGACTTCCAATTCGTCGAGGGCACTCCCGCACAATTCCTCAACCAGCAATTGGTTTCCGAAGTGGGGAATTTCTGTCTGAACGTCGCACCACCCGGACTCGTCAAGCCGACTTCGGACACCGCCTTTCTCACCTTTTCTGGACATGGACACCGCAAACTCGGCAAATCGCTCTCGAGAAAATTGAAACGACAACTGACCGGATCATACACAGTTTAGGCAACATTTATTTGGAAGTTCTGAGCCTTTTAGAAATATGACGGCGACAAGAGCAGCAGCATCAGTTACACCAGAGAGAGCAGCGGAAGTGGAAAGCGACAGACGAAGTCGGTCACTCCGGTGGGGGACGTGGACATTGCCATTACCAAACACTTCGATGGCGATGAGTCGGCAAAACACGCTCAGACTGTTTCGTCGGTTTCTCCGAGCGTTCGAATTGACAGTGCGATACAGCGGGGCAGCGAACGTCTGAAATGGAGCCAAAAGAGTTCAACGACGTCAAATTCGCAAAGGAACAGCAGCGTGGAGAACGAGGAACGCAGCATTAGCAGTGGGAAGTCGTCTTTATGCGGAGAGCCCGGCGTCGTCTTGGGCCGGGAGGGAGGGGAGCCGAAGGAAGAATGCGTTTATTTGCCGAAGTCCGAAGAGGAAAGGTACCGACCGTCGTTCAACAACACAAAAAGCATCATTCAACTAATTGATGGTTAAGATCGTTGTCGGCCACAACCTTCGGGGCGAGTCGGACGATTGCGATGGACGGGTCGGTCGTGACGGATGAGAACACTTACAGCGGCTCCTTTGCAACAACCGTGAACATCATGACCACGCCGGTGGCGAATAGTCTAAATGTATGAATAGTGCGAAATTTATTTTATTTTTGCGGTTTCCTGCCGTAGGAACTGTCCGGGCCAACAGTTGACATTTCCTCCACTACGAGTTTGCAAAAAAAAGATTCGCCACTGTATACTTCCTGTGAAAAACTCATGGAAGTCGATGCAACGAGTTCGAGAAGTTTGAGCATTTGCAGTGAACTCAATGCCCGCATAATTCAACGGGGCGGCAGGACGCGCGTCAGTGGACGTTCAAACAAAGACAAATTGGTCGGTTTTTGTTGGTCAGCAAAGTTAAGTAAATGCCGACAGGTCCGACGACCTTCTCCGCCTTCTCTGCCACCGCCATTACCGCCTCGTAAACAGACTTCGCAGGTGAAAGGGATGGGGAGGGGGGCCGACCTTTCTCCAATCATTCCAATTTAGCTATACTTTTCAAAGCGTTTTACTCCAACAACCGATGGTAAATCACTCATTCTTCGATTGACAAAGGAAATTTCAGGAGATTATGTCGATATTGACTCCATAATGGACAAAAATGCGTCGTTGTTGCAAAGCGACTACGTCAACAAGTCGATGCTGATGTGTTCGGCTGTTGAGCGTAAAGGGGCGAACCTTCACTCATTTAGCACAACAGATTACATTCAAATTTGTCCCAGTGCGACTTCTGACTTCAGAAAGGTAATCAAAAGCTCTCAGACAGTGAGTGACTCAACGAAACAGAACCGTCAGAACAACAGCACAACCCAAACTCCGATAAAACGCTCAAGTTCTCTCTACGATTTCATTGTGTACCAACAACACTTGCCCGGCCTCGCCCCTGCGAAAACGAACAGTGAGGCCGAATATTATGCGAGAAATTGGGAATTGTTCCCGAGAAGCTTCGCTTCGTCTACGTACGTGCTGAACAGATCGAGGGGAACATTGAAGAAGGACCAATCGGAAAATGCGTCAAAATACGTGAAAAAATGAAAGATAAGAATTTTTTTTGGTTTTATCAGCATTTCCCATTCACTAAATGACTCATGGGCGTACCCAGGGGGGGGGGCTGGGGGGGCTGCAGCCCCCTCGAAAATTTTTTTTTGAGAAAAAAAACCAAAGGGGGGACTCTTTTCTTTTGCAAAATTTTGTAATTTTTAGACAAATTTCCTTAACAAATTGAGTCAAAATTTCAAAATTTTCTCCGGCGGCGCCTATCGGCATCGCCGACCCCCTCCCTCAAAAAAACTTGCAATTTTGAAAAATTTGAATCGGCAAATTTTCGAAATTTTTCAACAAAAATCTAAAAAATTTACTCAAATTGAACTTTTTTTTGCGGGAAAATTGCTTAAGAAAAATGCAATAAAATCCAAAAAAGCACCTATAAAGATTGACTTTTTTTTTCAAATTAGCCCCCCCCCCCGAAAAAAGGCTCTAGGTACGCCCTTGAAATGACTTTCCATTTTTAGAAACATGTGTAAAATTTTTACGCATTATTTTCAGTTTAAATGTTTTTCTTATCACATTGAATAGGCTGTGAGTGTGACCTAATGCAATATTTTGTTTTTCGATCAATCGATCGATCGTTTGGTGGAATCGAGCGAAAGACAAACAACAGACGTCGGTTGCCTCTCGCCCTTGCCCCATTAAACATTCCGATGCTCCCAACTAGCCAACCTCACGTCGCATCCCTTCACCAAAATGCCAAGTGTAAAGAACGTTTCGTTTAAATTTCCTTTTCTAAAAAAACACCCAATTTTGCTCTCGACTTTGTTCTTTAAATCCCGCATTTGCATGTTTTCTTTGTAATTTTTCTGCAGATTTCCCCCCTTCCCTTCAATTCCAAACGCCGTCTTCAATTAATCTAGCCGTTCTCCTCGTTCGCCGGTCTTAAGCTGGATCTGCTGCCGGATGTGCTTTTGATTCGCCCGCGTGGGCTGTGTTGTCTTGCCCATGGCCCCCTTTCCCCTTTCGCCCATTTGCTTGCCATTGCCATCATTTTCTGTTGTTTTTTCGTGGAATCGGCAGAGGGCGCAAAGAGAAATGGCGCTGACTTGGGCAATTTGGTCGTCAACTTTGGAGAAGAGCGAAAACTGCGGGGTCGGTCTTTCGATTTGATTTTTGCTTAAAAAAGATAATTTAGGAATTGCGGGGTCGGTCTTTCGATTTGATTTTTGCTTAAAAAAGATAATTTAGGAATTGCGGGGTCGGTCTTTCGATTTGATTTTTGCTTAAAAAAGATAATTTAGGAATTGCGGGGTCGGTCTTTCGATTTGATTTTTGCTTAAAAAAGATAATTTAGGAATTGCCTCTGAGGGGGATTTATTTGTTGTCGCAACCGACAAGTCGTTGGCCCTCTTCAAGCTGGACGGGCGGTCACCGGTCACCGCGCCACTGAACCCTTTCTGGGCGATGCTTTTGGAAGATGAGACGCCGCTGACTGATCTCAAAATTGACTCGGCCAATTCAATTCTCATCTTCTGCACGACCGTCGCGTGCAGGTCGTCTTACACTTATAATGTGTAATTTTGCATCTTCGTCAGATTGTGCCCCATCGATCTCAAATCGGCACAAACCGATGGGAATTGCACAATTCGGCACTTTCCTGGCGCTGTTCGGTCATTGAGGACAGTGTTCAGCAGCGAAAAGCGTCTTTTTGTGCGTGCCATTTACGGTTCAAGCAGTGCAAGTCTTCTCGCCTTCGACTCTGAGTGAATACTTCCCCAATTCGACGACAAATAATCCAATTCATTCGACAGTGGGCGCGTTTTCGATGCTGTTGATGATAAAAGGGTCATTTCGGAGCATTCGGTGGTTGCCTCCTTCCGTTATGGCACGCATGCATATTTTGTTGGAAGTGCCAAACGGCCTGACCTGCCGCTTTCCATGATCGATGGGACGGAAAGGGATCGAACGGACGTGCGATTGACGCGCGTCTGCCTGGGGGATCGAAGTCGGAGCGGATCGTTCGCGTTGGAGTCGCGCATGGAATTGGTCCTGTCTTGTCGCGGATTAGGTGCAATTTGTTTATTGGTGGGCCAAGGGAATGAATGCTCTCTGATAAGTGAAAAATTCAATGTCTTATAAAACTGTAAATAGTTGAAGCTTCCATTCAGGAGATGATACATCGATGCCTCAACGAGCAGTAGCTGCTGCCCAAACGTTGGATGGTCGGGGCCTTTTGGTTGTTCTGGAGAGGACGGAAAGGGGCGGGAAACGGCACGCATTTGTTTGCCACTACGACTTGGCCGAGCTGAGTGCCGCCTTTGATTTGAGCTGGGACGCCTGTCAGAAAGTGGACATGGAGTCCAATAAGGGCGCTGTGGTAACTTTCACTACTTTATGCCCATTCTAATTAAGCTTTCCAGGAATGCGCTCAGTACCAAATGGAACCCCCCCAATGTCACATTTTCTCTTGGGAGCTTAACAACCAAAAACCGCTATGCTACCGCTTCAACTTGGGGATGGGCTCCAGAGTCTTCTCGAACTGCGAACTGAACTCCACCGAGGACAGGGCGAACAGAGTCGGATGGCTGGAGAATTTTCGACCAACCAATGGCACGGTTTTGGCGAGGTTGTCACTACCAAATTGAAACTATTTTCTCTTTTTCAATTTTCAGATTGCCTGAATCGGACGTTCAAATTGTGTCGGTAGCAGAAAGTGCCAAGGACAAGGCCTTTTGGTTGGGGCGCGAGGACGGGACGATTGAAAGGGTCGATTTATTCGATTTATTTAATCATTTTCCCGGAATTTAGTGGGCCATTTCTGACGAGTCGAATGCGACCGATGGCATTGGCACTTTTTCTTTCCTTTGGTCCGCCCCCGCGCATTTGGCGCCATTTGGCCCCTTTGATTTGGCGATGGATGCGAGCAAAAGGCATTTGCTGTTTGGAGTCGGGAACGGAGTCGTCGGATTTATTTTTGTCCTTTTGAATGTTTTGACTTCAGGTACGTCTTCTCCCCGTTGACTGTGCTGGACTCTACCCAAAATGCGATGACATTTTCTGGACGGATTCTCTCCGCTGCAATTGGTGCGCTTTTCAAAATTTGACTGGTCGCACCGTCGCGTCGCCAAACGTTTCCAACTCCGTCGGTGTTTGCCCCCGGGGGTATGCGCTGGAGGAATGTCCACCGGAAGTTATTGAGGTCGGCTGAAGACAAACTTTTTGTCGACTCGTTCCCCCGTCGACTCGAAGACAAATAATCTTTTAGGTTGGGTCGAGCGTTGACGGCTCTCTGAACATTTACGGGAAACGGCTGAATGTCCTCGAAAACCTTCGGGTTTCGTTATGCGGCTACCCGTGTGTCAGTCCAATCACAACTAACGAACTGTGAGAGATTCAATAAATGCAAAGCCAAAAACGAATTGATCCCTTTAAGTTACTTTTGATAAATTTGCACCATTTTGGGATTGATTACCTTTAGGGGGGGGGGGCGTCCCGCCCTTTTAATTGTTCAGAAATTCGAAACGGTTCAATGACTTCGAAGGTTTCGAGGCCATTCGCCATTCCCCATAATCCATAATCTCCGATTCCCCTCAGAATTCGGTGTAAACTCACATCCCAACGCCCGTGCCACAACCTTTCCCTGTTCGGTTCGGTTGGAAGGGTGTCCAATTTGACTTTCGTGTTCGACATGCACTCGGAGTCCTCCCAACCGGATCGCTCCCCCTCCGGTGCTCCATCCCCCCAAGTCACTTATGCCATTCGCATCGTTTTGGGCGTTATGCTCCTTTTGCTGTTGTTGGCCGTTTTGGTGTTGTTCTACTGCGTGGTCTACCCAAAGTATTCGGAGGTAAGCGGACGGGGCGGTGGAATAATTCGCAAAATGTCGGCATTTTGTGCAGAGAGTGCTCAGAAGGATGGACTCGGATTTTGCGCGAGGACCGAACGGTGGGCGATCATTCGCTTTTGCCTTTCCTTTGGGCTTTCTCTTTCTTGCCTTTGGCTTTGTTCGATCCCTTCCGATCGCTTCCCTTTCTTTCGATTGCTCCCTCCCTTTTTGAGTTCACTTTTTGTTGTCAGACTCCTCTTCCTCCTACACGCCCATTCCATCCACAGAGCCGCGCATTGCCCTTGACGGACATTGCTTCTTCAAAGAGTCCTTTCCCCCCTTCGACGACGGGGGGACGGACGACAGAAACAATTGGGCGCTTTTGTCAGATGGAAGTGAGGTTAATTTGTGCTGATTTGTGAGTGTCTGTTCAGCGTTCGATTTGTCCGTTTAGTTGAACCTTTCAAAATGGGAGCACATCGGCGACGGTTTGTTGCCGCGTTTTTTTATTTTGTTAGCATTTTTTTGTTTTATTTAGGGAATTTCGCCAAAGTTTGTAAGGCAAAATGCTGTCGAAGTTCGGAGGACAGCGAGGGATTTTACGTGGCGGTGAAAATCATCAGAGACATTTCGGAGTCGTCGTACGCCGCCATTCAAAAGGAAGTGGAAGCGATGAGTCGGTGGGTTTTCCGAAACAAAAGTCAATCCAAACCCTTGGCAATTAGCTGCGAACATCCGAACATCGTCCGGTACATCGGTTACTTTGGCTCTGATCAGTTGGGTCCACTGGGCAATAAACTCGGTTTGATCAATATCGTCATGGAGTACATGGGCGGAAAGGACCTCCATCGCTACTTAAACGACCCGAAAATTGTTTTTGAGTGCCTTTTGAAAAGATTTGCTCTGTTGTTTAGGCTCCAACCATTGGCAAAGCGTTCTCTTTTATCGCGCAAATTGCGGAAGGCATGGCTTATTTGAGCAGCAGACGCATCGTTCACCGCGACTTGGCGGCTCGGAATTGTATGCTCGACGGCGACTTCGAAGTGGTGAAGATCACCGGTAAGCGGAGGCGAATCCGACGATTTGAACCAATTTTCCTGGCCCTTCAGACTTTGGCCTTTCCCGACTGATGGTGAAGTCGACACAAAGTGAAGGCAACGAGTACCAGTATTTGGGCACCAACCGAGTGATGTTGCCGTTCCGCTGGACGGCCCTGGAATGTTTCGGGGATGAGCCGCGGGTTGGCCAAATCCGACGTTTCGTTGAGAGAGAGAGAGACTTCCCTTCCCCTGTTCAGTTCTCGGAAAAGACGGACGTGTGGTCGTTTGGAGTGCTCGTATGGGAGATTTTCTCGCGAAACGTCGAGCCGTTTCAGAACATGAACAGTCAGGTCGGGCGGTTCCTAATTGGTTTTGTTTTGTTTTGTTGACGCCGCCTATTTAGGAAGTCCGCGTTTTTCTGGAGAGAGGCGACCGTCTGGGCGTTTTGCCACGATGTCCCGAAGAACTTTAGTGAGTCTTTTCCCCAAATTCGTTTTGATTTGAATAGCCATTAATTTCCCTCATTAGCCAATTGATGTTGCGCTGTTGGGATGCAGAAGCCCAACTGAGGCCGACTTTTAAGGACATTTGTGTGGCCGTGGCGGAGATCAACGACCAATTGCACAGGAGAGACTCAAATTACATGAAAACACATTACGAAATGTTGAGACTAACGGACAACGGCTACGAAACGGTAAGTGACTTTTAATTTAAACAGGGCGTTTTGGCGCTGAACATTTTGAACATCCCAACCAAATAAATATTGCCCCTGGGACATTTGAAGTGCCATAACTCTTCTTGTAGCCAACCAAACTAAATAAATTGATACCTTTTCGATGATAACTTTTTTGAAAGGGATCTAGTCATCTCGTTGATTTGAACACAAAATCTACCCAGCTAAAGCTTTTGATTGGTACCAAATTTGTTTAGATTGGTTGGTTTCAAGAAAATTTATTGTAGTTCAAACGTCTCTGGCGCTCAGTCCAACGACTCCCTCCCCCCCCCCCCCCACCCATTCGAGTTCCACGCCGAGTTTTGCTCAGTCTTTTGGCGTTCGTCAGCGAAGAGCTTTCGAACCCGCCGAATTTGGTTGAATTAGAGCTGGGAAAGTTCCAGTCAAACTGCAATTTGTCATCTAACAAACTTTAGCCGGTAAATTCGCTGAGAACGTCCGTGTCGGGGTCTGACAACGCCTCCTGCGTCGTTCGTTCTTTTGGGACATTGTCCACCAGTGGAAACAGCACAGAAACTACTCGCTGCCTGGGAACTTCATGAACTGAATCCGTTGGTCAAAAGATTTTAGAGTCCAAACAGAAACAAGTTCTCGCCGAGATATCATTCAATCGAGATTGGTCAGACCTCAAGACAGTCCGGCCTCAACTCCTTGCTTCTCACTTTTATGTGTCCGGAGTCTAGACTGATTGTTTTTTTTTCTTCGAGGACTCGATCGTGGAAATTTTTGCCGGAGATTCTATTGTCCCTCAATCCCCAAGCCCGTTTCCTAAGTTCCACATTATTGTCATTCCATACTTTTTGTTATTCCCCCCCCCCCCTCTCCACATCTCTTACCCTTCATATGCTAACCCCTGTGACCGTAGTGCACATTCAGGCTGTAAGCTTAAACTCTAACAACAAAAAAACAGGAATTTCGTCGTTCTTAAAGGAAATTTTTGGTTGCTAAAATCCTGATTGTCCACAAAACCTCTCCACTGAAAATCATAACGATTTATACATGTACAGTATGTTCGTAAATATCTCCGTTGAACGCGTAAAAGTCTCTTTTTATTCAAAATCATCATAATTTACACGAGTCGCATATTACGCTGTTGTGTTGCCTTTAAAGATCGAAGCCACTCTAAGTCTAAGACACAATATTAGATTTGGTTGGCAAACAATTGTGGTATATATTCCGCTGGAAAATGTTTCTATTACAAGAAAAGAACGCATTGAACTAAGGGAAAGAAAGCGAGGTGATTTAGGCCAGAGCTAGGAAATTGCACAAAGGCGCGGACAGTGGCGGGGGGGGGGGGCATTCATTCGTCGGGACGATGGAAAATGCATTTTGGGGGACCCGCGAGAAAATGGCTGGTAAAGTCGTTTGGGGGAAGGGGGAGGAGGTTGGTCGCCCACGGAATTGGTAGGGAATTCAATCAACGCTTGGGGAGGGGCAATATGCACAAAACGAACGATCCAACGAATTTACAAAGCTATCGCTATTAGCACATTTATGACATATCTGTTTGGAACTGAAGATCTGTTGATGAATGTTGGGAGCTGAGGAAAAAAAATGAAAAACAAAAATGTTCGCGTAATAATAACTGTTTAAAAATAGTTTAAGCATCAAAATGAATGAACAGAGAGATAGGCTGATGGAATAGGCGGTGGAGTGGCAGAAGTGTCGCCAGGACAGAAGTAAAAAGAAGACCAAACAGATTAGTGCCACTTTCTGGCTACATTTCTGAAAGAAAATATTCACGAATTTATACAATGTTTCGGTCAACGGACACTCAAATTGATAAGGGTCAATACATAGAGGCTACCATCAGCTATCACACAAAAGCAATTTTGCCTGTCGCCTACACTTTAGCACCCTCAACAATGGTCCCATCAGGTCGAGGTCCGAAGTCATTCACGACGGAAGGAGCGCCGTCCTTCTGCTGTTTCTGATCCTCCTCCAAGCACGAGAGTTTCCCATTAGGCCCCTGTGAGAGAGTGCGACTGCGGCTGCTGGAAGGAAAAAAGCTCGTCAGAAGAGATGATGTTTGTTGCACAATTATATTGATTGGCCTGTTAGCTCGCTCGAGTTCCACTACGGGCGACATACCGAACAGTTCCCGATGGACAATCAAAAGCCAATTCGTTGCTAATGTAACCCGCACTAAGCGATTTTTGCACCCAAAGCTGTGCCAATGCGTAAGCGGCTGGCAAATCCAAGTAGAGATCGGCAAGAACAGCGTAAAGACGAGTAAAGCCTTTGACGATGCAGGAATCGAGCAATGTCCCGTTGTCCGACATGGCCTTAACATCAGACAAAATTACGTAGATTCCTCAAACGATGATTAGTTTTAGTAGAGACCGGACCGACGCCCGTAACCAACACTATTGAAAAATGCGGCTTACCCAAAACACCAACACCAGACTTATTGTTACCCGGCACGCGTATTCGGCAAAAACAAATTTCGAGCAACCCTGTCAGGTCTCGGATTCCCGTGCCCCAACTTTGACACAATCACAAGCACATGCCTTGATCAACGCAGCAAGATTGCTCATCACATGATCATGCATCTGCTCAAGCGCAAGGATGCCGGCCTTAGCAAAAAAGAATATTCGGAATACTTTAACAATTGAGAATGAACCTGATACACAAACTCGTGGTTGAAGTGCGGAACCTTCAATTCGGACAAGCGTAATTCCGCCGTCTCCTCATCATTGCTCTGGACGTACTCCTCCAGAATTAGCTTAAACTGTGCCGAAAGAACGTCGAGCGATTGGTGTCCTCCGGACGGAACACATTTTCCGTTAAGAAGATGCCGATTATTCGCAAAAGCAAATGCATCAGCAAAAATATTCCTTGAATTGAAAAAAAGCTTCTGATCTCAAAAAGCAAAAACGTACTTGACGGATTCGTTCCCATCCAAATTCTTAGAAGCCAAAAATGAAACAACATTTGACGGCACAATGTTTTGTTCGATCAGTTTGGCAATAAAAACGGCCAAAGTCTCGCCCAGCTTTGGAACATCCTTACTCAAATCATCGACAGACCCGACAATATCCTCGATGGCATCGATCAGACTTTGAAGAGACACCCATTTGAGTGAAAGCATTCCACCAATGAGTTTTGCGGCCAACTCCAAACTTCCGTTGGCTTGCTCCAGTGCAATCAACATCAGATCCTTGAGCATTCGGAACACTGTTTCCCCGGTGATGCAAAACTTCTCAAGCGAATCCTACCGACCAAATAAACCGTCAAAAACTGTTTTGGGTATTATACCATTGCGTCCGCCATGTTGCCGCTCTGCAGATAATCGCCAAAGATTGCGCGGATTTCGTCCACACTGTACTTACACACAAAGTCCGCGTATTCCACGAGCTCATCGTCCGTGTCCGTGCTCGATTTGCACGAAAGATCGTCATTGTCGTAAGCCAAGTCGACGCAATCGAGACCATATTCAAATCGTCCTCCTATGCCATAACTCGATGAGTCAATTCTCTCTATTGTAGGCATACCATCTTTCTTTATGGAACAGCCGCTAACCCCACGAGAACGCGCCTTTCGCTCGGCTCTCCCATTCTTCAAGTTCTTGAAAAGGTTTTTGTCGATATCTGAAAAGTCTTATTACATTGCAAATAAAAATCTTCTCACAATGTTCCCCAAAGGCTTCCACAATTTTTTTTGCTGCATCCGACGGAAGAACTCGCGGCGGCTCAATCCCGTTTTCCTTGGCGAAGAAAATTTCGGCCTCTAATTCCGGATCCTTCGTCGGTTTGGCGGCCGTCGAGTGGCTTCTGCTGCGTTTTCCTTTGTCATTTTTAACGTCCATCAAGCAATAGATATTTGAATAGTAAAATATGTATGATGAAGTTTTCCGAAACAAATAAAATATCGTTTACGTTTATTTAGTTTAGTTAAGTCTGTAATCAAAACACCAGTCTTTGGGCGAGCCTTTAAAGAAAGGCACAAAACCCCCTAAACTCACGTTTTGTACATAGATTCTACATATGTGCGAAACGTCCGATTTTGCATGTATAACTGAGTCCCCAGTCAAAAGAGAACTCAGTCCCGGGTCTGTAACTCTTTAGGGAATGGTTGCCCTACAAAAATTTTTTCGGATTCATACAGTGCAGACCGGGAGGAGTCGATTGGTATATTATGTTTTGTTCGATTTTGGCTCTGCTATGACCGATATTTTTCGACAATTGTTCGAATTCGGGTCCGGGGTTCGAAAATGGTCGAAATGGAGATCAGATTCGGATTCTACGCCTTAGAATACGCTAGGAACGCCTATTAAACTCACGTTTTGTACATAGATTCTACATATGTGCGAAACGTCCGATTTTGCATGTATAACTGAGTCCCCAGTCAAAAGAGAACTCAGTCCCGGGTCTGTAACTCTTTAGGGAATGGTTGCCCTACAAAAATTTTTTCGGATTCATACAGTGCAGACCGGGAGGAGTCGATTGGTATATTATGTTTTGTTCGATTTTGGCTCTGCTATGACCGATATTTTCGACAATTGTTCGAATTCGGGCCGGGGTTCGAAAATGGTCGAAATGGAGATCAGATTCGGATTCTACGCCTTAGAATACCCTAGGAACGCCTATTTATCGGCTTAGAAAAAAAACTTTTTTTTCAAAAAAAGGGGAGGCCAAACCAAAGTATTACCCAAATTTCTACAAAGGTTTACTCCAATGATACGACCCATTTGGTAATAGTATAGATGGTCCCCCCCCCCCCATTTTTTAAAAAAAATACATTCAAAGTTCGAGAAAAAGGTGTTTTTAGGGGTTTTCGGGGCGTATAATCCGAATCTGTCATTTATTTAGACCAATTCCGAAACCGGACCCGAATTCGAACAATTTTTCAAAAATTCAAAATTTTCCAAAAATCTATATTGGCCTCAAAATCATTTAATAAGCATGCATCGATCATTACTTGTCTTTTCGTTGTAATTTTGTGCTTTTTGAATGATTTGGAGGCCAAGATTGATTTTTGGAAGATTTTGAATCTTTGAAAAATTGTTCGAATTCAGGTCCGGGATTCGAAATTGGTCTAAATAAATGTCTTCGGATTCTACGCCCCGAAAACCCCCTTGAAACTCCTTTTTCCCGGCTTTGAAAAACTTTTAATTTTTTTAAAATGGGGGGACCTTCTAGGATGCAAAAAAAAATGTCAAAATGCTTTCAAAATTAACAAATTTTTAACCAAATTGGCACTTGCGGGGCAAAAGTGCTTCTCACACCGGAAAAAGCACAATTAGTACGTATTCGCACGTTTCGATGATTAACATTAGCAAAATGTAACGTTGGCAAAACGTAATGGCAAAATGACAGTTGGCAAAACGTAACGTTGGCAAAATGTACACTTGGAAAAACGTTAAGTTGGCAGGGCGCCCGGACAATTGGACAGTGGACAATCCGACAGTGGACAATTGGACAGTGGACAATCCGACAGTGAGGACAATCCGACAGAAGTGGACAATCGGACAGTGGACAATACGACAGTGAATGAAAATTTAAAAAAATTAAAATCGGGAAAGAGAAGGAGAAAAACCATGCTTATTTGAATGGCGCGGGTTAAAAAACTCCTTAAATTTATTTTATGGTCTTAAATCCCGTCAAATCTGTTCTGGCAGTCGGTAATCAATATCTTTAATAAGTCATTGGAGCGATCACGGTGTAAATAGCACTAGTGGCCGCATCCTTTTTCCAAGTTCACGCTAGGGATGGGCTTATCCGTTTTACGTTAAAAAAATTTTTCCGTTTTACACAAAGATTTTCGACCGTCCCTGGTTCACACTTTTTGACTTCATTTCCTTTCAATGGATATGCTGTGGATTGTTTTGAACTCCTGGACAACAATTCGTACATTTGTTCGAAAATTCAAAAATGTTCATAAATCAATTTTGGTCTCAAACTCGTTCTCAAAAAGCATGTTTCGGGTCCGGGATTCAGAATTGAGCGAAATGGGAATTCAATTCGGGTTCTACGCCCCCGAATATCCTTAGAAAAATCTTTGAGAGTAATTGCCTATGCATAGAATGCCAGATCCAATTAAATGAAATTTATGTTCAGTAAATTTAAGGAGTTTTTTAAATGTGCGCCATTCAAATAAGCACGATTTTCCCCTTCTCATCTCGATTTTAGTTTTTTTAATTTTCATTCACTGTCGAATTGTCCACTGTCCGATTGTCCACTTCTGTCGGATTGTCCTCACTGTCGGATTGTCCACTGTCCAATTGTCCGGACCCCGTTGGCAGAACGTAGTCTAACCCTTTTCAACCTTCGGACCGGTATCCCTCGAGAACAAACATATCAATTAAAAAACGGGTTTATTAATGGATGCGTTAATGGTGAAAATTTGAGGAGGATCTGTCAAATAATCCAAGCAAATTATTTGTTTTTAGCAATACTAAACAATTGTCCTTGATAGTGAGTATATTATGTAACAGAAGTGATAATTTTGGAATGACTTCATGTTCACAAACTCAAGTGTCTCAATACATACGAGACAAAGCCAATAGGACTCGTTTGTCCATCGAGAGTTATTATGCCCAAGCCATGGTCCAATTGGCCGAAAGGGAACAGCGCGCAGAAAAGCTTGAAAAGCAAATGGCAGATGAGGGCCTGAACGAGCAAGAGAAAGAAGAGAGAAGGAAAGTCCATGCAGCTAAAGAAAACGACTTTTTGAGACAACGAAGGACGAAACTTTCAGCAAATGACTTCCAATCCTTAAAAGTTAATTCAAATTTTCGGAGGGGGGAGCTCTGACTTTCGTGGGCTAGGTCGGGAGTAAGCCGATTGGGAGCGGCATGTCGGGATGATCGGGGCTCAATCTTAATTTTTTGGAAATTGTGTGACCTAGGTGATTGGTCGAGGTGCATTCGGGGAAGTTCGGCTTGTGCAGAAGATTGACACTGGTCATATTTACGCAATGAAAATTCTGAGAAAATCGGAAATGTTGGAAAAGGAGCAAGTGCCCAAGTGGGTTTCAGAATGTTGTTAACCCATGTCTTCAACAGATGGCCCATGTCCGTGCCGAGCGGGACATTCTCTCTGAGGCGGACTGCGAGTGGGTTGTGAAAATGTATTACTCGTTCCAGGACAAGATCAATTTGTATTTGGTCATGGAGTTTTTGCCAGGAGGTTCTTTTCGATTGAATGGAATATGCGACGATTTGTGATAACAGGCGACATGATGACCTTGTTGATCAAATACGACCAATTAACCGAGGAGCAAACCCTCTTTTACGTTTCCGAGACGGCTTTAGCGATCCAGGCCATCCACAACCTGAACTTCATTCACAGGGACATCAAGTTGTTCTTTCGAGTCCGACATCCTTTCATTTTTTTTTAGACCTGACAACTTACTTTTGGATGCAAAGGTTTGAGTTTTTGATCACTAAAATTCGATTAAAAACCTCTAGCAGGCAAATAACCCTCATTCGCCGTTAAGAAATTTGCTCCTACTCCAAAATTTAAACAATTATATTTTTATTTAAAAAATTCAAGTCTACCTTTTGTGGGGGGGCGCCGACATTTCATACATTAAGCAAAAAAACGACACTTCATACATGAACCCAAATACGACACCATACACGCGACATTTCATACACCCAAAATTTCATACACTAAGCAAAAATATGATAATTAATATAATAAAAAGCCCGTCCGGTTTCAAGTCGGGGTTCCTAACCCTATTAGGCCGGCTAGGGTTCAGTTTACAAACAGTAATCATATTTTTATTAACTTAATTCTTGTTCAAATGGCTTGTATTTTTCGTTTGAATATATTTTTTGCAAATTTTTTTTGTTTACGGTCAATATTTAGTGCATCTCGCCATTGTGAGTTAAAAATGAAAGCATTTGGATGGATCCGGAACGCGTGTATGAGATGTCGAACTTTGGGTTTATGTATGAAGTGTCGTTTTTTTGCTTAGTGTATGAAATTTTGGGTGTATGAAATGTCGCATGTATGAAATGTCATCCTGCCTTTGTGGGAGCGGCTCCGCAAAAATTAAAAAAAAACATAATATTTAATATAAACTTAAATTTGCGAACCCTTAAAGTCAAAGCTCTACTTTTTTAGGGTCATATCAAGCTTTCCGATTTTGGGCTTTGTACTGGATTGAAAAAGATACACAGAACGGAGCTCTACCGAAATTGGCCCAGCCAACTCCCAGCTGATTTTGTTGCCAAACCATTTGAATCGAAGAGACGAGCAGAAACGTGGCGGAAGAATCGTAGAGCATATGTAATGAGTTTTCCCGATTGTGTGTTCGACGACCCGATGCTTAAGGCGTTTTCCACCGTTGGGACACCCGATTATATCGCACCGGAAGTGTTCCAACCGAACGGATACACGAAATCGTGCGACTGGTGGTCATTGGGTGTGATTATGTATGAAATGTTAATCGGTGAGTGGAATTGTGGCAGTGAGGCTCAAATTTTAAACGACTTACTGCCACTCGCTCTTTAATACTGGAAAAGATTTCCACAGGTTACCCGCCGTTCTGTTCGGAGACTCCCCAGGAAACCTACAGAAAAGTGATGAACTGGCAGCAGACCCTCGTCTTCCCACCCGAAATTCCCATTTCAACCGAAGCCAAAAATGTAATAGAGTTTCTAAAGATGACCGATAATAATGCAAGTTTCTTAAGACTATAAAAGGGTTCTGTTGTGAAGTTGACAAAAGACTCGGAAACCAATCCGGCATTGAGGGCATAAAGCAGTGCACTTTCTTTAAGAGGGTTGACTGGCAGAACATAAGGTTTTGCTCTTGGCTTTTCTTTTGTCCAGCGCCTTTTTTAAGAATTCTACCGGCTCCAATTCGAATTGAAGTGAAGGGAATTGCGGATACTTCCAATTTCGACCATTTTGGGGATGCGGACCTGACATTGCGTACGTTTTAACGTCTAAACTGTCCTGTCTTGTAAGTAATTATGTTTCCTGTGGGCAAGGGCGGATCCAGGGGGGCCCGCCCCCCCCTGAAAATTTTTGTGAGAGAAAAAAACGAAAGGGGTGACCCTCTTGTTTTTCAAATTTGTAATTTTTGCCCAATTTTTTAAACAATTATCGCTAAATTTTCAAAAAATTTCTCTCCCCCGCCTATAAAAGTAAAGCAGAAAATTTTTGCATTTTTCAAAATTTCTAAAACGAAAATGGAATAATGCACCCCTAAAAAAACAACTTTTTTTCGAAAAAATTGCTTAAAAATGCAATAAAAAGCAAAAAATACACCCCTAATAGTAAGGATCGCCTTTTCTGGATCGACCCCCCCCCCCTCCCCCCGAAAAAAATCCTGGCTCCGCCCTTGCCTGTGGAAAGGTCGTCTTCGTCAGAGAGAAGGTGTTTAAAAGCAATTTTTTTTAATCAATCTTACAAATTAGGCGGTATGTTCTTATCGATATTCTGCATCAGGGTTGGCGTGGTCAGAAAAAATTGCAGCGAATTGCAAAGCGCCAGCTCCGCTCTGCATATATACATTTGATTGGCATAACACGGGGGTCAACCCATCTCATCAACACCCAACTCATCAATACCCAACTCATCAACACCCAACTCATCAACAACCCAACTCATCAACAACCCAACTCATCAACAACCCAACTCATCAACAACCAAGATCGGGCAACAACTTGCTTCAACCTTAACCGATTCAAAAATACTTAAAGCCATTTGAAAGAGCTCGAAGAGTTGAAGCTAACATTAAGTTAAAGCTTTGTGATTGGACAAGTTTCAAAAAAGTTATGGCCAGAAAACTTGTTAAAATTTAAAAATTCCGGTTCTTATGGGTTTACTGGCCATAACTTTTTTGAAACTTGTCCAATCACAAAGCTTTAACTTAATATTAGCTTCAACTCTTTGAGCTCTTTCGAATGGCTTTAAGTAGTTTTGAATCGGTTAAGGTTCAAGCAAGTTATTGTCCGATCTTGCTTGTTGATGAGTTGGGTTGTTGATGAGTTGGGTGTTGATGAGTTGGGTGTTGATGAGTTGGGTATTGATGAGTTGGGTATTGGGGGAGATCCCATAACACGATCCCCACATCTCTCCTGAAAAAGTGTCGAATTCCTAACTAAATTTCCGTTTAAGCCGGAGTTAAGGACGCCGCCTCTGAGCCGTCCGCCATGACAGACAAAGGCGAATTTGTGCATTACACCTTTCAACGCTTCCATTGTTTGGTAGGCGTCGAGCGTTGATGGCACTTTCTGTCCGTTTCAGACCCAGCAAAAGAGGTTCGGCGGAATGTTACAGGGCTTCCAGGGAATCGCAAGCGCACAGCAAGTGCATAATTTGCAAGCGGAACAGAGCTCGGAAGCACCGAAAGAACAGAGCGACCGATAATAGGGAAGGAATTAAACATTTTTTATGCTTAATTTTTTGACCTTTTTACAAATTAAATTGTCAAATAGTGTTTGTAAACGATTTTTAAAAATGAAGAAAATGAGAGACATCATCGTGCCTTGCTAAAGTGATATATAGTAGCTAAACCAAGGGCGTAGCCAGGATTTTTTTTTCAGGGGGGGCTGAGTCAAGAAAAAAAAAATCGATTTTCAGGGGTGCATTTTGGGTTTTATTGCATTTTTCTTAAGAATTTTTTCGGGGGGAGGCGGTGCCGATAGGCGCCGCCGAGAAAAATTTTTGACTCAATTTGTTAAGTGATTTGCACCAAAAATTTAAAAAATGTGGTAATTTTTAAAACATTTTTAGAATGGGAGAACCCGGGAAAAATTTTGACGATTTTAAAAAAGCGATTTGTAAAGAAAATTAGTCAAATAAATTACCAATTTTGCAAAACAATAGGGCCCCCCTGGCTACGCCCTTGAGCTAAACTGGTAAATAGGTAGTATGTGTAGAGTTGGCTGAAGTGTCCATTTCAATGGGAACTCAGTTCCGCGGCTTAAATGCACAAAATCACACATAGGCTCCAAACAAGTTGGGAAACGAATGGGGTAACCCAACCAAGGGCGGACGATAGGAGCCGCCGGGAAAAAATTTTGAATTTTGCAAAACAAAGGGGTCCTCTAAGGTTTTTATCTCGGCCCGGGCCCCCTGGCTCTTGAAGCTATGGTAAGTTGTTTTGCGATTAGACAAAAAAGTTATGGCTAGAAAACGCCCAAAAATCGGGCTTTTTAAACTTTATGTATTAATGCCGTAACTTTTTTGATAATGGAAATGTGTGCAAAAATTAACAATATGTAAGAGTCTAGCTAGAAAAACTGAGTTCGAAATCTCAAAAATGCTCAATCTTTAAGGCGTTGGGCAAAAAAAATTGTGGAGGATCTGGACAAGAAAAATTACGAATTCTAATGACTTAACAAGAAATTAAAAAATCCTAGTTTTTTGCATTTTCTATATAAAAAATCAAAAAAACCCAAACATGACTAAAATCCCATCCCAATCAACCAAGAGCGAAGCAGAAATTTTTCTTGGGAAGGGGGTAATTCGAAAAAAGCCATTATCTTATGGGTTCATTTTTGTTGATCACTGGATACGCCCTTGCTATCAATAACTGAAGAGATCGACTTGTTGTTGATTATGTCGTGACATATACATACATAAGAGACATCCGTTAAAAACGATTGATTTATGAGTGCGTGTTTAATGGTCTTCTACTCCGCGATTGCCGAATGGCTTGAAATGGCGAGCGCAGGGACCGATGCTGGCGGTTTCTTTATTGCAAATTTCTAAAAAAAGTACGAATGAAACGACGGGTAAAACCAGGGACAGGCAAACTTTAGCTATCGCCTTTTTTTATACCGGCCGTTTATTAGCACGATACGCAATTTAGACCCGCTATATGAGATGCCTTAGAAGCGAGTACCTTTCAGTTTTCGATTTTGCCCATCTCTACTACAAACTCACGGATTTTTCATCATAGACACGTAACGACTTTTGGAAATTGATAATCGATTGAGCGTTGCACAAAGACATGGGACGGGCCTCATTGGTTGTGTCTGAATTGCACGAAGTCCTCGAGCAGGTGCTCGCCTTCGACGAGGTGGACACATTCTTAACGGTCATTCAATTCAAATTCGTTCTGGTACAGAATTAATGTAGCTAAAACCACAAAAAAAAAACCATGGAATGCTTAGGTTCGAAACATCTCGAAATAGGTACCTAAAAGGGTGCTAAAAAGGTACCAAAAACTTCATAAGCATAGGTGCAAAAAGGTGTGTAAAAATAACAATAATGGCTTAAAACTGTTTTTACACGAATGGTGTGGTTCGTTACCTATCAGTACGTGGTAAACTCAAAATTTAACTTATTTTAGGGCTGGGATTTATATGTTTTTATATATTTTTAGCGGCCCAAAAATAGCCTCTTTTCGCGTTGGTTTGAGCTTTTTTAGACAAGGTTGAAATTAAATATTTTGACGGTAAAGTTTCGGAATACGGGCAGTTCTCAAAATTTAACATATTATACACCATTCGACTCCACTCTAAGCCTACTGGGGACTCAGTTGTCTCACTGGTTAAAAAATGGGAAGAATCATTCATATAGGCTTTCAAATTACGAATTTGTCGATAGAAAATTAAAGCGGTTAAAGGGGCGCCGGAGAATTGTGCACTGGAAAATTCCGCACCAAAAGCAATTTGGACTTATAATATTTTTTGACCTAAACCAATTAGCTCAAACCTAACTCCAAATGAAAGCTCTCGATGAGTAGCAACTATATTCAAGCTAAAGCTTTGCGATTGGCCCATGCTTAAAAAGTTATAGTCAACACAAGCAAAAAAAACTCAAAAAATTGCCATTCTTTCTGGCCATAACTTTTTTAAGCATTGGCCAATCACAAAGCTTTAGCTTGAATATAGTTGCTACTCACCGAGAGCTTTCATTTGGAGTTAAAAATGTTATAAGTAGGGCTGGCATTTATATGCACATAAAATCTTGAAATATGCGCATAAAATATGCACCAAAAATTGCAAAATATGCACATAAATTTTTCCAAATTCACTATAAAATTTGCCCAAATCATGAAAAAGTCAATTTTTAGAGGTGCATTTTTGAAAATTTTTAAAAAGTCAATTTTTAGGGGTATATTTTTCGTTTTTATTGCATTTTTGTTAAGGAATTTTTGAAAAATGGCGAAATATGGATAAAAATGGCGAAAATGCCAAAATATGCACATAAAATATGCACATAAATAGCGAAATATGCACAAATATGCACATAAATCGCGAAATATGCAAAAATATGCAAAATATGCACATGGAAATGCGTTCTAGAACCAAGCTGAAAACATGTTTTTCGTGCGTTTCAGACCGTTCCGAGTCCAGAAATATGCATGTGCATATAAATGCCAGCCCTAGTTATAAGTCCGAATTTCTTTTGGTGCGCAATTCTCCTAGACTCTTTGAAAGCGGCGGCGTTCATTTCAGTGCCCACACTTCAGTGCCCACACTTCAGTGCCGGACACTTCAGTGCCAGCACTTAAAAAGGCTATAACTTTTTTTAAACTCAACCAAATCAAACCAAGATGTCATTGGAAAGCCCTAAATGAGAAGCATCGTACAAAAAAAAGCCAAGCCGGTTCAATTCGTTTTTAAGAAGTTCAACGTGAAAAACACCCAAAATCATGGCTTTTCGTCACTTTATTGCGATAACTTTTTTATGAATTTTCTAATTGATTAGCGTTGGCTTAACAATAGCTTTTAAAAGCTTAGAGCTTTCCAATGACATCTTGATGGTTTGATTTGGTTGAGTTTAAAAAAAGTTATAGCCTTTTTAATTGCTGGCACTGAAGTGTCCGGCACTGATTGGAGCTTTTTAAGCATGGCCCGGATCCTGGACACCCGGATACCGGTCCCGGATAATTTGCCCAAAACACCCGGATACCGGTCCCGGTTCCGGATCCGGATACCCGTTCTTGTCCAACCCTATTGTTTATATATAGCCATAAATGTTCAGCGAAATAGGAAAAAATCATTTACACAGTAGAGGATCTGAACTAGAGTGCGGCAAAATCAAATTTGCGGATCCTGTTGCAGGATTGGAATTCAAAATTTTTTGCAGGATCGGGTCCTGCGGGATTAATCCACGTAGCCAGGATTTTTTCCGGGGAGGGGCAAAAAGTCGATTTTTAGGGGTATGTTTTTCCGTTTTATTGCTTTTTTGTTAAGCAATTTTTGCGCAAAATGCTCAATTTTTAAGGGTGGTCGGTGGTGCCGATAGGCGCCGCCGAGAAAATTTTTGGAAATTTAAATGAATCTTGTTAGGAAAATTGGTCAAAAAATTGTAAAAGTGCAAAACAATAGGCCCCCCTATGTTTTAATAGCGATTTTGTAATTTGTGAAAAAAAAAATTGTGCGTTTTCATCAGACTTGATTTTACAAAATCAGATATATTTTTTATTATTTTTAGAAATTGTTTCCTCCGCTATAGATGCTCACTGAAGTTCTAAAAAATAATTTACATGGTCGGGGGTTTGAACTAGAGCCCGGTCGAGACGAGATCTCGTCTCGAAATCTCGAAAAATCTCGACGAGATTCTCGAGAAATCTCGTCTCGACATCTCGTCTCGAATAAAACTGAATTTTCGAGATTTTTCGAGATCCGAGATTTTTTCGAGAATCTCGTCTCGAGTCTCGCTCGAAAGAAGCTCGAGATTCTCGATCTCGACTCCAAAAATTTTTCGTGAAAATAGTGATTTTCTTAACAATTAAAAAATTCTAACAATTTTCTTACCGGCTCTTTCATACCCCACTATGGGTCAAGTCCAGAGGCGAAATGCCAAAAATTTAAGCAATTTCTCTAATTGAATTTTCTTTTGATTTTCAAAACCTTGGAGCACAGGCTAACACTTTTATTTCGTGACCAAATTTTGCAGACATGCTTCTAGTGCTCCCTTCTTACCTGTAAAAAATTTGGTGGAGTTTCTGAGAATTTTGGGGAAAAAATTATATTTTCATCAAAAATCTTGAATCTCGACTGTTCCGGCTCGAGATTTTTCGAGATCCGAGATTTTTCGAGAATCTCGTCTCGACATCTCGTCTCGACTAAAATGAGCTTCACGAGATTTTTCGAGATCCGAGATTTTTTCGAGAATCTCGTCTCGAGTCTCGCTCGAAGCTCAAGTCCGGGCTCTAGTTTGAACCCCAACCAAAAACTTTACAACCCATAGCACAAACCACTACACCACAACATTATCCAATGAATTTTGGCATTAAACCTTTATTAAATTTAATACTTGCAGGATCCGCAGTCAAATTTGCGGATCCTGTTGCAGGATTGGATTCAAAACTGTTTGCAGGAGCGGATCCTGCGGGATTAATCCTGCAAATCCTGCAATCCTGCAAAAGCCCAAAAAGTGCAGGATTGCGGACCGGATCCTGCAAAATCCTGCGCAGGATCCGGTCCTGCGCCGCACTCTAATCTGAACCCAAGCGTCACCTACAACTCCAAACACTAACCACTACACCACCACTTGAGTGGAATTTTGATCAAAAACCTCAATCTTTAGGGGTGCTTTTTCGTGGTTTTTTTCGTTAAAATCGTCCTTAACGAAACGCGAAACGAAACGAAACAAAAAAAATTCCATTTAACGAAACACGAAACGAAACGGCTAAAATTCTACGAAACGAAACGAAACACGAAACGCCCAAAAAATAACGAAAAACACGAAACGAAACGAAACGAAATTTCGCCCAGCTCTGGAGTGGAGTCGCTCAAAAATTTTCAAAAAACTCAATTTTGCCTCAAAAACTTCATAAAGCATAAATTCAATCTTTACTTGCCCCAGACTTTTGCGGCCCCAGCCAAAATAAGACATTAGCGGCCGGACATTTGCGGCCAATGTGAAGAGTTTTTATATCACTTTTTCGGACATTTGCGGCCAAAATGTGAAGAGTTTTTATATCACTTTTTCGGACATTTGCGGCCAAAATGTGAAGAGTTTTTATATCACTTTTTCGGACATTTGTGGCCAAAATGTGAAGAGTTTTTATATCACTTTTTTGGACATTTGCGGTCCGACTTTGCGGCCTCACAAAGGAAGGGCCCCAGGTGTCCACGGAGTTCCGGGATGAAACTTGGCATACTGACTGATAGATCCCCCCCCCCCCCCCCACATTTCTACCACAAAGTGCCATTCGCGGAGAGGGGTGCTAGTTTTTTTTGGAAGCGAAGCACTTTTCAGCTTACAACATTTTTAAAAGTCTACAGAATACGAAGAATTTATTACCATTTGACAGCATTTACGTCTGAAGAAGCCTGCAAAAGAAAGCTTAGAGTTGTATGAAAATAGTTAGAACGAAAAACTCGAAATATCTTGAAAAGACCAATTTTTCTTGGTGCCCATGACCAATTTTCCGTTCACCGCTGAACGATTGGGTTTTTATCCTTTATAATATTTAAATCGTTTATTGAAATTGGTTCAAAAAATAAATTTCCAAAATATGCAATAAATTACAAAAATCATAGTTGTTGTCTAACAGTCGTTTCCGCGCGAGAAGTTTTCTTCAACAATTGCCTCAATCTACTTTTGCTCCGCTGTACCAATTGTAGGCACGGGGTACGGATTCTGGAGCTGTCATTTCTCCCCAATTAGCTGCTTTTGTCTCTCATCTTCCCAAATACTTTTTTTGCAACGACGATTTGCTAGAGAGAAATGTGTGAACTGCTTGCTGAAGGGAGAGGGCGAGCGAGCATTGAGTAGAACTCTGAAGAACGGTGGAGGAAACAACGGCGGGGGTGGGGTTGGAGGTGTAATGAAAGAGTGGACGGCTGGTGGATGGGATGTTTGGGTCGGCCGGGGGATGTCAGAAAGAATGGCCGACCGACTGATGTTGAGTGTGTGGACAGCAGAGGATGTGGAAGATCCGCCGATGGATGTTTGACTTGCGCGGTGGCGGCGGAATGGAGATCCGTCTCGATCGGACGCCATGGTCATCCTCGCTCCTAGCCCCCCCCCCGGCCAAATCCCCCCTCCCCGTCATCTTGTCAATAATATACACATCTCTTTACTAACCCTCGCACGAGTGGATCATCTTCCTCTTCCCATATCTTCTTCATCACCTGCTCATTTTAGGCTTAAGTGCACTCACTCACGCCGGGGAGTGGCCAATTCAATTATTTTACGGGGTCGTCATCTTTCGTTGTCTTTGTACACGTTTACCCCTGAGCCCCCCAGCCCTCGATCACTTTGATCACAGCTAGTCAGTCATCTCTGCTGATTTCCCCTGCCCTCTAATGCTGTCCCTACTCTCTTTACTGCTCGCCTCCGGCACAGTGCTCAAGGCTGACACCGAACGGTGGACTCCGCAAAACTATCCAAACCCGCGCCGAAATCACACGGGCTGCAACACATGGGAGAACTCCACACTTTGTGATCCCGATCATATTTTGACGGATCAATGGAGGGCCCAAATCAATGAAAACATCCAGAAACAAATGATCAGTAAGATTGAGCATTGATAATGAAGATGAAAGTGAATCCAAAGGATTAATTAATGCGAATGTGCCGTTGGCGGAAAAAGCCCCCGCAGAGTGTCAAAATCGGACCGAAGGAGTTACAATTTATGTGCTGTTGGCCAAACAAATTTGGATCCCGAAAAATCAGAGCATCACCGGAAACGATTTGGTAAACTTGGCACTTTTGGAGGAGTTCTTCTCCCTGCATCATTTACAGACCAATTTTGGTGACGAGTTGGCCCAACGGTACGGTCTCAACGAGTTGCCATGCAAAACCTTCTTGCTCTTAATTGGAATTGAAGCAGCAAAGCTTGCTTATGTGAGGGTCAGTCAATAGAAATTGAGATGAAGTCCCTTCCTTACATTTTCTCCCCATCAAGACGGGCAAGGACCTGAGACTGCCGGCAGATTTGATGCAACGGGTGTTCCACGAGTACAAGCTGTTCAATGCGAAGAATTTTATGGCAGGACTGAACAAGATTGTAGACGAGATCGGAGCACAGATGGCCGACCCCTTCAAGGTGAAAATCAAATCAAATGCGCATTTCCAAGAGCAACAGCCCAATAGGACCGAGAGCACACGACGGCTAGCAGTGCTCGACCAAATGCGACTTCCACTGACTCTTCCACAACTTCGCTGGCAGAGATTGTCCAGGGACTGATGGAGAAAAACGGAGACGGAGATGGACGCGGAGAGACAAATGCTAGTGGAAGAACGGTGCAAATGCCATTGTCCACGGGTGGAAATAGAGTGGAGGGGGAGGTGCGGACAACAGAGAACAGAGAAAGAGGAGCTCGTCACAACAATGGCATGCAAATGGGAGCGGCACAATGGTAAAGCGGGGCGTCCCCTTTATAAATGCTTACACTGATCATGAAAATGAAAGGATAAGCCTTTGTCAGGTGGATGTTCTTCGCCCTGGGCACCGCCATTTTGATTTCTTTCGGCTCGTTGGCATTGCTAGCGATGACCCAACAGCGCCAAAGAGAACGGAGGCAAATGCGCCAGAACATGCTGACTTCCTCAAATGGAATTCATCCGAAACTGACGAGAGGGAGGATGGACCCTCTTTTAGTGCTGGCGGCAAAGAATGAGAGAGTGCAGGAGGAGAAGAGAGTGGAAGAAGAAAAACAAAGAGAAGGGGAGGAAGAATATGGGCAAGTGACTGCCGGGATGAGCTACCGGGCGAGGAGGGACTACCGGGGAGAGGGGGAGGCTACCGGGGAGGGGGGGGGGGGGCTGTCGGGGAGGGGGGGGGGGGTACCGGGGAGGGGGGGCTATCGGGGAGGGGGGGGGCTACCAGGGGAGGGGGGGCTACGGGGGAGGGGGGGGGCTACCGGGGAGGGGGGGGGCTACCGGGGAGGGGGGGGGGCTACCGGGGAGGGCGGGGGCTACCGGGGAGGGCGGGGGCTACCGGGGAGGGGGGGGGGGCTACCGGGGAGGGGGGGGGCTATCGGGGAGGGCGGGGGCTACCGGGGAGGGGGGGGGCTACCGGGGAGGGGGGGGGGCTACCGGGAGGAGGGGCTACCGGGGAGGGGGGGCCGGGAGGGGGGGGGGGCTACCGGGGAGGGGGGGGACTACCGGGGAGGGGGGGGGCTATCGGGGAGGGGGGGGGGTACCGGGGAGGGGGGGCTATCGGGGAGGGGGGGGGGCTACCAGGGGAGGGGGGGCTACGGGGGAGGGGGGGGGGGCTACCGGGGAGGGGGCGGGCTACCGGGGAGGGCGGGGGCTACCGGGGAGGGCGGGGGCTACCGGGGAGGGGGGGGGCTACCGGGGAGGGGGGGGCTACCGGGAGGGGGGGGCTACCGGGGAGGGGGGCTACCGGGAGAGGACGGGGGCTATCAGGGAGAGGGCGGGGGCTACCGGGGAGGGGGGGGGGGACTACCGGGGAGGGGGGGGGGGCTACCGGGAGGGGGGGGGCTATCGGGGAGGGGGGCTACCGGGAGAGGGCGGGGGTACCGGGAGGGGGGGGGCTACCGGGAGGAGGGGCTACCGGGGAGGGGGGGGGACTACCGGGGAGGGGGGGGGGCTACCGGGGAGGGGGGCTACCGGGAGAGGGCGGGGGCTACCGGGGAGGGGGGGGGGGACTACCGGGGAGGGGGGGGCTACCGAGAGGGGGGGGGGCTATCGGGGAGGGGGAGGCTACCGGGAGAGGGCGGGGGTACCGGGAGGGGGGGGGGGCTACCGGGAGGAGGGGCTACCGGGGAGGGGGGGGGACTACCGGGGAGGGGGGCTACCGGGAGAGGGCGGGGGCTACCGGGGAGGGCGGGGGCTATCAGGGAGAGGGCGGGGGCTACCGGGGAGGGCGGGGGCTATCAGGGAGAGGGCGGGGGCTACCGGGGAGGGCGGGGGCTACCGGGAGGGGGGGGGCTACCGGGAGGAGGGGCTACCGGGGAGGGGGGGGCGGCTACCGGGGAGGGGGGCTACCGGGAGAGGGCGGGGGCTACCGGGGAGGGCGGGGGCTATCAGGGAGAGGGCGGGGGCTACCGGGGAGGGCGGGGGCTATCAGGGAGAGGGCGGGGGCTACCGGGGAGGGCGGGGGCTACCGGGAGGGGGGGGGCTACCGGGAGGAGGGGCTACCGGGGAGGGGGGGCCGGGAGGGGGGGGGGGCTACCGGGGAGGGGGGGGACTACCGGGGAGGGGGGGGGGCTACCGGGGAGGGGGGCTACCGGGAGAGGGCGGGGGCTATCAGGGAGAGGGCGGGGGCTACCGGGGAGGGCGGGGGCTACCGGGAGGAGGGGCTACCGGGGAGGGGGGGGCCGGGAGGGGGGGGGGCTACCGGGGAGGGGGGGGGACTACCGGGGAGGGGGGGGGCTACCGGGGAGGGGGGGGGGCTATCGGGGAGGGGGGGGGTACCGGGGAGGGGGGGCTATCGGGGAGGGGGGGGGCTACCAGGGGAGGGGGGGCTACGGGGGAGGGGGGGGGGCTACCGGGAGAGGGCGGGGGCTATCAGGGAGAGGGCGGGGGCTACCGGGGAGGGCGGGGGGGGGGCTACCGGGGATCATACATACTGGGTATTGATAGGGTGGCTTCACAATAACTGAGTTGAAAACGCACATTGGGCAAAATTTTCGTATTTAGTGAAGTTATGGTGGAACAAGTCCAAGTTGAGGAGGGAAGAGAGAAAGAAGCGCGAGAGGGAAAGGAAGAAGAGAAAACGCCGGAGAGTATCGGAGAGCAGAATTCGTTTTCTGAAAAGCCATCCACCGCTGAAAGTGGCTGGACAGCGACACTTCTCCACTGGCAAAGAGTGCGAATTGGAGCAGCTGATCTGGCGACCGATGTGATCGGAGGAGGAGGAAAAGCCGCGTGAGAGGGACGGACAGTCGAAGATTACACCTTTCCACGCGCTTATTTGTCTCATCAGACCCCGCCGTTTTCGTCTCCCCCCCCCCCAAACGCCGTATTGAATTTGTCGTTAAAGCAAATTACAGAATATGCCATTGTAATGATATCGCAATTAATCACTACAGAATATAAACAAGCATTGATTTGTGCCGTTCAGTCGCGATTCCTTCCCCAAAACTCCTCAACGGAAGGCATTCCCTCTGCCAAAAATGCTGGCGCACAATTTCCACCGGCTAAAGGGAAGAGAATCCATTCACAAAATGAAGCATTATAACGGCATTACGTGCTTAAATCATTCATATGGCTTAATTAAGAGATCTAGCCCTCGACCATTAACGGAACGGAACGGACCATGGTGTTGGCGTATACTGGTCCGCAAGCCGAGGTGTGCTCGGCCGAAGCAAAGGTGCACGCCGGTTCCGCCAAAGTTCGGCGTCAGCCTCTGCGGCCGAGGTTGGCGGCGAGTCCGCGGCGACCAATGAAAAGCTCTCCCTCAACTGCTGTGGTTGGGATGCCGGCACTTCCAAATAAGGCCGAAATAGCCAATTGCGCATGAACAAATCGCCATCCTTTTAAGGTATTTGATCAGAAAAAGCATTGGCAAGAAAGAGAGTCTGAACTGACCACACTGCTGGGATTGGGGCTGGCCTGAAGCAATTGGACCAGCAGAAGAAGGGGCAAAAGTAAGATGAACATAGCGAAAAGAGTGCGGCGGGGGCAAGGGGAGGAGAGGGCAAACGGTGCCGAGGACCGTCCTTTGCCTATGGGCGAGAGGAGCATCAGCAGGATGGATGCTTTGGCTTTGTGATTGGTTAGAAAAAGTGCACAATTCTGTCAATTTTCGGTGTTTAAGTGATGAATGAGCAAAATGTCCCAAAATGGCCCTAAAGAGGGGCAATAATTAATAATTAATTGGTTAATGTTTTTCATGGGAAGAATTTGGAAGTGGTGGGCGGAGGGGCGGGTGGAATGAGAGCCAAAAAAGGAGAAAGGCTAATTAACATGAGCATAGAAGCGATAATCCCCTGGGTGCCGAGCACAACAGTGCCGGGGGGGGGAAGACATTAGGGCGTTGGGCCTAAGTTTGGCTGAGTTTGACATGGTTTGGAATTCAAGAAGAGGGTGGGGGGGGGGGAAAGGGCATTACAAGAGGGGGGAGGGCATTACAGTGTGGGCGTTGGCAGTTATTGACAATGATCGTTTACACTGCCTTTGGGGTCCGTTGTATAAGAAAATGCCCTTTTTGAGAGTGTGCCGATGGCGACGAATACTTTCCATTTATACTCAAAAAGAGCCGCTGGGTGGGTGGGATTTTTGGCCACCAGACGGAAGGAAGTATTTGGGAACGGCCGAAGATGAGGCTGAAGAGTCGTCGGATGTCCAACGGTTAATTTGGCTCGTTAACGGCGTAAGTGCGTTCATTCGGCGGAAGACAGCGCAATAATAAAGCTGCCCCGGGGCGAAAGTGAAGTGCAAGTCATTGCCCTTTTGCATTTGCTAATGCCATTTCGTTCACTGTGCCAACCCCCGCCATCGCCTCGGGCGCTCCTCTCCGAACGAAAGCTCCAAAAGCAAAAAGTCCGTTACCGCTCGTTCCTCCTTTCTGGAATAGTGGCTTTTGGGGTTGATTTGTGAGGCATAATGAGAAAGAGACAAAATACCGTGAATAGACACAATTTCGGTGGTGCCAATCAAAGGGTTTTATTTCACTTCCATTCGGTGGGTGCCGCCAAGGTTATGAATTTCCAAAACTGACACTCATTCAGATAATTAGTAAAGATGGGGGCGGGGGGGGGGGGGGGAGGGGACAGGCACTGAACAGAGTGAATGAGCTGTTTTCTGCAAATTGTCTCCAAAAAACTCCAATGTCCGTCCGAAGCGTTGTGAATATCCGATGAATATCCAGCGGGTACGGACGGACGGACATCAATGAATTTTGGTATAAAAAGTGTCCCCTGATTGGTTAGCAATTGTTGCAATTTACTTAATCTGATCGAAGAACATTACATAATATTAAATCTGTGCACAATTTTTTCCTTTTTATTATCTAATCAATCGTCGATTTGAAGGGCAAAACATGTAAAATGTCATCAATTAATTTGCAGAACATTTGAAGAAGTGAGAGACGATATAATTTGCGGTGAAACAAAGTAATGAAACGGCTTTTGCCGGAGAGAAGCGAAAGGCTAAGACAAGGCCCAAACGTAATTAAAGGCAGGAATAGAAAGGGGGGGGGAGGGCACCTGTCGGACAATGCCAATTAATTGTGCCGAGTTCCGATGGAGGAGTGAATGCCCAATGGAACGGAACGGCAGATGCAAATGCACACAACGTCAAACAAAATGGAGGGATTGCCAAATGCACCCGCTGCCCCCACAGCGAGCCGCCCATTTGGACACCCGATTGAGTCCGTTCTGCTCTCTCATCAGACTAACTTCACATATTTGGCAGGGAGCCAACCGCTTCTAAAAGAGTGAGTTAGCCGATGATTTCAGAATAGCAGTGTTTCCAAGATTAGCTAATAACCCGGTATTTTGGATGGCCCAGACTGAAGGGTCCAAAAGTTCCATGGAACGACTGCTGGACTTTGACCCGGCCAAACCTGGTGCCGTCCGGACTCCTCCCCAGCACCCATCCCCTCGTCCCGCTCTTCACCAGCAAAACCGTTTCGCCCATCACCAAACTCAGCTGATTGTCGCTCTGCGCATTGAACGGCGTTGTGCACTCTATTAGACGACCGTAATCCGACGGGCCAAAAACTAAAACACTGTACAGTTTAAAGTCGGTTCGCGTGTTTGACCAAAACGAACTGTGCCGGTGCGTTCTTCCTGCGCTCCCCAAACTGTCCTGACTTTGTTCCCTGGCATGGCCCAGCACCAATGGGCTGACAGACTGCTCGTAAGGTCGTTGTTCCATTTCCATTACCGATTTTTGTACGGATGATTTAATGGGGGGCAAAGGCTGAAGGTGTGCTGCATGCGCTGAACACATTATGCTGGAGTTTGACGCGTGGAGGGACTTCAGAGAGAACTCGCCTCGGGGGAGGTTGGAGTTGGCGCTGTTGAGGGGCCCGTGACCGCGTCCAACCCCTACGTCCTGTTGACGATTACATTGCGAACCCGTTGGTGCATCTGTGTAGTAGAATTGTCGCAGTTCTGTCTTCTGTTGCTGCTGCTGGTGTTTGCCCATTCTTTCGATTGCCTTCTCCTTTCCGCCGTCCATCGGCGTCCGCCACACTTCGCCGCTGTCGTCTCTCACCCCCAACAGCAGCATCCCATCCGCCACACTGTGTCGGTATTTGGTCGCCGGCACTATCGGGGTTGGCCGGAACAGTTTCCCAGGAAAATCGCGTCTTCTCCCCGCCGGCCCCACGCCTTCCGTTCCAAACTTCTTCGTCAACTCGGCAACAATGCGTTTCCGCTGTCCTTCTAGGCTTAAACTGGCCTTCCCCTCCTCCCCATCTTTGCCCGAACCCCGCAATTCATCCGATTGGGCACTTTGTTCCCTTCGGGAATGCTTATTCTTGGCCTCCCCAGATCGCTGTTCAATCTGCTGAATTTTACAACCACAGTCTATTTGATTATTCATTTACAACAATCACTTCATTCTTTTGGCTGCCGAACTCTCCCCCATCCCTTTGCCTTTCCGTTTCCGTCTGCTGATCTAACAACGCTTCCGCCCCTCCCAACTCCAATTCGTTCTCCAACAGAATCACCGAAAATTGCATCCATTTGCGATATCGACGCAACATTTCCAAGTGTTTGTCCACAAAGAACCGGTAGCGTTGGATCTAATGCAGCAATATTAAACATTTTGGACAGACCGTTAATCTCATTAATCGATCATTACCCCCCCCCCCCCAATTGACTTGCTGGTCCCGCATCGCCTCCAGCTCCGTCTCGTAGAAGCTGTTCAGTGTGCCTGGCGTCTGCTTTCCTTTTCCTACCGCCTTCGTCAGTTCGCGCTCCCTCCCCAAAAAGCCGCTAAGCAAACCCTTCAGACGTTCCTTCTCCGTTTTGCAGTTGCGATTAATGGTCAATGTCATCGAAGTGAAGTATTCCACCTTTTCTGCGGTTAGTTCAACACTTTTCTTCCTACGTACCCATTCGATCTGCTCCGAATGGACCTTCTTCAACACTTCGGTCACCGTCTGAAGATGCTTTGACTGTTCTCTCACTTCGGCCTCGTCCGAATTGCTGCTTGAATAGCCCAACGCGTATAAGGCAGCGGTGTACACGTAGAAATGTCGGCTTAGGTCTTAGCGGATAGTGAGTGAGTGGAGGGGGGGGAGTGGGGGGGAGGGGAGGGGGGGGGGGGAGGGCATTAAAAGGGCGGGAGAATTGTTGAGGGCTTAGCCTTGGAAAGTGTAAGCCAGACATGCCCTCAGGGGTCCAATACAAACTTTGAAAGGCTCTGAGCAAATTTTGACCGGCCGAGGCGACATTTTTGACGGCTGGAGGGTAATTAGAACAGATAATGAAGGAGGTTAGCGTGGCCTGACCTGGATGAAAGTCAGCGGTTAGCTGACGGCCGATGGAGCTGATCTGCGACTTTTGCCCCAATTGCACACTTTCGGGGTGGTGGTTGTGCTGTTGGACCATTTCAGTTCAATCGTAACACTGATCGATGAAACGTGAAAACGGGGCAAATGATATGGTGAAAGGAAAGCCAAGTACTCTTTGGTAAAAATCGAAGGAACTGCTGCTGGTGATAGTCAAAAAGACAGAGAGGAAGGCAATTGAGAGTGTGGGGCACGACCACCCCCCCCCCTCCCCCTGCTGGTGGTGGGTGGGACGGTCGGGATCAGTTCGGCGCGACCAGTTCGGCGCGATCGGTTCGGCGTCGCCGTTTCGGCGCGACCAGTTCGGCGCCCACACATTTATATTGGCTACGACGAAACATATTAAAGAAAAAATAATTTTAATTAAAATTATTCACTTCAATTCTATTTCCTAATGTTCTAGCATGCACCATCAAGACCAGTGTTTTCCTGTTCCAACAATTTTGAACCTGTTCCTGTTCTGTTCTAAAATCTTAGAACAGCCTGTCTGTTCTGTTCCTGTTCTGTTCCGACCTCGAGAACAGAACAGGAACAGGAACAGAACAGAGTAAACTGTTCTTAGACTGTTCCAAATTAAAAATTTTCCGAGTGAAATTCAGACTGAAATTTTAATCGATGATTCATTGAACAGAGTGCTCATCACTTGCTAGTGATGCTCGAGACCTAACCTTACCAAGAGTTGACCCCGAGACTCGAGAATTTGCTCCCAAAAATCCGAGACTTTTACGAAAATATTTTAAGTTAGGTTCAAAATAGGTTTGATCCCGACCCCTTGGGGGCAGGAAAATCGGGGAGGTCGGGGTTGGTCATGTCGAGAGTCGGGGGCGACCCAATTTTGAGAATGGGGAGCAGCCCTAATTCAAAATTTTTTGAGAATTCTGCTTCTGCTTTACATCAGGGGGGAGGGGGGGGGGGGGGTCGGCGGTGCCGATAGGCGCCGCCGAGAAAATTTTGAATTTTTGACTTAATTTGTTAAGGGATTTGCAACCATTTTTTGAAGATTTTAATGGAATTGTTAAAAAAATGGTCTTGATTTTTAAAAACAAAACAAAAGGGTCCCCCTATGATTTTTTTCTCAAGTTTAATGAAACAAATAAAAAATTTTTATGTCTTCAAAAAATATTAATTCTAAAATATTTTTAATTACCATCAAAGTTCGTAAAGAGAGAAAAAAAGCATTTACAAAGTAGGGGGTTCGAACCCACAGCCCCAGGCATCACATATCACTCACCATTACACCACACCAGGGAGTAAAATATAAAGAATAAAAAAGAATTTCACTAGGAAAAGTTGAACCTTAGACAAAATTGAATCAAGGCACGCAGTTTAACCACTGCGCCACGTGAGATCATAATGAATCATTGGAAAATTTCAAATATATTACTCAATCAAGTTCAATTCTTCAATTTTTACCCTGTTCTAGCTTGGCCTGTTCTGTTCCTGTTCTGTTCCTGTTCCAAGGATTTTGAATCTGTTCCTGTGCTGTTCTGAAATCTTAGAACAGAACAGGAACAGAACAGGAACAGAACAGGAACAGAACAGGCCAAGCTGGAACAGGAAAACACTGATCAAGACTTAAAGCTGATCATTTAAAGATCCGAACAAGCTTTTTGTCAAATACAACAGTAATAAATATCAAATATACACAACAATAGTCGGTTACGCGTATAACGCAGTTTGAATAATTTTTGAAAATTAAGGGAAAACGACTTTATCTTTAGGGGTGTGAATTCAACTGGAAGACACCCAAAACTTTTGTACAAAAAAGGGCATGGAGCCAAAACCAAAACCAAAAGATTTTTTTGGGATTTTTTGAGTTTTGGTTTTTTTTGGGTTTTACTCCGAGTTGACCCAAAACCAAAACCCAAAAAACTTTTGGTCCAATTTTTTGTACAAAAACCCAAAAAAAAATTTTGGTTTTGGTTTTGGGTCCGGCTAGGTTTAGGCTTAGGCCTAAGATAGCTTAGGTTTAGGCTTAGGCCTAAGATAGCTTAGGTTTAGGCTTAGGCCTAAGATAGCTTAGGTTTAGGCTTAGGCTTAAGATAGCTTAGGTTTAGACCTGCTTAGCTTAGGTATTACGCGTAGATTCAATTTCGTTCATTCTTAAAATTGTAAATACGGTAAAAAAACTAAGTTGGCATAAAATGCGCAGAAAGAATGTAGAAAGGGACAAACAAAACAGAAAGTTATAAAGAAAAAAATACTTGTAGAATGAAGATTCTACAGTTTTTCGCGTTAATTCAATTAAGATTTGTCGGCGCCGAAATAATATTTAATTCGCATAAAAAGCTTTCCAATTCGTGTAACGATTAAAAAATTCACGTTTGTAGACTTTTGTTTTCAGATGGAAACTATCGGTCATAGCGGCCAGAGCCAAAATCGAACAAAACATATACCAATCGATTCCTCTCGGTCTGTAAGAATCCAAAAAAAAATTTTTGGGCAACCATTCCCTGAGAGTCACAGACCCGGGACTGAAGCGTCTTTTGACTGGGGACGAGTTGTCCACTGATTAAAAAATGGGAAGAATCATTCATAATGGCTCTCAAAATTAGGAATTAGTTGATTGGGGCGAGACCCCGGAAGAAGTCTGCGCGTGACCCGACGGGGGTCTTGCGCGCGTCCCCCAGTGGCGCTCGTCAGACTTCTTCCTCCGCCCTCCGTCTCGCCCCACTACTTGCTCCGACATCGCATGCTCGCTGTTGGTGGGCTGTTACACGGCCTTTCATTATTATATCCGGCTTTTGTTACTTAAAAGTCGTAGTCCTTAATTTTCAAGTTTTTAACCAGTTCAAAAAGCGCTTTAAATTCTCAATTTTGATTCCCTATCAACTAATCCCTAATTTTGAGAGCCAATATGAATGATTCTTCCCATTTTTTAATCAGTGGACAACTGAGTCCCCAGTCAAAAGACACCAGTCCGAGTGGGGGACGTTTCGGCCCCAAGGACTTTTGAAGTGCCATACCTCTTCTTGGAACCAACTAAACTAAATAAATTGGCTACCAATCGAAAGCTCTATATGTTTAGAAGCTATTATCTAGAATAACTAAACGATCATTTAAACGCTTAAAAAGTTATTGTTTGAAAAGAGCGAAAACCTAAGGTTTTTTGGTAATTTTCGATTGTAACTTTTTTGAAAAGGATTTTATCACCTTGTTGATTTGAATACAAAATCTACCCAACAAAAGCTTTCGATTGATACCAAATTTGTTTCGTTTGGATAGTTCCAAGAAGAGTTATTGCACTTCAAAGGTCCTTGGGGCCGAAACGTCCTGTTCCGTTCAGTCCCAGGTCTGTAACTCTCAGGGAATGGTTGCTCAAAATTTTTTTTTCGGATTCTGACAGACCGAGAGGAGTCGATTGGTATGTTTTGTTCTATTTTGGCTCTGGCCGCTATGACCGATATTTACCATAATTTTAATATGCTTAAAAAAGAAAGAAACCTTCCCACTTCGAAAGTCATTTTTGTGAGCAACGGTTTTCAATTTATAAAAAGAATGAAATTGTTGTAGCGCAACAAAAATAATGGCACAAAAATTTAAGGAATTTGGAGGATATGATCGCGGGGCGTAGCCAGTGAGCTCTAAAGCTAAATTATCTTAAAAATGGTGGTGTATTAGAACAAATTACTGACTACGCCATTGGACAGAAAAGATGAAAGGAACGGTTTAAAAGAGGGGGGGGGGAGGGGAGAAACCCGAGAAACGGTTAATTGGAGATAGGGGGCGTAGGGAGGATATTTCTCGCAATCGTTTACTTTTATTTGGCATCGGCGAACTGACTGCTCAAGTGCGACGATTCCTCTCAAAATAAGCTCAAGAAATTTTCAAATGCGCAGACAATGCAAGGTTCAACAAAGCTGAAGAGAATGCCCGATGCAATGCCGAGGACGAGGAAGAAGCCAGACATCATGCCGACAATTTGCGACTTGGAATCATCGACGTGCCTAAAGTTCTGCTTTCACTGAAAAAGCAAGAAAAAAATCACTTTGGTGCATAAATCATCGACAAAGAACTCCAATAGCCGTGAGTGAGCGCCATCAGAGCAATCAGAATGATGAAGGCCCACTCGTTGTAGATGAACACGAACTGACGAATGGTCGATTCGGGTTGGTAGTTGCAGAACCAGAACAGCGGCAGAAACACCAGACGGAAGGCAATCGGCAGGGACAGATACTCGGGGGAAGGCTAATTGTAAAAGGCACGGTTGGAAAACAAAAACGACAAAAACCCAGTGGAAGTAGCCGGCCAGCCAACTGCCAATGGTGGCGAAAAGATTAAAGTTGAGGAAAATTGTCAGCTGGCGGTTGAGAATTTCTAAGAAAAAAATGTTACTCAAAAATTGGAATGCGAGGGGACCCGATGTCTTCTGATTGTAGATGAACGGGCTAACTTCGCCCATTTTTACATTCAACAAAACTGTCGGGAACAGAGCCAAGGTGACAAAAAAGACAAGCCAGACATCGAAGAGTTGACGACAGACCTAGGATTTTCGGGATGTTACCAATTGTCCGGTATTGCATCAACCTCAGAGAAAATTGCAATATAAGTTTTAGCCGACGGATGCATCATTTTGCGTTGGACCGTCGCTTCGCCTGTCTCTTCCTCGTGCAAAATGTTGGTGCCGTTACTCTCGCGGGCTCTCGCCGCTTTTTCCACGTGGTATTTGTAAAATCTCTGCAATTATTTGTCAATTTGAAAGGGGCGTAGAAAACGCACCAATTTGGGCAGAAAGTGAAAGGAAACGATGCAGAGAAGGACGGTGAACAAAGCGATCATGAAATAAATAGAGGCGGCGAGCGCAGTGTTTGCACGGACTGAAGCAAATCCGGACGGAAATTTGTTAAAAACTAACCCCTTTCAGCAAAAGCCAGTCCCGGAAAGACGATTCGCTAATTTGGACCATCCCACAAAATTAAAGTGCCAGTGTAACAAATGAAACGGAAAACCTAAAACGACGATGAGAATGTAGAGGACCACCATCAGAATGCCGCACAAATTGTTGCCGATCACAATGGCATTGGCAAAGCTGCCGGGAAAGTCGGCGACCAGGCCCCAAATGCTGTTTTGGTAAACGCCGCTCGCGCTGTTCAGAAGCACAACCGTGGCCATTGTGAAGACAAAGAAGCCGAACGTCCCTAGAGAGCGGGGAGGAAAATTAGAAACTAATTGTATAAAGTAGATGAGACAATTGTCCGTCGGGAAGTAAATCATCGCAACTGTGACGAGGCAAAGCCCGACAATGACGGACAATGTGAAGTAAATGCGACGGTAGAGACCGCCACTAACAACCACGAAAAGGTTCATAAAACTGAGCAACAAATTCTAAAATCGTAAAAATGCACAAAGCTACGACCAATTACGTTTTGGCTTACGGGAATCTGCGCAAAAATGGTCAGGTAATTGAAGAAATTGCTCTTGTAGTATTCATCGCTGCTCACATTGTGAAACTTGTAGTTCACATAATACTAAATACGAACAATGCTTTTCTTTTTTTTTACTTTAAACTATACGAATTTCGAACTGAACAATTTTTCCGTTCGATGATGAATGGACAGTTCGGGAGTAAACGATTCCGCATGAATCAATTTTGAAGTTCTTATTTATTTCTGCCGAAGTTCCCTCGACGTTCTGGTTGACATTTCGGCTTTGGGTCTTGACTCACCCTTTTGAGTCATTTCCCTTTTTTTGAACTAATGCTTGGTTATGATCATCGCCCATCTAAACAATTCACAAACAACTCACATCCGTTCCGATTGTTAGAAAAGTGTTCCACGGCAATAGCATTCCTATTCCGTGAAGAAGTACGATCAAGTAAACCAAGTTGAGCCGATCCGGCGGAGATCCGCTGTCCCTGTTCTGCTCCATCTCTTCCGAGGTTTCCCTGTCAATGAACGGCACCGAATCTTCTGCAGCGGCTTTTCCATCAGCTAGTTAATAATAATAACAAAATTAAAGAATGGAAATAAGAAATGCATACAAGAGCGACTCTGTGATTTAAGAGCCGAATTGAAAGAATTTTGTTGTGGGGATGTATTCGACGAAGTGTTAGTGATAGGTTGAGAATTCAGTTGAAGCTGGATTCGATCCGACTGTTGCTCGTCCGTTTCCACCATATCTTTCTTCAACAAAAATAAGCATAAACGTAACATCGTATTATTAGAGATCAGCCAGCCACTGGCCGGGGCCGACATGGGGTTTAGCCCGTGTCGGCCGATGAACCTTGCCCTCCTATCTCTAGTACATATTTACATATTATAAAAAATAGGTAGACTAAATCCTCGGTTTAAAGATTTCTTCGAATCTCCAAATTTTTACGTGAAGCCGAAGAGCAAAGGGGATGGGATTGGATTGCGGAAGAATTAAAATGAAATGGTGGGATGAGGAGAGGTGGAGACTGATGAGGGTGGAGCGATGAAGAACTCTCTCCGTCCGTGTCCATCCATCCCATCTCTCACCATTGTTAGCTCAGCACACCCTTTTTCTTTCTTTTCGTGTGGTTGTCAACGACATCGAAACGGATGGACGAGAAAAAGGCTGCGCCCACCACCAATCACATAACCATCGCCCCCGGACAAGCGATTGGGACATAGGAAAAGTCGGTAATACTAAAGATTGTGCCCCCCCATTTAAAAAAAAAATTAGTTTGTTGATTAAAAGATTTTCTATGGGTATTCGAGTGTGTAGAGTCCGAATTTGACCTCCATTTTGACCAATTTCGAATCCCGGACCCGAATTCGAACAATTTTGAAAATTCAAAAATTTTAAAATAATTTTGGCCTCAAATTGTTCAAAAACATGAATTCGATCATTAATTGCCTATTCGATGTAATTTGCGCATTTCCATCAATTTTGATTTGAATTTTCAAAAAATTGTTCGAATTCGGGTTAAGGGTTCGGAATTGGTCGAAACTGATGTCAGATTCGGATTCTACACCCCCGATTTACCCCTAGAAACACACCTTTAGCGACTTTGAAAACTTTTTTTTTTTTTTTAAATGGGGGGCACCATCTTTAGTATTACCGAAGTCTCAATTAGTAGAAGTACCGACCGAACAAAATTTGAGTCCCGAAAAAAGTACCGAACGGAAAAATTGGTAATATATTTGAATTTCAACGTTTATTCTTCATATCACGTGGCTTAGTGGTTAAGTAGTTTTTTGTGTCTTTTAATTAACTTCATGGCAAAGAAAAACAATATAATTTTCAAAAATTTTAACCGATTCAAAACTTCATTTACATAAAGAATTAGGTACTTTTTTTACCATTTTAGTTATCGAAATTGGACCGTAAGAGTTTTCATTTTTTCTTCACGGCGACGCCTATCGGCATCCCCGATCACCTACAAAAACCCCTCCCCTAATAAAACGGCTAAAATTTTATTTTCTCTTGTTTTCTGAACCTAAAAGTTTTTGGAAATAAGAGCTCGGAATCTGGATTTCAATAATGTCCGGAAAAATTTGAAATCTTATTTGATTTTTTAATTTTTCTTAATCATTTTTAGCCCTTCTGGATGCATTTTTTGGGCCATTTTTCTTCACAAATTCCATCAAAAATAAAAAATTTTCTCGGCGGCACTGCCGAGCCCCCATATAAACTGATCCAAAAACTTATAATTCTTACCACTAGACAGGAACAGGTCGAATGCTGATTTTTTTAAACCGCAATCTCCCAAAACTCAATTATAAATATTTATAAGCCAAGATTTCCAAAATAAACGATTTTTTGTTAAAAGTTACCCTAAAAAATTTTGGTACCGAAAACCGAAAAAGTACCGACAATTTTTTTTCGGTACTTTTTTGGTACTTTACCGAAAAGTACCGACCGAAACATTTTGGACTTTTTCGACCGACCCTTCTGGCCGATCACTGCATAAAATATGCACATAAATCGCGAAATATGCACATGGAAATGCGCTCTAGAAGCTTCAAACCAAGCTGAAAACACGGTTTCGTGCGTTTCAGACCGTTTCCAGTTCAGAAAAAAAATATGCATGTGCATATAAATGCCAGCCCTACTCATGATTAGGGTTGGCGGTTCCTGAGAATTCTTCGGTCCGACCGAACCGGACCGAAGAACCGAACCGAAATTTTCGGTCCGACCGAACCGGACCGAAGAGCCGAACCGAAATTTTCGGTCCGACCGAACCGGACCGAAGAGCCGAACCGAAATTTTCGGTCCGACCGAACCGGACCGAAAAACCGAACCGAAATTTTCGGTCCGACCGAACCGAACCGGAGAACCGAACCGAAAAAATCCCGGTTCTACGGTCCGGTTCGGAACCGCCAACCCTACTCATGATTCCCTATTCTTTGCGCCGGGAGTCTCTATGAAGGAAGTTGAGCCAATAAAAGTTGGCCAAAATGGGTTGACATTGTTTTTTTTTTGAGTTTTTTTGATAACTAGAGCGCGGATTTATATGGACTTAAGACCGGATTTTTAGTTCCTAAACTATTTTTTTTCCTGAACGCCCCCCTGCTCTGAAATGAACGAAAATCATGTTTTTCAATCACCGCGAGTGTTTCTAAGCGATTTTATAGGAACTATTTCATAGTTCTTTATTTTTTAGGAACAATAAGTCTTAAAAAACTATTTCGGCCTTTTTTGAAATATAAAAATGCAATAAAACCCGAAAAATGCACATCTAAAAATCGACTTTTTCAATTAAAAAAAAGCACTCCTAAAAATTGACTTTTTTAGAGACTAAAAATTCTGCCCGCCAAAACATCAATTATATAGGTATATCATTCCTCCTCTCGCCGCGCTGAGCACGAAACCATGCGTAAGGGTGCTCCCTTTGGTCATTGTGGAAAATATTTTTTATTCTAAAATTGTGTGCTTTTGAAACTTTTTACTGACTGCTGCCTATCCTCAATGCTTTAATTACATAGTTACGCTTGTGAATACGGCGAACAAATTCTTTATTTGGTGATGAAAAAACGCGATGATCGCTATGGACAAGTAATTTAAGCAAGGCTCCTAACTCTTGACAAACGATATAAATTGGAGCTTAATCCACAATTCTTGATTTTGAAAAACATGAAAACTAAATAAAAGTTAAAAAGTTTGAAACAAGACAACTCTTAATTAAAATTGGTTAGCCCTTTGAAAGCAGAAATGAGAAAACAACGTAGGCGTTACAAAACTAGCCAACATATCCTTGTTCATCTGCAAACATTTTTAAAATCGGTTTGTTTTTGTAATAAAGACTCAGTCGATCACGGCCATATTCCTGAATTTTAGCATTATTATAAGTAATCCACCCAAATTGCCGATAATACCGCGAAGCCAAAATCTACAGGCGAAACTTCCATTTGAAGCAAACCCCAAACGCCCCACAACAAATGCGAGATGGGCACAAACGGAACTGTTTCCTGAAAATGGGATCCACCAAAAATAAAAAATTAAGGATTACAACAACCAGACCCAGAAAAAAATTTCGAAGGTGTGGGGAGAGAGGCGGGGGCAGAAGTCGATTTTTAGGGGTGCATTTTCCTTTTTTACTCCATTTGTTAAGAAATTTTCAAAAATGCGATTTTTTTTTTTGCGAATTCTGCTTACTCCTGGAGGGGGGGGGGGGTCGGCGGTGCCGATAGGCGCCGCCGAGTAAATTTTGACTCAATTTGTTAAAGATTTTCAACCAAAATTTAAAATACTTATTTGTTAATAAAATTGGTCAAAAATTGTAAAAGCGCAAAATAAAAGGGCCACCTTTAGTTGTTTTTTCTCAAAAAACATTTCGGCAACTCACTTTAACCATTGCAAAAGCAACTTCCCGGAGATGATCCTCGCCAGCAGTTGGATGCAGTTCTTTCTCGTAATTGTACATAAATTCGAGCATCTGCTTTTCAGAAGGAAACTTTTCGGGGAGCATTTCATAAAAGGGCGGCTCGTCCTTGTCGTAGTTGATGCTGTATTCCACGAAATGGTTAGCAAAATCAAATCCTCTAAAGAACCAAATAAACTTAAACATCACTCTTGGCCGCACGCCGACATCCCACCCACCTGTAGTTATAACTGGCGTACTCAAAGTCAATGAGCACAAGGCGAGGGTCCATTGGGTTGTAGGCTGTTAACGAATTATTCACCAGATGCCCGTCATTTCCCGAAACATCGTCCGATTCCGAGCCGATTCTGATGTTCCCCGAATGAGCTTTGGGCAGGAGAATGTTGCCTTCTTGAAGATCGTTATGACAGAAAGTGACCACACTCCGACTTTTCACAATTAGACTTCTAAAAAGCGCGTTTCATGGAACGGTTTAAGAAATTCACCTCAATTGCTCAATTTCATTTTGCAAATCGTTGCAATTTATGGTCGGCGGAGCCCATGCACGGCTTTCAACAGGCAAGTCAAAGTCAAGTGAGCCGCTGGGCATTTGTCTCAATTGCGCAAGCCACCTTAAATCATTTATAAAATATAATATAAACAAAGAAGAAACCTTTCAAGAGCATCACAAATGTACTCTGGCTAAAAGAAAACAATAAATAAAATAAGGGAGTTAAACAAATCACTTCTTTCCAAATTGGCACTTCAAGTTGATGCACCCGGGCCAACCTCTTGGCAATTTTGTTAGCCATGTTTGGCATCGCAATCTCGTGGCAAGTCAGCGGTCGCGACTTAAAGAAAGCTACTATTAATGAAAAGAACTCATTTTAAATATCTGAGATAATGTTTTGAATAGATTTGAGACAGAAAATTTATCAGATATTATGTTTCAGAATTTTTACTTAAGAATATTTTTTATTTAAAGCCGTTTAAACATATGTTTTAACTCGCCGGAATATATTCTTCAAGACGACCTCCGCTGAAGATTCCATAAAGTTTTGGACCCAAATGTCGTTCAGACAGAAGTGTAAAAATGACAGATTCGGCGACCAAATGGCTTTCTGTTTCAGGGTTAAAATAGACACGCAGAAGAACTTTGTCCGTCTCCCCTTTGATAGGCGGGTGATTTTCGGTCAGTCGACAAAGGAAAAGCATGTTGCTCATACCACCTCTAAAAGATAGACTGTTCGGAAAAATTGGATTGCAGGCTCGATATTCACTTAATTCTGTGAATTTTCATATCCTCCAGCGAAACGGTCTTCCAAGCACCACCCAAAAACCGGGCGCAAAGAATGTGGGTCTTCTCTTTAAACTCGATATGTGAATTGGGGTCGACCTGAGGATCCATTGTACTTAGCAGTTCCTTCATGCTCCTTGAATGTTTTAGAATATTAGATGGATAAAAACCAATTAATTTACCGTAAATGCTTGTCTCGTTGGATCTCCATCGGTGTAAAATTGCGACGTATTCGCTAAAAAAATTATAGAATGCTTTGATCATACATATTAATTATTCACTGGATAATAATTCGCAAGACCTTTCAAAGAAAAAATTTCCCCCTGGCCAAAAAAGCATACCACAAAATCGACCTTTTTTTGCATGCATAAATACGCCCTTAAAATCGAAAGGTTTCAAAAAGAATTTTCGATCCTAAAAATCCGCAACCTACTAATCAGAAATATAAGCAGAGAGATTGAAGATGAAGTGGAAAGGCAATAAAAAATGGGGAGACTAAATGAGAAGGTGGAATGTGTGCTGGGGATTACACTATTGATACCATTATTTTCTGTTCATGGGGAAATCGATTCAACATTTTTTTAACGACGATTAGATGTGTGGGAAGAACTTTGGACCTATCCGCAGCAAGCTTGATTATGTAAAAGAATAATTATTAAGGAAAAGAGAAAGCACTTGCTATAATAAACAAAGGAGTCACTCTCAACCTTAAGTATGTGTATCCAAGCACTGTACGCCTATTTTTATGAGGATTAGCCTCTCCTTTTTTCTAGGGCTCCCATAGATCAGATCGAGTCATTGAGCCGCCACTTCTGAAGGGTTTAAGCACACTCGGAGACTGATGTTTGTTTACCTTTACTCTGTTAAGGATTAAATATATATTTGTAAAAGAATTAACAGAACTTTCATTTAATTCCTTGCCTCAAGTGAATAAAATAGGGAGGGCGGTCTGACAAGTGTTAAAAACAGAAAAAGGGCCCAAAAGAATGAAAGAAATGAATAATTGCTGTTGGTTGTCAATAGTACACACTAACAGTTCAACAAATTAATTTTCACATGCTGCCTTTCCATTTCTAAAGCGGACTTCAAAAGATGTTGCAAATGAAATCTAATGAATGAGTCGGAGTACAATAAACTATTTCCCAGGAATTTGGGACAGCGATTGTTCCGAAAGGCTCAGCCCAGAAGTCCGCCGCATGATTAGCAGTTCCGAAACTTTTAAGAACAACAGAAATCATACATTGAAAGATGGCATTTTCAAGAAGGTGGAAAAGCGGCTCTATTGCAGTTTGCACGACCATAACAATTTCACACGACCATATCGTCAATAAGCGGTTTTTGAACGGGTTGCAATTTTTGGAAAATTAAGGAAAAAACAACTGTTTTTAAGTAATACCAAAGCCAAATAGAATAACTGGGGAAAAGTCAGACTTAGGGGTTCGTTAGGCTTAGGCCTAAGCTTAATAAACCACAAGCCAGGAGTGGCTTAGGCCTAAGCCTAACGATCCCCCCTATGGTTTGGCAAAGTTTGAGGAGCTATAACTTACTTAAAGCGGTTTCCGCACAAAGATTTGTGCATTCGAGCGTGAGAGGAGTCGATTGGTAAATGATTCGATGAAAAACATTTGGGGCACCCTAAACCGCAATTTTTCCAAAATTCGCTTACAGTACAACTTTTAATTGTATTTTCTTTATGGTCGTGTATTTTTTTTATGGCGTGTAAACATTTTATGGTCGTGCTAACTGCAATAGAGCCGGAAAAGCAACTACAATAATTGTAAATTATAGGATCACTCACCTGATGATTTGGTGATAGGAAGCAATCCCCCTCAGAATAATTATTCACCACTTCCATCCGAAGGTCTAGATGAAGTTCATCACTGCCGCTGCCATTTTCCATCATTTTCAGAGGAATAAATATAAAATTAATAAAACGATGGCAATCAATTCTGGTAATAAAGGTGTTTTCAAAAAAGCACAAAATTACAACAAAATGCACCACAAAATTACAACAACATTCTTTGATAAAGAGTATGATTTTTATATTGGAAAAAATTGAAGAATATCAAAAACTTTTGTTTTTCCTGATATTATATATTAATCAACTCTCCTTGATTTTGGCTTGGGGGGGATTCGGACGGGGAGGGGGGGGGGGATTCGGACCATTTTTGGCTTAGGGGGGGATTCGGACGGGGAGGGGAGGATTCGAGAAC